>VXBZ01001761.1:0-48566 GCA_013399135.1 Heliornis fulica | reverse complement strand
GACATGAGCTCCTCGGGGAGGTTTCTGGAGGAGCTCGGTGTTCGCCCGTGTCGCGGAGGAGCTGGCCGGGAGCCCCGGTTTGCTCCCCGTTTGCAGCCAGCGGGACGGTGGTGCCGTGCCCTGCTCCTGGGCACAACCCCCCTCCCTTCCCCCGCACCCTCGGCTTGTTTTCGGGGGTTACTTCCAGCCCCACAGCACAGAGGGGTGAAGGCAGCAGCGGGCAGCACCCAAGGCCTCTCTCCCTCCGTCCCCACCGGCCCTGGCCTGCCGAGGGCTCCGGTCCGGTGCTGCGAACCCCTCGGAGGGCGCAGGGGCAGCAACCCCGCCGTCGGTTGCCTTGTTTTCTTCTTCCCCTTGATAAACCCCAGGGCTGCGACTGCGTCTCGCCCTTCCGTGCTCAGGCGAAAAGCGTTCCCTAGCCCTGCCGCGTTAACCGCCGGTTATGTGCAGAACGCGGGTTTTTAGTCCTTTACCGTGCCAGCCTTCTAAAGGTCGTGGCGATGGCTTCGTTTCCGATTCATCGCGGTGGTGTCGAAGCTGGAGGTGGTTATTTGTCGTAAACCCATCTCTTATTTCGGTGTTGGTACTAAGAGTGGTTGGTGCCAGCGAATGTTGGTCTTTTCCACGAGTAATAATTAAACCTAGGCAGCCGAAAGCTGATTATAGGAGAGCCGTGATCAGCAAAACTTCTTGACGGATTGGATGGCTCGAGACCATACAACATGTGTTATCTCAGTCGAAGGCCTGTCTCTTCTCTCCGGGACTGTGACAGCAGTTTATTCCTGGTATCCCTATTAATCTGTCTGCCTTTGCAAGAAGAGCACATTCATCTTGGCTCGCTTTGTTTTAATGCTGAGCTAGAAAAGTTTATATCTGCCCTTTTGACTGTCCCTTTGTTTTCCTTTACCTGACGTGGAAGGAGCGGATGTTTAAATAAAAGCTTAGGTGGGATTTGACTTTAGGGCAAAAACCTGTCATCTCCTTGAATTATTTGGGGAAACTAGGTGGCCAAATAATGGATTGGAATAATGGATTGGCCTTTGAAAAGGAGTCAAACCATTGTCTTGATAAAATAAAGTACTGGCCTAAGGCTTAGTTCTGCATCGTTAGGTTATCCCTTCACTGTTTCCAGAGATGTTTTCCGTTCCTGGAAACGGCAAACTCAAATCTTCCAGTCTTCCTAAGAGAGGGTTTGGAGGTGGGTTGGAGAAGGGGAAGATAAGGAGGAAACAGAAGGGTAAAAGATTTGGCAGCCTGCTGACCGGACAGATGCGGAGGGAGGGTAAAGTAGACCTGGTGAACTATGACACCTTGATTAATGTGTGAAGAACTCTGCTGCTTATCTGCCACTGTTTTCATTACAGGAGGTTAATTTTCAGACGTTTTAACTAGGGCAGTGTTATTATATCGTTCTCCCTTCCCCCAACTTAAAGGTGGATATCAGTAAAAACCTCCTGCCCGTTCTTACTGTTTTTCTCCATAAATTCCTTCTCAGATAGATAGCTTCACACCGAGTGAATTAAAACAAAAACCCCACCCTCCTTTTTAGTAATAAGTTTCAAAACTCTTTGTTTTCCTTGTTGCAGCTGTCTGAATGTGAGTCAGCTCCCGCTCATGCATATTACAGTAATGGAATAGTCTGGCATTTATTATTCAGTAACTGGTGGTCGTGTGGGTGCGGCGCATAAAAGGCCAGCGCTACCTCGGTTTACTTGTTGATTATACTTGAGGCAAGAAGCGCACAGCCTTCCTTTGTCGAGAAGAATTCTGAGCTGTTGGTCAGCATACGCAAGGCTGAAGCACTGCTCTCGTTGCTGGTGCATGATACTGCTTGCAGCTCACTAAAAATGTTAAGAAATGATTTGTGTATGTATTTAATAGCACTAGAACGTTTCTTCATCTGACAGTTTCTGTCTTTTCCCTCTTAATTAAAAGCGTAAACAAGCACTGTTTTGGAGTGAGAGGTCTTGTGTAAGTTTTTAACTCTGAAAAGATTATTTCAGTTTCCTGAGACTTCCCGTGTCAAGTTCATAATGCTGATGGAAGGACCAGAAGATGGTAAAGAAATTGCTGGCTTTAAGTCATCCTGCATCACAAAGCTTGTGTGTTGTCATCTTAATTTTTCTGCTCCACTGCTTGTAGTTATTTCCATCGGCAAGCAGGCGTCTCACACAGTCAGTAAGACCCAGGTAACTCGTGGGATCCTCACCAGGCCCCATATCTCTGGTTTGGTGGGATGCCCAGGGACTGTGGCTTTGGGGATCTTTGCCTTGCATAAATTGCTGTTCAAACTAGAAGGAGGGTGTATTCTGCTGCTGATAACCCCAAGAAGGAGGAGGAAGCGGCTGTTGTGTACCTAAAAAATATAGTTTCACTTTCAGATAGTCTATAAGAATGTACAGTCCTCAAAGTGCATACCATTAATGTGATCTTTCCCTCCAGTAATAATTGGTGTAAGTGTTCTAACTGTGCTTGTAGGAAGTATGGAAGTTGCCAGGGTTTAGGGCAGATTGTCAGTGGAAGAGCTGGAGAGAGAGGAAAACCCCATTAATTGCCTTTAATCAGACAAAAAGAAGATATACTTTGATAGCTATTGCTTAGTCTTATTTCCTTTACACAGTGACCATTATGGTGCATGTGTTTTTTGAGAGGGAGCATTTGACTTGTAGGAAAGAGGAAAAATGATGAGATATACTATTCTCTTTTGTTCAGTCTTTCCCAAAGATGTTTGCCATCACCAAATCAGGGTTAATGTGGAGCTTTATGCAAGCCCTGATAGGCTTGGTTTGCCTTTCCATTCCGAAGAGGCATGAAAGCATGCAAATTCTCTACGTGATGCTTACTGCGCAAGCTCCGTTACCAAATGATGGGTTCTTGAAGCTGAAATCAATGCACATGATCAGGAGGGCTCTGTGCAAGGCAATAGTCTTAATATGTAATCCCAATGTAAAGGGGCCTTTTTACTTTTGAAGTGCTGAGTGTCATTATCAGGCTGCTCTCTGGATGTAATTGAGTTAAAAGCAACGCGTGGAAATGCTTGTTAATTATGTTAAGTGCTACATATCCCAGAGTTTTACACAACTTCGGACCTGTCACCCAAGATCTTCTTAATTGTTAGAAGTAACATGTCAAGTTTCTTCACTCACTGCCATCTCTGCGCAAGGACCGTGGCAGAGGGGAGCAGCCAAGTCCGTGGGCTGCCGGCTGCCTCACACCCTACCTGGGCGCTTGGCTCCTGCAGCTGTACAGCTCTCGCTGTACAACTGGGCAGCGACCTGTGGGTATGGCCTGGCTGTGGGAGTGAAGAGGTCTGGTCACCTTCATTTAGGGGATCTGGCAGCACATCTCTTTGGTAAAGATAGTTAAATGATTGCTGCGGCATGCGCTGCTGCGATGCGCCTGCCTTAAAACCTTAAGCTTTGAACCATTCATTTACCTCCAGGTCCTCTGGTATAAAGATAAAAGACAGAAACAAACCAAATCCCATCTTTTTGTGTCAAACAACGGAATTCTCCCTTTCACGTAGTACTGAACGACTGATGGTAACTGTTGGGTGACTTTCAGCTGATGCTTTTTGCTAGGAGTGTGCTTCATCGCATTTCACCCAGTGGAATTGTTGGGTTGCTGGTCCTCCGTTTGTCCTCAAATCTTTGCTCTCTGTTCATCTCTGGAGTGCGTGCAGGAGGAAGAGGAGAGCATTGCTCCTTCTGCTCAGACTTCTGTGTGGAAGTGTAGGTCTGTGTGTCCAGCCAGTGGAAGTTTGGTGGGTTTTACAGATTCCAGATGGCAGCTTTGTTACGGTTAGTCTGGCCTGCGTTTGTTTATCAGGATGCATAAATCTGGTGGTATTTCTAAAGAAAAAGTGCTTAATGCTTTTGAAATTGCAGCATCTGGGAAGAAGGAGAATCAAAACAGTTACTACAGAAATATGGGAGAGATGGGCAAAAGGTATGAGTGGGTGACTTATCTTTTAAGGACACCCCAGGTTTCAAGTACTTTTGGAAAAGAGAAGTTTGAGAAGTGATTTTTTGGAGACAGAACCTTCATCAGGAGGTGGGTAGGGAACATGAAACCAGTAACTGAAGTAGCCGCCTTCCCTTAGGAGCCTCTCTTCCAGAAATGAGTTTTTGGGAGGTGGCCAACTCTACACTTGCAACCCTGGTTCATGATAGGCAGTTCACACCCCGGCTTGCCACCTTCTGACGGAAATCTGTTGTGTTATTTTGCTATTTGTCCTTCTGGGCCTTAGCGGACGAGCTTAGATGAGCATAAGTGGTTTGAAACAATGGTTTGTTCACTGCTGAGCTTTGAAATGTGTTTTCTTTTTGCTTTGTTGTTGTGTGATGGACCTTTACAAGTTCAGTGCAGGCACAAGGCGTATCGCCAACACAATTTAAGGAAGTAACTCTTTTTTTTAAAGGCAGAAAGAGCAATTCTTAAACGTTCAGCAGTGATTGATTACATTGAAACAGTGATTTCTCTGATTCTGAAATCTAGAGGACAAAATAGCTTAGGCATGAGGGACCACTGAGCCTTTCAGGTTATTGTGTTACTTATGTAGGTCAGGTAAGCAATAACAAAATCTGCTGCCCTGCAGCTGCCAGATATTAATATGTCAGTCTGTGTAGGGAGATCCCCGACACCTTCGGCTTTCAAGGCTGGTTAGTGCAGGACCATCAGTGCTCTGGTCTTTTTTAATGGCTTTGTGGGTTGTTTCTTTTAACTGACTGTAAACTGTGAGTTTCTCTCTGAGGGGCAAAGGATGAAGCTCTTGCTACAGTGGCTTTCAGTTTGCTGTGGTTCATGGAGGAAGTTATGGGTAGGCAAGGATGAGGAGTGGGGTGAAGAAGAGGGAAAGCTTTTTGAGCACTTGAGGCATGGAGGCACATCATGAGCTGCTTGCCAGTAAGTCATGGGGGGAAAAATAGCCAAGTGGATTGTGATCAGGATGAATTAGGAAGGGGAGAGATGGGCCTCTGGAATGAGGATTGCTCCACAGTGGTTCAGTTGGGAAAACAGTTGAGAAAGTGACCTTTGTTGAGACCTCTGTGGCCTCAGGAATCAGCCCTTTGAGAGATATCCAAGCTGCTGGTGTAGTCTGCTACCTGGGATATCTTCTGATAAACAACCATGTCCTTTAGACCTTGTATTTACTTAACAGGATCGTAACCACCATGTTACAACAGGGCTGAGTTTCCAACTGCTGAGTCTGTGGTTTTCGCCTTGAGGGTACCAGGATGTTTGTTACTTAGGCTGGGATGTTTTGCCCAGGGGGATGGTGACAGGGGAGGTGATGAATGCAGAGGTGTAGGGTTATAGAAGTATCAGATATAGTTGGGAAACAAGCAGAAGAGGAAGGAACTCAAAAAACCCGAATGACTTTTGTGTGTTACATTTCTGTGGGTTCAAAAGCAAGGGGAAAAATAAATCAAGATTTTTGCAGCAGCTGCATGTGAAGTACACTTGAGTCCCACGTGTGTGTGTAGAGGTGCCCGTCTACACATGCCCCATGATAACCAAATCACTTCAGCAGTAGGAATGGACCCTTCCTGGTGGCTTCTGGCCCCAAACCTGTGGTTTAAGTTATACCTTCTGCCATTGATCCAGATAAATAGCATTGACCAAAATAAATACCATTTATTTTCCTGCATTTGAGGCAAGATTTTAGGCTATGGTTGGAATAATGCCAGCGTTTCAATATCTGCCTGAAAGGAGACCCTCTGGCAAGGAGCTGCAAGATTTCTGATCCGGTGTTTCCCTCCTGGCTGTGCTGACAGCAGGGGTTAGTGCCAGGGTGTTCGGTGTATAGCTGTGGGACCGCTTTGCCACCTGGTCCTGCTGCCCATGGCACTGATCTCTTGCACCAGCAATGTGAGCGTGGACAAGCGGCTCGTCTGGTGCTCCCTAGATGCTCAGTGTGCATCTAGGATGTGAGGACCTGGTTAATAGTTTTGTCTGGTGGTAATGTCCTTCAGTTTCCACCTTGAGAAGATCATGACCCCCCCCTCCCATACCATTACCTAGTCTCTCCTTCATCGTGTTGTCTTCAGTTTGTGGAATGTATGTGTATTTCTGTACTCCAGTATAACAGCGATAAGAAATCCCTAAGGCTGCTTTCCCTCCATTTGCCTTGACAAACTCCTTTTTGTGTCATGCAGTGGGTTTTCTTTGGTTTTTCTAATGTGAAACCTTAAACATCCTACCAACCAGGAAACAATTTTTCCAGAGGAAGTTGTTGAAAGATATAGTTGGCAGAATTGTTATGGATTAGTAAAGTAACAGGCTTTAGACAGGTCGGCAAATGTGAACTTGTCTTTCTTTTGTGAACAGAGATACATATGATAGAATTGACATCACACTCCATAGCTTTCTGTGTCAGTCTGGAGGATAAATGGGCTTTAATTGCTTTTGCTTTTCAACAGGCATATTTACAATGTATTTATTTATTTATTACTAACTGTATTCCTTGTTCTGTCTCCTGCAGGCTTTGAAAGAGATGCTATATGCAGCTGTGGATGAGGCCCCTTCTATAGAAGGTAAGTGAATTGTAGCTGAGAATCGTGTTTTTCTTGGCATTGGGTGCTGGACACATAGTCCTGCTACTTTTCTGTCCTCCATCCTCCTAAATTGGTAAACTTAATACACTGATGGGCAAATGCCTGGCCTTTCCCAGCCACGGTGCTATTTGTGATTGTTAGAACTCTTTGTCCTCTGTCGTTAGGACAATAAATGTCTTTGTATAGTTTGGGGCTCCAACAGCTGGATTCCTCTGGCTTATAAGGACATTCACTGGTGGAAGTAGTTTCCTCAGTGCATGAGAATAGACCTTTGTTTTTCTGCACTCCGGAGATAAGTGTGATAGAGAGATGCTGGGTCCTGGTTTGTTACTGGTGATTTGAACTGGAAGAGTCTGTCTCTTGGTTCTCCGTCCTCCCTGGATGCTGTGCTGCTACCTGTACGTTGACATGAGTATATCTTCTTGTTTGCATGTGTTTATGGCCACTGAATTCTCTAGGTAGATTATTTTAGCACAGTATTTGATTTTAAACTCCGTGAAATCCGAATGCTTTGTTTAATGAAGTAACGATCTGTGCAGACTTTCTCAATAGAGCCCTTTATCTTTCTTCTTGTCATTGTCTTTGAAGTGTTGAATAGTTTTTGTCTTTACATTGCTACTTCTTGCCCTTCGTGTGGATTTCAAACTGGTTGTTAACCTCCTTACCTTTATTTTCGCTGTGATTGCTGTACAGTGTTCACTTCACTAACCTCAGCGATTGCGGCCCTGGGCTTCCTTGAGTATTTATAGAGCAGAAGAGCAGTTGCTGTTTCTAGAGTAGTCAGATAGCGAACATAAATAATGCTAGTCACTATTAATGTTAGCTTGTTAACTACTTTCTTTGATTAGAAATGGGAAAGTGAGATATGACAGAGTTAAAATAATGTGGAATACTGATATATTTTTTAATTATAGCATCATTTAAAAATCCATGGGTTATTTTTGAAGAACTGAATAAAATGTGCCAGCAATACATTGGCAGAAGAGCAAAGAATGTCTCGCTTTATTTTTTGAGTGATAAAATTGCATAAAAACACCCACAAACCTAGAGAGCCTCTTCCCCTTGGCACAGAATCAGTTTTCTAGCTCAGAGGAACCTGAAGTGTTTTGTGTAGGCCAAACTGACCGTTAACTTCTAAAGTCGATTTGCTAATGTTGCAGGAAATCCAGCATCAGTTTTATGGAAGACTGGAGCATTTAAAAGGCTTGTTTTCTTTGGTCATATCCATCAATTTATTATTGATAGTTGGAGAGAACAGTGTCTGTGCTAATAAAGTTTAATGTTTGAATATGACTTAGTGGTTTTACCTGAATTTTCATGGTGGGCTTTGAGTTCCTAACCATAAAGCTCCAGAGGTTTATCATTCAGCACTTTGATTTCTACACCCCCACCCCCAACCCCCCAGTGCTTCTGGTGATATATTGATGTTCTGTTATGCACTGTGTTGTTTGTGTGTAAACATTTCACAAAGGGGGAGAAGGCAAAGAATAAAATTGTACAATACTTATGTTCTTTTAAATGTTCCAAGAATTTTAACTTGTGCTTCTGCCTCGTTTGATGCTGTATAAACCTTGGCAAAAGGAAAGCAATGACTTAATGTTCTTCCAGTTATAAAAGGTGTCTTGCCTTGTCTTTATTTTTGGGGACTGGGTCTCTTCCTCTCTGCTGCAGAGAGCAAAAATAATCCAAGCTATTTAGGACCACTCATATTTATCTCTGATTGCTGGACCTGCCTTTAGGTAGAGAGCAGCCCTACTAATTCCTTTACTTTTTGTTCTTTAGGCGAATGTGAGTATGTACGTGGCGGTTGGATATTTTTAAAGCTTGTTTTCACTTTGTTCATTTGTTTTTTCTCTCTGCTGAGAGTCAGTCTGTCTTTTTTAGCTTCTGAAAACTGTCTGGCCCAGGATGGGGCCAGGTGATTTGTACTGGAGTGACTGAGCCATCCCTACAAGCAGGTGTATTTGAGGCAGTGGATTTTTCTGCTGTTGCTTGTAGGAGTGGAGAGGTGGCAGAAGGAAAGACAGAGGTCTTTCCACGAGCTGCAGCTTTAAGAAAGGCTTGTACTGGAAGTGGATCAAGAACAGGTATTTCTTCATCCATGTTGCTTACTTCCTTCTCCTCTAAGCCCTTCTGTCTTTGTTTATAGAAGCCTTAGCCTGGGGATAATGTGTGACTTTGTGTCAGCTGTGCCCAAGTCATGGCTCTAGGCCCTGTCTGAGGAGATGGAGCAAGTTCCTTGAGCTTCAGGGGGATGCAGCAGCAGGGGCTGGCACATGTTTTCACTTTAATACAGATTTTGTCATGGATACTAATGTGTTATTTTGAACATAGCACAGAAACTACAGGAACGTGCTCTTGAAACCCAGCTTCCCAGTGTGAGCCTAATGTAATCTTATTTTAGACCAGTCTAACTAAAATCCATTTTGTAATTGATCTGGTTGATCACAGACACACTGTAGACACGCACAGTTGGTTTTCCTTTACCTTACATGTATTGCAGAGCTAATCTTCCATTAATACATCACACTGTGGAGGCAAGGGAGTTTTGTATGCCAAAGCCGAGGCTGTTCTTCGTTCTTCTGCTTGTCTGGATGTGTAATTCAGGATTTGGGAATGAGTTTTTTAGATTGCCCCCTCCCTGGAGGTGTCCAAGGCCAGGTTGGATGGGGTCTTGAGCAGGTTTGGTGAAGGTGTCCCTGCCCATGGCAGGGGGTTGGAACTGGGTGGTCTTTAAGGTCCCTTCCAGCCCCAACCATTCCGTGATTCTATGACTGCTGCTGCAGTATCAGTTGGTAAATTGTGTATACGTACAGAAATGCTTCTGCATTCCTTGGTAGCATGCTGGAAGCACTTTGGAAACACTTTAAAGCCGAATTGCTACCAAACCAAAGCATGTTGTAAGTAATAGGTGAGGCAGGTACTGAGTAGGTGAACCATCCATCGCTCATAGCTTTCATTGGGTTTGTGTTCGGGGATCTCCTGTTTGTGGCTGGGATGTGGGTAAAGAAAGCGAACTTCAGAATGACTCTTGAGCTCTGTGACTGATGGTCCTGGTGCTGTTACAGTGGATGAAGTCTTGCTGGGTCTTGGAGGCAAATAGTGTATTTTTCACTCTGCTATTTATCTAGTTACATGGTGGTGATCTAATCAGTGGATCGTACCTCTGGCATCTGCTTTTTCCTATTTTTGGGTAACAAACACAGACTGATCTGTTAACCAGAAGCCATGTAGATGCAAATAAGCAAAACCTGTCAGGGCTGTATAAGAGGAGGTTGTTTATAGCTGTCCCCTGACACTGCTGCAGGGTGCCCGAGTGTTACACCAGGCTGTATGTGTGCCTCTCTTGGCAGTTCCTAGCTGTACACATAATCTTTAATCTGTTCAAAGGTCTTTTTTTTTTTTTCCTCCTGTCTCCTTTGTAATGACAGTTTTCTGTATGCCAATGTTATTCTTTCAGATGCTTCTCATCTTTTCACAAGGCTTTCCCCTGATGAGACTTGCACCATCCTTCCACCTGAGCAACATCTGTACAAAATTAGTGTTTAGTCTCTTAATTCAATCTCATACACATCACTGGAAAAAGTATCAAATGAGGCTTGATTCCTAGCTGTATGATGGAGCTTGCTTGGATTTCTGGAGAATTCTTTGATGTGTGTTTGCTTTGTTAGTCGTTGGTTACGTGATGCGTGCTGTTACCGAAGCAATCAACATGAATTGATGCTGCCCTGATGTTGTTCTCAGCTTCTGAGTGCTCGTGGCTCAGCAGGAGGACCTGTGAGCGCGCCGGGTCGCTGTGAGCAGTCACCCTGTCGCTACCCTGAGCTGCCTTTATGTGACAGCTTAGAGGTGAAAGCCTGGTGTAGCGCTTGTTTTCTCCGAGGCAGGACACACAGCATTGCAAAAGCACAAAACTCTGACCTCACCACGAGCATTACTGATTTTTTTTGTTGTTGTTGTTTGGTCTTGTTTCATATTCCCCGCTCCTGTCCCATTTGTCACCGAAGTAAAACAGGTTACTGGACCACTTTTCCTGGGAGTCCTTCCGATTATTCCGCTTGGTGAGCAGATGTGTCGGTATCTCCCCAAGCTCCTTACGATGCAGCTCTTCTCAGCTGCGGTGGAGATGAAAAGTGTGGCTGTAAATTATTCATTCTGATTATCCGCTCGAATGGACAGGGTCCACTCCAAGTATTATTTCCTAGAATATTTGTTTTTCAGATATTGAAATTTAACCTCCCTTTTAATACTTGTATAAACAAACATTTTTGTTGTAATATCGGATGGTAGAAGAGAGTTGGGTTGTATCTTCTTATTATGGAGATTACTTACTCTGCTTAAAACCAATCCTGAATTCCAGCAGCACGTTTTGAACGAGGATCGCTGCTTGTCGATGGGCTGCATGGGGCTGGAGCAGTGTAACAGCGTATGAGAGGGGATGCTTTGAGAGTGAGCACAGCCCGAGATTAATAGCTGACACTAAAACAGGGCCTGATTTGTAGGAGGAAGGGTGTAGAGGTCATGGAGCTCCTGTGCTGGTATTGTAATCTGTATGTTCACCTATTGATTTGTGCTGGATTAGTAAAGCAGGGGGTGTGAGTTGGGAACCAAGCGTGTCCGGTGTGGTTACATCTTTGTTTCCGCTTTCGTTTGTAGCTCTTACTGTGCTAACTGGCAGCTACAAACCTTTAGTTTGGGTTTATTTCTGTTACTAAATAAATGAGGTATTATCCTTTAGGGCAATAAGTGATCTCTGTGAGTAAGCAGGGCGTGGGAAATCCACTGGGAAAATAGAACGTGAAGATATGAGGCTGACAATTGTTTGTTATATGCAGACATGCTTTGTAGGGTTGATCAAAGGCTTATGGCTTGTCTGTATATATAAAGATGTCTTTTTATTTCAAAAGAAACGTTTATTTCCAACTGTATCGGCATACTTTGTAGCAGGTTGAGGTTTTGTTTGCACAGGAACGCTCAGGCTTATATGGAGTCTTGAGCAGAACTGCTGTATGCCACCTACAACCAAGCAGCCACAAGCTGATGAGCACCTCGTCTTTATTTCACTTCCTTGTCACACCCCCACAAAGGAGATGGGATCAGTGTCCTTCTGAAGGTTGGTGTCCTACACCATGGGTGCTGGTCCTCTATTCTGTGCAGATTGTAAGTCAATCTGGAGACCTCTGTATTTATAAATAGAGTAAACTTAGAGAAAAACCCAAACCTGCAAAGCAATCCAATGATGATCCTCGTCTTACTTGGAGACCGGTCACCGAGAATTGGATTATCTGTAGAAACATGTTATTGGGGTTTGCATTCTCTGAAACATTGGTGTTCAGAACATGCAAACAGTGGACAGGAGGAGAGCTTGGATGTGTACCAGCATCTAGAGGAGGAGGTAATGTCTGGTTTCTCTTACCCCAGGGCAATAAAATTTGAAAGGTAAACAGTGCTTATGGTTGTAGTAGGGTACAGAGTACCAAGATGACAGCTGGATGGCCACCAAAGTATTTGGAGCATGGATGTCTGCATGGATATTATTGCAGTGCACCTTGTTCTCATGTTAATTTCTGCTGTCAGCAGCAGTGCAGTGCTCAGAGCAAGTCGTCACTGAGCGTGACCACAGGGTGTGCTTTGCACCCACGCGTGCCGCTTGCTCTCGGTGCAGAGAAAGGGAGACCCGCCTGTGCTGTCGGTACAGTGTGTTCAGCAGAGGTACTGGGAACCCAGCGCTTGAATTCTGCTTATCTATTAATTACCTTACGTGGCCGTGGAATAAAGGTCAGGTAAGGTACTGAGCTGGAGTGCCAGAGGGTAACTTGTTGATAGTGCAGATAACTTGTTGATAGTGCAGGCAGCTGGCCAACACATGTTTTGATGTTTGTTACTGCCGCATAGACCACAAGTTCTCAAGCTGTGGCACTGGAGTGCATTCAGAGGACTCTTGAGCAGCCCTTGCTGATGCTCCTGGGAGCTGGGGTGCTCATGGTCATGCTTGTGGTGCTGCAAGTTCCTTTATGGTTTTGCACCTGGCTGGGACCCCTTCCAGTTGCTAGAAACCACTGGCTCCAGTGTGTGTAGGGAGGAGTGTCCCTGGGAGTCTCTGGGTTGCTGTGGGACCAGGCAGAAGAGTGCGGTGGGACATGGGTTAGCAGATGGATCATGTGGATTGCTGTTTACTTCTGAAGGAAGCTTGTGACTGCGGTTGGTGGAAACTCTGAGAGCTTCCTCACACTTTCCGTTTGCCCCGTGGGCAGCTCCTGGCTGGGTACGCTGATTCATCTGCGCGCACAAGCCAGGTATCTCGTGGTATTGCTCAGTAAGTCTTTCCTCTGTCATCTGGTGTGATCTGGGTGACTTCCCCAGTAGGTCGGAATGCTCTGAGATATTCTTGCTGGAGGAAGAACTCTGTACCAAACAGTATAGGGTCAGGGCTGCTCCTGGGCTTGGGGACAGGCCGTTAATTGCCTTGCAATTTTGTTCAATACCCTTTATTGCTTTTATTTAAGCATCCTTTGGCATTCAGTATGAAGAGCTATTAAACCTGGGATAATAGAGGAGCCGTGTGTTGGTAACGGTGAAAGCTGGATTCAGTTGTATGGGCCAGCCTGTATGAAAGGGGTGCACGTAAAGGCAGGGCTTTGCTGGTGAGTCTGCAGCCTGCTTATCAGCCTGCCTGCTGAAGGGCTGTATACAATTCCTTAATGATATTTGTAGGGTAACAGCAACATCAAAAGTGTTTGCACCTTTTTTTCCATCTTTTTCTTTTTCCTCCCTGTATTTGCTTCCCAGCAATTCCGTAACACCAGTCTCTTACCTGTGTTAGAAGAATTAAGGATGCTTGCAGTTGAGCTGGGAAGTGCCAGGATCTGTGTTAGTGGTCAGAACTCGAGGCTTGGAAAGTAGGAAAAAAGGTTCACGAAGCTGGAAGATTGCCAGCCAGCCGTGCCTTCAGCAAAGCGCTCCTGAGATAACAGCACAACATCAAACAGCATCTTGGCCGTAGCCCCGAAGAAGCACTGCACGTGTGTAGGCAAGAGGCTGGTGTTTATTGCTTTGTTTAAATAAAAAAAGACTGCACTAGACATCAGCAAGATTTAGTGTGCGTGTAGGAGGCAGCCTCTGGGTTTCCAGTGATTCTTTTGGAGCTGCATTTGAAATAGGTGATTTGAATTATTAGACAATTAAGATTCTGGATGAGACTATAGCTACTTGGTGAATAATGCAATATGAATTAAACTTGATCAGTTTCTCTCTTTCTCTTTAAAAATGCATGCTGTGGGCAAGGGAATGAGTAGGATGTACCTGGAAGGAAATCTCATTCTTCTACATCGGAATTGCTTGTAAGATGCCTTCAAAAAAAACCCCAGGGCCAACCCAGGCACTCCCTGTGGGGTCCTGGTGTTTCTGTGTGATGCAGTGGTGAAGCGAAGACTGTCGTGGGCCACCCTCCTGCTAGAGCTGACCCTTCAGTCGTGATACCTTCATCTGCCACACTGTATAGTGGCTGTCATGATAGCTGAGCATGTGAAGGCCTGTCTCATTGATTGAATAATGTTAGAATTAGCAAGGATGTGGTGAAATGTCAGCCCACTCTTGGTCATGGCTTTTTTTCCCCTGATTCCTGAAGTGAGAACAAGGGCTAGTTGCATGTTCTTGCCTGGGTTGTGGGTTTAGTTTTTTCAGTGTATCAGTGTAGCCTTGCAGCTTGACCCCTTTTTAGGAAAAGTAGATAATAAATAATCTATATAGTATATTTTAGAATTCTAGATAACTGAGCTTTTTGTATGTGCATGATCTTAATTTTAATTATAGCACAAACCTTCAAAGTTACAGATCCTTGGTTTTGCAAACACACAGTGCAAAAAAAAAAAAGGAGCTTACAAATATATTCAAGATTTGCTTTATGCTGCTTTTGAGGGGGTAATCCTTTTGCCTTGAATTAGCACAGCCTATATGTAAAGGTCTGATCCTATGGCTCTGTTCCCCTGGGGCATAATGAGTACCTAAAGCTCCTGAGTTGTAAGGCAGCAGCCCTGTGAGTCAGCATTGTGTATGTTCAGCTAGAAATCACAAAGAAAACTGCATGAAAACAAAAGAATCTGCTTTTTAAAGCATTCATCGCTCTGCCCTGGGAGGTGACTGGCATCACAAAGTGCCACGGGGATGGTGCAAAGCCCAGGAGCGAGCACCCCCAGCCTGCCTGTCTGTGGGCACCGGTGCTCTTGTGCTGCACACTCAGCAGCTCAACTTCCCCACTGCAGAGGGGGAAGCTTTGTTTATCTCCTAGGAGATGGAAAACCAATTTCTGCTTCCTGATGAGAGGCTGACAGGTGATTTGACTTAACAAGAGAGGCAGGCAGTGTGATTGGGAAGAGGGAAATTGCATGCCGTAACATACCAATATGAATGCAATTTATTTTGCATGTGCTATATAGCTCCAGGCACATGTTTTGAGGCGCCTGAGAATTCTTTGCATGCTGAAATATGAGCTCTAGAAAGCAAAAAGAGTCAAATTTGGCACCCAGCCTGTGTTGATAGTCTTTGCTGTAATTGCTTAGCATGCTTTTATAAATGCTTTTAATGTATTTGTGGGGTGAAGCGCAGAGCAGCTGAAAGGATCGGCACGAGCGAGCTGTTAACTCGGGATCTACCCCATAGTGTGGTTGCAGGCTTGTTCAGAGGTGTGGCCAAGGCTGCTTTCCCAGTGCTGGTGTCCCATCCCAGTGCAGCTCTGCTGAGACCGAGCCTTTGGGTACCAACCTGTGTCAGCTATAGGGAGAAACGAGCATCCTTGCTGTAAAACCTTCCTCCTTTGCCTGCACTGTTTCCTATCCTAGCAGATTGACAGCTGTATGTTTTTCAGTTTTTAATGCTGTGTGTTGGTGCATGGGCAGCAGTTACGGTGTGATAGTTGGTCAGTGAACCTGTGAGCTGTTCAGAGGATGCTCCCTCATGAACACAGCTGTAGGAATGAGTCACAGTGCAGAAAAATGGGGTAATCATGAAGAAGATGGGCTGATGTACCGATAAGGTAAATTCTATAAATAAATTAGTGGAATCTGGCTAGTACTTCAGTGTTTTGGTATAACTTTGTCTTCAGGAAGCAGCAATTAGAAAGTGAGGAAATAAATGATCTGGGAGCCCGATGTGGCATTCCACATCAGTCATTTGTACACACAAAATGATCCTTGAGCGAGCTCTGTGGCAGTGCAAGGCCACAGTTGAGTTTCTCCCTGCCCAGCCACAGGAGAACATGTTGGTGGGACCCCAGCTCAAAGCTTGGTTCTGTTCAGGCCTCAGTGAGTACAGGAACAAGAGAATATTTCCTGGAGCTTTGTGTCTTTTTGAAGCCTCAGAGAGGTTGCAGTTCACTGAACTGCCCAGACACAGGAAAGCTTCCTAGGGAGAGTGAGGAAAAGCCAGAATACCTTCTGTTTTCTGTGATTAAATTGGATTTACAACAGTGCTCACAAGTGATAATTGTGTATACAGAGGCTGCGTTTGTGGCTTGCAGGTGATGATCTAACACACAACGCTCGCTCACGGCATATTTTTAATTAGTAAGATGTCGATGAAACTTGTTTATTAAAACTTAGTGTTACCCAGGGTAAGTTGGTTCAAATTTAGGTTGTGAGTGACATTTTGAGCAGTTGGGGGCAGAGAGGGTAGCCAGAGGATGCTGAGCTTGCAGGGCTTGCCACACCTGACCAGCCCCATCTGCCGTTGTGGTCCTGGCTGTTGTGGTATGTGCTTCAGAGCCTGCAAAAATACCCCATGTCAGGTGTGACTTCTAGCAGTACCTCAGCAACGTGGAGCCCACCATAGCTTTGAGTTCTCCTCAGCAGGTGTCATCTTCCTGGAGGTGAAGGCTTAGAAAGTGAAGGATGGAGAAAGATAATTAAGTAGAAAGGTGAACTGGTGGGTCTGTCTGCTCACAGCATGCCATGAGCTGGGTTGGGGCTCAGCCCTAGCTCTGGGAAGGGCTGCGGTGCTGAGCAGAGCTTGCCAGGCTGCTCTTGGTGCCTGGCTTGTGTTTGTGTGCTGGTGTCTGTCCTAGCTGGTGTCTTAGGCTCTGACATTAACTGCACCTCTGCAACCTTACAATGGAAGATGTCTGCTACTGTTGGTAAGGACTCCTCTCAAAGGCTCCAGAGGTCCTGACAAAAGAGCTTTCAAACCTGACCCTCCAGGTGTAGAAATCCAAATGCTGCTCAGCTAGAACAGATCTGCATCAATTTTCCTTCCAGCTTCTCCTTTTGGCCAGCTCCTACAGATTTAGTTTCAGCTTTCGTTCTTGGCCGATCTAGCCGGGAGTACGTGGTGTAGCCAGTGTAGCAGATGTGCACCCGCTCACCTTCCAGCCGAGAAGAAAGTCAGCGTTGGAAGGTGCATGATCTGGGCTTGGACTTGCCTAAGCACAAATCTGAGTAATGAATTAGTCATCAGATGTGGAATTCATTTCCCCGGGGACACGGTGAGGAAGGCTGGTGCGGCCCAGCTGTCAGTCAGGAGTTGCTGATGCAGGAACTCCACCGTAAAGGGTTGCCAAACCCTTCGGTTTGGTAATTCAGTGCTACTGCGAGCGCTCTAAGGCCTTGGTCTCTTCAAGATAAAAATGTCAGCTGGCTGTTTTGGACCCAAAGGCAGCAGAGCTTAATTGTAGCAGCTCTGCGGTCTCCTGCATGCGATGCAGTACACTGAACCCTGTTTATGTGGTAAACAGGGTATGCCAGAGGGGTCTGCTACCCTCCATCCATTTCAGGAGTGACCTCATGGTCACTGAGGTGTACGGGTGATAATGGGGTGAGTTTGGGAAGAGCTGTTTCCGCTCCATCACCTTCTTACCCTTGGCCGTGATTCTGATTTTGTTCTGTGTTTTTTTGCTCTCTTGCACATGTTCAGCTGTAGCTCATGGTGGCTGTGCTCATAGATGGTAATTATTTTCTAAAATGCATGGAAGCTTTACCTATCAAGTAGAGAAGAGGAATTATTGCATTGTGTGTGTTCTTTTGTCCATAACTAGATCAATGCCTGTTTGAGGCTTTCATCTGCATGCCCTGTTTCACTCTAAACAGTGGGTAAAAAAGGCTGAAGTAGGTGTTCTCTTCCTGCTGTAGGAATTCCCCCATCATTTCATCCAGCTCTGCAGATGTTCTGGAGGGCTGCTGTTATGGCTTCTAAGTGAGGGGGAGACTGAGGGGTGACCTCATTAATGTCTATAAATATGTTAAGGGTGAGTGTCAGGAGGATGGAGCCAGGCTCTTCTCAGTGATGGCCAGTGATAGAACAAGGAGCAATAGGTACAAGCTGGAACATAGAAAGTTCCTTCTTAATATAAGGAGGAACTTTTTCACTGTGAGGGTGATGGATTGTGGAGTCTCCTTCTCTGGAGACATTCAAGACCAATCTGGACACATTCCTATGTGATCTAGTGTAGATGATCCTGCTCAGGCAGGGCAGTTGGACTGGATGATCTTTCGATGTCTCTTCCAGCTCCTGATATTCTGTGATTCTGTAACGGTCTTTTTGTCAAAGTGTGGAGCATAGAAGTGTTTGGCTTCTGGTCCTGTAATGTTGCTCTGTGGTCTCTTTATATCAGTTAAGGGAGATCCCACTGGAAGTATTCTAATTTAAAAATACATATAGAGAAATATATATACAGCATAATATCAGGACATGTGTTCTCTGAGTGCTTCTGCCATTGGGAGTTTTTTAAAGAGAGCAAGAAAAACCCCAAACCTCTCAGAAAAGGCTTTCATCTTGGGAACAGCTTTAACTGTAACCCAAAGATAAAGAATTACTTCAATTAATTTCTTTTTCAGATGACAATATTTGGGTCTAATGGAATGGAGCAAGCTGCTGCCGTGAGTGCATTCCCCATCCCTGTGTTTAGTTTTCCAGCCCCTCGGCTAGGCCAGCGTGGCATGAGCTGCCGGAGAAGTGGCGTTTTGTCGTTCTCTGTTTTTCAGTTTTAAGCTTATTTACGGAAATAAGCCAAAATGAGGAAGCACTTGAGTGTTGTGAATGATCAGAGTTGGCAACTTTGCTGTTTAAAGTGTCTGAGGCTTATTTGTGGATGCAGATTTGGTTTGGGTCATCGTTTGGTCGTGTTTTTAAGCTTTCAAGATTGACATTGATGAGAGCCTGTAGTGCTAAGCCCTGCTTCTCATTTTCAGTTAGACTTGGTTTCGCTGCCTTGGAAGCGAGCGCTTTGTGCTTCCCAGCTTCTGGATTAGGCAGCACTGATTCTTTCTGTTTTACATAACATTGCACTGATCCTTGTTGGAAAGTTAATTTAACTACATCTTCATTTTCCCAAGTTGGAGGTTGACAAGAAGGTATTTGAACTGAAAACAAAGGATCAGATGGGTATTTGAAACCTAAACAAAGCCCGGAGTGTGCAGTCTGAGAGCAACTTGGCTGGTTTTGGCTGGGACATCGCACTTTGTGGAACTCTCTGGTGATGGAGAGGAAGGTTCCTAGTTTGGGTGCAAAGTCCGTGGCTGTTTCTGAGAGGAGGAGGAAGAGAGGAGGCAGCGTCCACTCTGCCACGTGCCGCATCTGCCTGCTGACCTTAAATTCATCTTCTGTGCAAAAACCATCAGTTCAGATCCTAACCAAGTGACCCAATCCATAAGTGTTCAGTACAAACATCCTTAATCTTTAATGAAGGAATCCAGCTCTGTTACTGGCTGCTCAGTGCTCGCTTTCAGGCTGGGGAGCCTGAGAAGATGACTGACTGCAGAATCTGACTGCTCTGTGCATCCGTCTGTTTAAAACAAGCAGTTTTGCAGCTGATCAAAGGGAGGATTATGCTGCTGCCGTGGAACTAAACTGGTGAGGGGGGATAAATGGCAGCTCTGAAGCAGACCTACCTGAACCGACGAGCTCTTTGTTGTCAACACGATAATGTGAATAATTTGTTCTGTGTTTTTTCTTTTTTTTTCTTTTTTTTTTTTTTTTAACAGGTATGTCTGTGTTCTGTTGGACTATTTACTCCTGCATTTCAAAGTGCAAGAAGCTCCGTTACCTTGAACAGACAGCTGTGTTGCATAGACTTCCATCTGCCATGCAATGCTTACCTTCGTGTAGCTGGAAGGAACATAGGGCACCCCTGAGGGCGTGAGCTTTCAGGCACTGTTCTTGCACAGCAAAGAGGGGTTTTTGTTTTGCACACATGTATTAATATCTGAACATAGAACCTGCATGGAGACTGTTAGCTCCGTCTGACTAATCAGTGTATTTAACCCAGAAATGGAGAAGGATGTGGAACTGCCGACACATTACACGTTACAGTTGCCTTTGGTGCTAGAGGTAGGCAGGCAGGCTATGCTCTTTCTACCTACATGTTTCTGGCTTTACAGTTTGAAACTCATAGAAGTCTTGAAGTTTGCATCGCTGTTAATAAATAAATCGCTATCACAAACTTTGGTCTACAGGTTTAGGAATTCAGTTTGCTGAAGTGCTGGGTGTCCCTGTCCAAGAGCTAGTTGAGGAGCTAAACTGGCCACTGTCAGCTGTGGGCAGTGATGTTCTCATCTCTTCTCGTTCATTGTTATTTTAGTTAGGGAACCAGTAAAAAGTTGAAGATTTTCCTGTTAAATCAAGGGTTGAAATACGTCAACGTGCCAACTAAAATCTGCTTCCAGTTACTGCTCCTGTCAAATTGGTTACGTTCACAAAGTACAAAAAGCACTTGTGATACCAGATCACTTTTTTAAAGGCAGATTTTGTTTAATAGCATTCTCTTGTAATTTTATTCTTATACAAGCTTTCCCCTTATTGCATGGTGAGGAATTTTATGGCTGAAGTAGGAGTTGGCATCTGATCTTTTGAGAAGCTGATTTTGAGTCTGCTGATTTTTGAGTCTTTACAGACTGCAATATTTCTTTTCTATTTTTTGGGGTGGCTAATTTAGTCTCTGGTAACTAAAGATGCTTGTGTGTTCTGTAGAACTTTAATGCAGGAGTTTGAACTTGCATCTGCTGGGGAGGAGAGGAGGGAAAAGCAGAGAGCTGTGGTTTGGTTTCTTGGACAAGGAGCAAGTTCCTGCGGAAGGCATGGTGCTTGGCAAGGAGAAAACCCAGGATTGATGGTGTTGAACTGTAAAACTGCTGGAACCATGAGTCCTTTTCATAGAGGAGAGCGAGATAACATGAGTAAGCTCAGAGCTTTTACTGCTGCCCACTGCACTGCTTATGTATGACATTGTTTTCCTTAGAGTTGTTCAAATGTGTCTACCACATCACCATAAAGGTATATTGACTTTGTTATCTCCTAAGGAAAAGGCTCATACCTGGGAATAAAGTCTGGTCTTGTGTCTGAGGTTACGTTACCCACTTCTGTGGATGGGCTGTTTCTTGTTTGGTTTGTTTTTGGGTTGGTTGGGGTTTTTTTCCCACCATGTCATGAAGTGCTTTTGAAGGTTTGGTTACTCCTCTGTAGGACTTAAAGCTGCAGGCTTTAGTGTCTGCCGGATTAGGCAGCTTGTCGTTCTTAGCCCATTGCTGGTAAGTGAAAGGTCTCAAAAGGGTGCACATATTCTGGTGTGTGTTGTCTTAGAAACCATGAACAGTGTAGATTGAGGCTGTAGGAAATGAATTGTGACTTTTATGATTGACAAGCATGAAAAATATCGCTGGTGGGTTCTGAGTGACTTGGAGCTTCTCTTTGTTTTCTTTCTGTTTTTCATCTTCTGTGACACGTGATCAGTTAAGCCCCTAGTGTTTTCTGTTCTCCATCAGTTGCTCTCCTCTAAACTTCCTTCTTTGTTTTCACTCCCCAAAAAACTTCCTTTCAGTGTAGCAATTGGACTAATTTTCTTCTGTGAGCATTTTATGTCAAGCATCAGGATGACTGTTGTGAAGAGGACCTCTTAAATGATAGCCAGATGGCACCTCATTCCACCATCCACTTCTGCAGCTGGGTTTGGTAGCAAAATCCACTTCTGATGAAGCTAATTTTGTTTCCCTAGCAGTTGGTGCTGGCAGAGAGCAGGGACACCATGGTGGTGAGCAAAGACTCAAAGGTCTGATTATTAGAGACGGGATTGAGAGTTTTGCTGTCCTGACGCTCCGTGCTCAGCATTACCCATTGCCAGTGGTGTGAAGCCTCTTGGTTTTGCATATCTCAGAGATCAGATAGAATTCTGGACATTTCACTCTGTGGTGAGATTTTAATTTTTTTATGTATAACCAGTCTAAATTTCCATTTTACATATTTAAAAGTATCTCCTTTAGGGGGAGGGATGGTGTTCTTTTGATCTGGACTACGTGATTAGCTTTAATCAGCAGTGTGGCATTAAGAACTTTATTGGAGTACAAGCATGAGGATGGAGGAAAAAAGAAAATCTTCCTGGCTTCTCTCTGTTCTTGCTCTTTGCGTATGAAAGCATGTTGGAGCTTTCCCTGGTGATGCTCGATTTAAATATCTTGGAAGTGATTTCTTATAAGTAAATTTATCCTGTGGAAGAAACTTTAATCATCTAGATTTTTTTTTTCATTACTTCCTCATAGCTAGTGGGAAATTCATGAAACCTCATTGAGGTTCTAAGACCCTTAAGGACTCACAGTGTGAAAATGATTCATTAACTGTTCTAATTATGTGACTTATAGGGCATGCCTGTGTGCCTCAAGGCAAATAGGTATAATGACAAAACCATGATACCTGGCCTAAATGAAGGCTTCTCCTTCAATCCATGTAGGCACCCAATGTGACTTTAGAATTCTAGAGGGGAAAAAAAAAAAACAAAACCAAACCCCAAAAAGCGCAAAATACAATGACCGGTCGGACGATGGCCACTATACATGGGTAGTTTTATTTGGCAGCTACTTACCTGAAGGGCTGAAAAACTTGTCCCAGGTCTTTCTCCCAAGAGGTAATGGAGGATTTGGTTTGTTGATATTCTGAGCGCTCCTTGCTCTTGTTAAAATCAACAGACACGATTTTGAAGAAACTTTTTTTTTTCTAGCTAGAAAGGCAAAAATCTTTTCTCTGTGAAGCAGACAGTAGCAAACAGATTTCTATTTTCCTGTGACTGATGTAGGCTGATAGGGATGGCTTTTGATACTGAAACGGCAGGCAGCTTCTGACATCTGTATCGCAGGTAGCTGCTCTGACGTGGACGTGTAGATAAGGGTGTCGGGTAGGCCTCTCGCAGCATTTGATGTCAGAAACCTGAGCGAAGATGTGTTCATTTTATTAATGTAAGTAAGCTGAAGCAATGCTAAAAGGTGGCAGTTGGTAAGTGTGTATTGTAAAGGGTAGTGAATCTTTCCATTTTAGTTTCTTTTCTGGAGGGGTAGAAAGTCATTTAGCTGAAGTTTAATTTAGTCACGATACATGAGAAGATCTTGATCTAATGACAGCTGTAACATCAGGAGCAGAGAAACCGGCTTCTTGGGAGAAGTTGTATCTGATGGGTTGTCGTGATAATTAATTATGTTAGAGAAGTAAGGCTGCTTGTTGCTATTCCCAAACAGCCGTGGAGTAAACTCCTCTTAGGCTTGGGTGGTCAGTGGCTTTCACCTGTCCTTTGTCACCGAGTGCTGAAAGGAAGGCACGCTGGCACCTTGTTTAGTGTATGTTAGTAATTGGTTGTAGTCACCAGCATGTCTCTTGAAAAAATGCTTCCTGGAAGTTTTCCTTTGGAGTCCGAGTGAGGAGGGAGAAGTGCTTGATACACTGAAAGATGAACCTAAAATTGGGGCCTAAAAGCCACTTCCTGCTACTTTGCCTGGAAGTGATAATTCAGAGTCTTGGATGGTACCTTCAGGGAGGAACAGAACTGCTCCTGCTGGAATTACTATGAAATTAGAGCTTTACACACAGATAAGATCTGAGGACTGAACCCTGCACCATCACCACCCTGTGCTAACAGGTGATTTTTTTTTTTGTTTGTTTGTTTGGGTTTTTTTTGTTGGTGCTGCTGCTTTTTTTCCCCCTTTCTCCACCCTGGAGTAGGGAAGTCCCTAGTGATACCTCTTGCAAACACAGTGTACTTAGGAAAAGCACTGCAGTTGGAGACTGTAGGATGCTGGGCTGAGCTTTGGGTTGTTGTGGTTTATTAACTCCAGGATTCTTGGAAGGAGCGATACAGAGAAATATGTGGGAGACACCACTCGTCTGTCCAGTTGCAGGCAAGAACTGCTTTCTTGCACTTCCTTTCAAGAAACAATCAGGCTCATTAAGATGATTAATTAAATGCAGTTTTCTGCCATTAATCTTTCTGAACACCAATATATATAAGGTGCAGTAAAATCCATTAACATGCCATGACCCTGTGCTAATTGTTAAGCTCTGCTTGTCTTTGAACAGTTTGATACTGAGGTAGATGTGCATGGATTACAGAGGGGGAAGAATTGCTCCCTCACAAATAAAACCATTTAATTTGATAACACGTATAATCAACAACTGAAAAGCAAGAGCTAGTGTTAATTGGAGTAGAGTAAGTCCTTAATAGCAGTGAGTTATTAAATAGGAGTGAGGAAGGTATGATGCAGGAGGAGAGCAAATCTGTGCATCACCATACACATATTCTCCCTGTGTCAGGTTGATCTGTAAGAGAACTCATTTAAAACTTGTTGGAACTCTTTGTGATACAGTTCACTGGCTTTGGAAAATGAAGATGATGGAAAAATGAGCACAGCTGAGATAAACCACAGGGTTCGTGTGACTGATTTGAGCAACTCCAGTAGAATGGAAATAAGTGCCCAACTAGACTTGCTAACCTTAGGGAGTCTTTCAGAACAGAGTCAAAAGGCCTAGTACCAACTATGTACAAAGACATTTTACAGCACTTTTTATTTTTTACTGTTTTACAGTAGTATTGGAAATACTTACTTGAAGTAAAAATACAGTGTACCTAAAAAAGATAGATAGTGCCAGAACTTCAGGAAGAATAAGATGGAAAGTGAAGATGGCTGCAGTGACTAAAACATTGGTGGAAGGCTATGCTCATCTCCAGAATGATGGAGCTTTGCTTAGAGAAGTAGGTGATTATCTTCATGCTTCCAGTTGTATTGAAAGTGTTTATTTAAATCTTGAAAATCAATGTTTCTTGTATAAATCTTGTATAAATATAGAAACTAAGTGGGGGAGAAATGAGTAACTGCGGCTGTACATCTAATATCAGTGTGTTTCATTAGAGCCAGTTGAGAGAAAGAGGTTGACCTCAGAGCTCAGAGAGGTTGTGGAGTCTCCTCCTCTGGAGACGTTCAACACCCACATGGACGTGTTCCTCTGTGACCTATCTAGGTGATCCTAGGTGATACTGCTCTGGTGGGGCGTTGGACTAGATGATCTTTCAAGGTCTCTTCCAACCTCTAACGCTCTGGAATTCCTCCTGTAAGAAATCCACATGAGCTCATATTTCAGGTATAAACAACCCAAAGCAAACAAACAAATACCCACCAAACCCAAAATCTTGCTATTTTGATGTCTGATTTAGACAAAAGGGTATGAATTTAGCTTTTCCAGGCCCTTTGCTAAGGGAAGACTTTCTGGTTTTAAGTAGCTGCTGTTTAGAGCATGCAGTGGTGGTGAATTCCTGTGAGGGTAACAGCAAAGCTCCGAGTTACTTGAGGGCTCAGTAAATCTTCCCTTGAAGTTCTGCTGGTGCTGTCTGCACTGCAGCTACCTGGATCATGTTGCTGTACATCCATGAGGACAGCGATCTGCTCTCGCCACAGCAGGAAGCCTGATGCTGTGATACAAGGCTCTCTTTGAATCTGTCTGATCCTTTGGATGCTTTTGGTCTCTCAACTTTCAGAAAACTTTTGAAACTTCTTCAGACAGCTCCAGCTTCAGTGGATATTGAATAAATATTATTTGTCCAATGCAAGCCAACTGTTATCTGTTTTGACAGCCTTCAGTTAGTAGTGTTCAAAGAAAAATACAAACCTGTTTCCCTCGGTGTTGCGTTTTTTTTTGCTTTGCCATCTTCAAACAAGTTAATTTTGTAGTGTGCATCCGTTTGCCCAAGTTTCTTATCTCAGCAATCCAGGCTTGAGGATTCACTTGCAGGCCTGGTATTTGGGGATTTGGAAGAGGGAGGTTTGGGTGTAGGAAGTAGTGTTACCCCAATTAGTGGTTACATTTGCATTTCTTCCATTAATCTTTCTTTGTATGTTTAAACCAGTTTAAAACTATATTAATTTCAATTGGCTGAATGATGGAAACTGACTTCAGTGCTGTCACAAATGATGGCATTCTTATGCACACAGTGAAGAATAAGTAGTGAAGGTGCTATACACATAAAGCAAAGAATACTTTTAGGAGCATAACTTCCTGATGAGACCCCCAGAACATGTTACTGGGTTGTAGGAGGGTTTGGCATGTTCATATCTCTACTGGAGCAGCATTTTTTTAACCAGAATTTAGCCACTTGCAGCTGTGACAGTAGCGTGAAAATCTCACGCTGGTATTAACACATGTGTAATTTTTTTACCACTTGTAAATATGTGACCTCTGTGGTAGTGGATGATGTTACTTTACACCCCATCTCAGCTACATTAAACCACAGTACTGTTGAACACAGACGTTTTCCTCACCAGATCCATCACCGGTGTTTGCTCCAATACTCTTAAGTGTGGAAGTATGGCGAATTCCAGGGTTGCCTGGTTTCTGTAACCCTTGGCTTTTAGGCAGTCTGATTAAAAATTGACTCTGGTGGAGAGCAAGTTGATTTCCATGGTGCTCTACCTGTGTGTGATACTGGTGAGCATGGGCCAGCGATGAGAAAGGGTTTGGGTTTTTTTGTCTTCCAACTTCACTTGTAGTCAAAGTGGCTCATTTGAAATGAATAAGAAACGTTACTGTCAGAAGAGGATGTCAAGTCTTTTAACTGGAGGTATTTTCAGCTTGGCATGAAACATCTAAGGTTTCTCTTAGGGGTGTGAGCAGTTTTTGGAAAAGCCCTCAGAAATAGTTAGGGGGTGCTAAGCTGCTGTTGCGCATTTGCTTGCTAGTCTTGTAGTTGAGAGGGAGGGAAGAAAGTTGAGGAGATGGCAGCCCAAAAGGTTTGGTGTGATGATAAAAAAAAAAATAGTTTCTATTAAAAGCATTTGAGGAATGCACAGACTTCTCTGAAATCTAGAAAAATGGGTTTGTTTTTTTTTTCTCTGTTCCACACAGTTACAGGACTTGGTTTGTGCAGGGGTTGTGTTAGCAACAGAGCATGGGAACCTCCAACTTTTGGAAAGTTTGGATCATCTAAGAATTTTCTTTGAGAAAACAGTGCAACTGTTAATTTTGTACTAGAAATTGGACCATCTTTCACTGTAAGATGAGTGTGAGAAAGGAAAAACCCCACTGAAATGAACAACGCTTCCAATTGTATGCCCAATAAATTTAGTAACCCATTTATTGCATGGGTTGGGGTTTTTTATATGCGTTACAGGGGAAAAAGAAATCAAGAATAAATAGAAGTGCACTTTGAAGGCTGGATTTAAGACACTAAAAGAGCATGTAAAATTGAGGTTCAAGTAAGAGCTGGGTTTGTTTTTAGGTATGGACCATATGTGCTGCTGTCACTAGAAGATGAGAGTGAAGCTAATGGACTTCAAATGAAATACAGCACAGTAGGGGCTTGTTGCCTGCTATTTTGGCAGCGTGAGGAACCTGCTTCAGTTATTACTTTTCTTATATATTTTACAGCTTATTTACTACTGAAAAATTGCGTAAATATGGGGATAAGATGTTCTGAAAATGCCACCGGAGTTTCCAAATCCTCTGTGATTTTCTTGGTGGTTGTTCACATATCCGCTAAGCTTTCTGAGCATCAGCAGGCTAATCCTATGGAAGATTAATTACCTCTGTGAAGTGCTGCATAGTCAGAGGATGAATTTTTCAGAGATATTTGGGCTGTTCAGAGTTTCTGACCATGTGCTCGAAGAGGAGTATTTGGTCATGTGTCTGGTGCAGGCAGATCCACAAGCTGTTCGGTAACCCGAGAGTTTGGGACTGATTCATGTGAGTTCAAACATGAGGAACTTTAAATCTGGTTCCTACATAGAAATTAGACATCTTTAGAAGTTGAAATGTGTTCTTAACAACAACTTTCATCTTATTTTAGACTAACATCTCATGAGGTCACTCCTCTTTTTCTGTTTTGAAGCTCGTATTGCCACAACATCATAATTAAATGGGATGTGTTTTCTAACATAAATGTGTATTGTTTGGAGGGTTTTATTTTGAGATATCAGAAACTGGAATAACTTAATTTAGCATGGTGAGATAAAAACAGATTGCTATTCACTGAAAAACGCTAGGAATGGAATCAATATTTATTCCATTTTTACAGCTAGTGAATTGTTTCAGGTCCATGTTCAGGAGCGATCAGCTGTATTTGTGTTCTAGTTAAGGAAAGCTGCTGACATGATCTCCAGTGTGATCATTTGAGACTTGATAGCTGCTGAAATAATGAGAGAACATATCCTCTTTGTTATAATATTTGTCACGATGGGGTTTTAGCGTATATTGAATATTGCCCAAGATACTAAAGTCTCCTGACTCTTTAAGGGAAACCTCTCTATCTGTTTGATCACCTGGATTGGATGGATAATGCAAAGTAATCTGAAATGTGTCTCTGTCTCCATCAAAAGGGATTATTTGAAAATTGGTCTTTGCTAGCCTACTGTGTCTGAGCAGTTCTGAAGCTTGAGAGAGATTCTTTGGTGATCTAAAGTGCACCTTCTTCTAGAAAATGAAGAGAGAATTGTGCCAAATAGTGTTTGAGTACAAGAAGTGCCTTTGTTGCAGCTATCCTGTATGGAGATAAAATTGTTGCTCTGGGTAGGACGTATTGATATTAATTATGGAGTGAAAGGAAGGAAGAGAGGAGAGAACCCATGCTGTGGTCTAGAAATCTACCAAGTCTCGCTTTTTTTCCCTAGTAGTTCAACCCCATGTACCTGATTAGTAGACTTGACGCTCCCTGGTTCAGGCTTTAAAGAGAGCTTTGGATTCTTTTGCTGGAGGTTCAGCATTTCCCATTTCTCAGGTGAGATAAGGAGCCCAAAGCTGTTTTGGAGTGTCGGTGCCTTATTTTAGTATACTGGCTTGGTCACTACCCCTGCTATCTGATAGCCTTAATCCATCATGGAAACCTACCTGCCTCTTGGCTCTCAGCTATACTGTCTTGACATGAGTGATTGTTTCTGCTTGCCTCTGCCTTTGAATGCTATGGCTTATGTTTTTTATCCTGAACTCAAATCTTCCTGGGTGTTTTATTAGCTAAAGCTACTTACTGGTTTGGCTGGTGATACTGCATTGAGTAATAGCAATGTTTGAAGCACAAGCCTGTCTCCTTTGGATATGTATGGCCTTTGACACAGTGCCTGTCAGAAAATGGATCGTGTGTGTTTGAATCTGACTATCTAGCTGTTATTCTCCAGTTTCTAAATATTGATAGGTTATTATACAAGTCTTTAAAAAAAAAAAAAAAAAAGAAAACCAAGCCTATTTCAGGAGAGAGCTGTTTTCTGAGCTTGGAATTTCAGAGTTTTTCCCATGTTTCTTAAATTGTGATTTTGGTATCCAAGACCAGTACAAACTCAGATTAAAAATGTTTTTCTTTCAAAGTGCCTTCACAACAGAAACTTGTCTAAACAGGCATCTGGGGAGTTTCATTCTCTCCCCTCTCCCTACAGCTTTGTCTTATTTGGGGAAGCTGATGGGTGGTGAGGGGTGAGAGGTAGCACAGGAGGCAGTTGTGCAGAAACTGGGTTCAAGCAGTCACCCTCCCTGGGGGAAAAACCCCTCTCGGGTTGACTCCTGGACATTTGTTAGTTCAGGATCTACGATTGCTTGTCTTCAAATCTGTTTGCTTGCATGTTGCAGTACACCTAACTCACTAATTGCCTCATTGATTGATTTCTAATCGATAGGAGCTGAAGCGGCTTGATTAGCGAGGAAATGGGCTGTTGAATTTGAGACCTGCTGAAGCTCTGAGCGTTGATATGTTCCCGCTGATAGATGCCTGCGTTTCTCTGAGGACATACCGGTAGTGGTGTAGGGTACATTGTGTTAGTGGCAATCACCTGGTATATTTGGCTTTGCCAAAAAGACACTTCTTCTGGAGAATTTATTTTTTTAATGTAACAGTTGAATCTGTAGTGTATTTTTGCAAGCTCATCTTCTTTGGGTCTAACAGAGATAATACTTTAAACCCCTTTAAACTTCATGAAGCTGAGTTATATTAAGTGACCCATTGATTTCCCTGCAGCAGTCAAGAAATGTCTGAAGTGGAGAACAAAGGGATGTTGTGGGAGGCCTGTTGGTGTCATCTGAAGTTTTCTGTCTTCCCCACTTATTTCTTCTTCAGAGTTTTCTTTGTTCTTGATTTTTCCTGTTCAATCCTTAGAAATGATCTTGCAGAAGGAAAAGTACCTGTGTTTTACAAGGGGAATTCTTTCTTTACAGTGCTGGCACAGATGAGTGAGTATCACCCAGATGTGTCTCCAGCTTTCATGTATTTTCTTGATGGGTTACTGGAGCCTGACCTCACTTAGGCTGGCCGCTCGTGCTTTTAAAAGGTCTTAAACGGAGGAGTCTGAGGCAGTAGTGCGTTCTTGGAGGAACTGATGTGACTTGAAGATTGAAATGGGATTTGGGTGTGAGGTGGTGGCTTTCTGGAAACAGCGCATCCAAACATAGATAGTCAGAATGTAAGAAGAATTCACTCAGGAGAAAAGTGAAGAACTAAAAAATTCTAGAGCCTTTAAGCAGATTATTTTGAATATTTCATAGACATTCCTCCCCTTACAAAGTACTAGCTGTTAACTCTGGCATAAATCCATTGTGTAGTGACCCACTGAGCCCACCTGAACTTGAAGCTAGCTGTGATTCTGCCTCAGGTGATGGTGCCCACTTACTCAGCAAACTCAAGGTAGCAGCCTTGACTGTTGTTTTTGGTACGCCACGCTGGTTTGGTGAAGTTTTTGTTCTTGCTGCCTGAGGACACCTAACTCTGATGCCAAAAAGTTGTAAAGGGATTTATAATTGTTTATAAAAGTGTCTTATAATCACCAGCCCCTTTGAAGTTGGTGACCTTCAATAGTTGTGTCATTAGATACACGCTCTGCTGTACTTCCTTATGAGCCTCTAGGGAGTGGGTTATCATGGCTAATAATAAATATAATACTCCAACCAAGAACCTCTTGTTGGTCAGTATTTAAGTATCCCGTTTTGACACCCTTATTATAATATATAGATCGTTTTGTTAAACAGTTGTGAAAGAGAGAAAGCAATTTTCCTTTAACTGGCAACGGTGTTGTGCGAGCAAAGTTCCTTCAGAATATGTGTGCTTGTTTCTGTGAGGGAGCAGAGAGCAGACATCGCTGCCGCCAGTGTATTGATTGCAGAGTTGGTTCTCTGGCCTGGCCTGGTCTTTAACTTCTGGACATCTCTGGCCTGTAATGTCTTGTCTCTGGTGCCAGCTTCCAAAGTGTAGCTGCCCCGTTTGTCCACCTAACGCTCCCACCTAGTAATTTTGCTTCACTTAATTGGTAGAAGAGAGTAAAAGTTCTCTATATTTGACTGCAGTTTGTTTAATTATAGTAAATTTTGTCCGAAATAAAATACCGCTGCGCTTTGTGTGTTAGGAAGCTCCTCGGTGAGCTCCCTGATGTTCTGTGGATGTGTCACAGCTCTCTGTGTCAGGTGGGAAGCTGAAGGAAGTCCTCAGTGAGCTCCCTGATGTTCTGTGGATGTGTCACAGCTCTCTGTGTCAGGTGGGAAGCTGAAGGAAGTCTGAGGCCCTGCACGCATGCGAGTTAGTGCTGGAACCAAGATGCTGCCTTTAGAATTGGCTGCACAATGTGGTTTTCATCTACAAGATGCAACTCTCTTACAGCATTTGTGAGGGCTGTTAGTGAGATTTGGTTATGGATAGTGATCTTTTTCAGCCCAGATCTATACATGCTAACCAAGCAGTGCTGCTGCTGGTTACCTTTCTGTGTATTTATCTTCTCTGGGTCTTAAGCCCTTGGAATTTCTTTAGCTTACAGGGAGTCCTACCTGTCAAGTCAGCAGTGTAGAGGCTGTGGGCATAAGTTCGAGAACATTTGTAAAGGATGAGGGTCGCTGTCTTAGTTCCAGTCCCTTTGGGTTTCTTTGCTTACAGCTACAATCAGTTTGTTGTTCTTCTTGTGCGTGCAACCTTCTTGTTCTTTTAATGGTCAACTGGGTAACAGACACATTTTGAGTCATTGTTCTGGCATATTTTGTGTTGTCTCTGGGCCTTTGGTCAAGGTGCCAAGTCGTATTCAGAAGTGCTAGCCTGGGCACTGCTGCTCCAGAGTACCATTACCCTGAGTTACTCTTTCATGTAGTAACCAGAGGGGGTAACATTCCCAAGTTCCACCTGCAAATCATGGGCAGGTATCAGCACGCTTCTTACGATCCATTCAGTGCAAGAGCTCCCAGCAGGCTGTTTGTCTTGACACAGCTATTACCACTGCTGGCTTTGGCTAGTCTTATGATGTTGTGATGCTGTTGTGGCTGGCTGGCCTACCTCCATAACCAAAATGAAGGTAAATTACAGCATTCAGCACAGAAATGGACCAGAAGTTAACAATGCTTGCGTTTATAATGAAGTTTGAAGTTTATATTTCACATGTCATAGTAATACCGTGTCTTATTGTTCTGGCTTGTTTGTGCTTATCCTGTGATCTATGGATTTGATAGTAGTAGTGGTGCTGTACTAGAAGAAAAATGAGGCAGGAGGCTTTTAAAATGGAAAATATTTAATCATTAACTCTTGGAGTGGAAGTGGATTGGGGCTCTGCTGGGAACTTTGTTGGTTCTTTTGCACATCATTACAGTGGTCATGGGTACCGCTCCTTGGGGAGATAGTGATTTTATTTTATTGCTTTCTTTTCTCTGTGGAAGAGCTGTGTCCTTGAAGCACTTCTTGACTCTGTGGAAAAAGATTTCCCTCAAGCTTTTAGATCTTTTGTTCAGCAGCAAGAAAATAAAGCTACAGAAAGTCACCTCTTACATTTGGGTGTATTAAATCTGTGAGACTGGAGGGGTGGAGGGACAGACCAAAGGAATGTGTGAGGGATTTGGCTGAAACAAGGCCCTGGCAGCAGCACTCAGCTTTCTTGCTGTCCTTCAGATGTCCTTTGTGGACTGATGAGAGGGGCACAGCTTTTAGGTACGGGTGGAAAAGCAGTGTCTCACTTCTTGTTTTAAACTGTTTCCCCATGACCATTGAATCAAGTGCTGTTTAGCCTTGAGTCACTGAGCCTTATTCACTGTGGAATTTACTGAGGCAAAGAGCTACGACGCGCTGCTGCTATTTATAATGTTATCTCATTGCCTGTGGGTTCCGTGAAGCCGTGCCATATGAGGATTTGAAGGACATGGGTGCAGGCAGACCCTTTAGAGTGTGCAGCACTTCAAAACTTGGTGTTGATCACTCCAGCATAGCAGCAGGTGCAGTTCCCCTTGCAGATCACTGTCTGATGGCCAGGGCTGCTGTGTAGGCAACGAAGAGGTGGGTTTGAGGATCTTTAAGTGCTTTTGTCAAGGCTGAGATACTGATATCTTTAGGCCAAAAGACTGCTCTTTGTAAACCTCAAAAGTGGGGAAGAAAGGTAAGGGGAGATCCAGAAACAATGTTAGACTGTGACCTTTGGAAGTACACCTTCACCAGGCATTTCTTCATAAACAGTTTTCAGTAAACTGTAAAGTGAAGGGGCTCAGATACTCGTCCAGCTCATGGTACCAAGTTCCTGAGGGATTCCACAGGGCATTGCTAACTTTTTTTTTTTTTCTTCCTTTTCTTTACTTTGAAATCACTTTTGGTAGTATTATGATGGACTTCCATCATCCCAATATGTTCCCAGAAACCCAAGGTGGAGTGATGCTGGAGATGGGATCTAGTGCAGGTAAATATCTGACTTGTGTGGAGAAAGTGTGTGGAGTTTTCACACTTCACAGAATCACACAGAATTGGGAGGGACCCCTGGAGATCATCACCTGCTTTGAGGCTTTTTCTTTAATTCAGATAAGAGCTCTCTTCTAGCTTCTATCTCTGCTCTAACAGACATAATTCAAGCCAGAAACCCATATCCATGCCCAAGAACTTTTCTTTGTTGGGATGCACTGGATTTGCTGTGTATCATCAGAGCACTGTGTAGTAAAATTGTTGAGTCCAGTGTTTTTTGGTAAGCACCTCATGTGTTGGCTGCAATGCCTTTGACACAGCTGGACAAGCAACTTCTTCCTACCTGGACAGAGGGGAGAACCCTCGGAGAGACACTGTGTGTGTCTGTGATGCTGTTGAAGCATTGAAACGGTCTGTTTCGGAAACCACTTTCTTGAAACATCCTACAAGTGATCTACTTTGGACCTGCTTCTTTTCAAACTCCCTGAACTTTATACAAGGAGCCATTAGTTAAAACTGTCACACCAGCTTTCCTTTTTACCTGGAAAAGTCAAGTTCTCCCAAAAATGTCTTCTATGCAATTGTAAATATGTCTGTGGCCAGGATATCTCATTAATGTAGATACAGCTGTCACTGAAACCTTGTATGAAAGCAAGATCTACAAGGTGCCTTCAGCTTGGAAGCTTACAAAGCTTATTTCTGGATCTGAGTCTAACTGGCTCCAAAATACTGGAAAAGGGTTGGGAATGGGGAATTCCCAGCTGAGTAATCTTTACTGGAAAAAAGAAACTGAAGAAATACCTTAAGAAACCAGTCTGTCTTAAGCTGCCAAGCATGACTGTTAATTCCTTCAGTGTGATGGTGCTTTCCAGATATTAGCCCCCCAAAAAACCTCAAAATTTGAGAGAACTGGTGAGAGCAAGCACCGAGCATAACGAAGTGCCTTGGAAAGCAATGCAGGAACAGAGGAGATTCCATGTGAACATAAGGAACTATTTCCCTGTGAGGGTGACAGAGCCCTGGAACAGGCTGCCCACAGAGGTTGTGGAGTCTCCTGCTCTGGAGACATTCAAGACCAATCTGGACATGTTCCTGTGTGATCTAATCTAGGTGATCCTGCTCAGGCAGAGGGTTGGACTAGATGATCTTTTGAGGTCCCTTCCAAACCCTGATGTTCAGTGAGAATCTGTGGGATATATGCTCCTGCCTGGCTGCATTCCTAGAAGATGCAGGCTTTGTTGGAGAAGCCAGAGCAGGGAAGACCTCATGAGGATATTTAATCCGTTGCGTTCTTTGAAAGAAAGTGTGTGCACGCGTGTCCTGGGGCAGGTGGATGTGTGATATGGACAGAGGGCAGAATCCTTGAGGATAAGCCCAAAGAACAAGAAAACTTGGATTTGTTGAGAAACCATTCCCTTTCTTTCAGTAAGGCTGCAAGTGCAAGATATCTGGCAGAAGAGTTTGAGGGCCAAGAGAGGCCTTGGGCTCACGTTCCTTCACGCTCTGTGGGTACGCTGGCTGGTAACTGGCAGATATTTGCTGAGCAGCTGGTGTAGGTTTTTGAAAGGAATAAAATTGATCTGTGGGGTTTCTCTGTCTGTAACTTTAATGTTTTTCAGTTTAGAAGGTATGAGCTCTGCATGCCTTTTCTTGACTCTTCCTTCCAGCGAGGCATTAGGAAGCCAGGCCACATCTGATGACCCCTCAGGGCCACCAAACTTCATTATTCTTGCTGCTGGTTGTAGAAGAGGGTGACTATATCCAACTGCTCCTGCAGCCAGAAACAATCAATGCTGTAATGTGAAGATGCAGCATCTGAAGTCAGTTTAAAATTGTTGCAGCTAATAATTTGAGAGAAGGGAAGAGGGAAATAACTTCTGCTGTGTTACGTACTGGGATATGAGCCCTGTGTAATTGAGGAGGAGGATCCAATAGAACTGTGGAGAGCCACTCATGGTTCTGGAGGTGATAATTTAGGGAAGGGAGTTGGGCCAAGGTGCTATGAGTAGCTGTGTTGTCCTTAGCAGCCACAAAGGACAAAGTGTCTTTCCGAGAGAGCTGTCTTTTCATCTGAATGCTTCAGGAACGTGATATGTAGGGACAGCTGTCTTGTTGGAGTTGACATCAGAGCAAAGATCTTTTTACTCTTAAAAAGCATGCAGAGTGTTTGGATTACCTCCTTTGCTGTAAAAAAAAAAAAAGAGTTAATTCTCAAATTTTTCTTTACTAAATCCCACTTCTGGTTTAGTGAAAGCATTCCCTGTGCTTTTCTTGGTATCAACCCTTAAGGAAGAGGAGGTTCGGAAATCTTTCAGTAGCAGCTGGGTTCCAGGCACAGGTAGATTGTGAAGATGACAATTGCGTGGGCTGAAGTTTCAATTTTTTTTTTTTTTTTTTTTTTTTTTTTTCTTTTCCTGATGTGTCTTTTGTTAGATCTGCTCTCATCTCCCTGGAAACTGAAGCATTAACACAGCAGTCACAGAATTAGAGAGGAGTGGGTTTTAGGAGAAGGAAAAGCTTATTGGGGGCTGGGAGAGCTACCTGACCGTATAGCTACACCTGAACTGGAACATACTTTCTTTACACTAACCATGCATTAAATACAGCACTTGCTGCTGCATATTTTCATGTCTGAGATCATCACAGCAGAACTTTTTCAACGTTGGGCTTTGCAGCTAGGTGATTGCAGCATTGTGCCTTGTCTCCCACCCTCCCCACCCCGTGAAAGAGCCTTGCCTCTGTCTGCTGCGTCCTTGAATTCTCCTTGCTGGCTGAATACGCCAGAAACACTTCACTGACAGATCTCTGTATGGCACTTGAGATGTGAAAATGCACGTTCAGTGCAGACATTGTGTTGTGCTGTACTGGTTACCTGAACACATTTTATTTTATTTGTTTTTAGTAACTCGATGTTGTTCTTTTTGTATGCTAGACAAAGCGGTTTCAGCCAGGACGAGAACTCCACCCAGGTGTAATGGTAGACTTGGGAGGATGCTGCAGCTCTGTAGCCCATAAGCGCTTTGTATTGATGTGCTGAACGTTCAAGATGTGTGTGTCTGCAAATAATTAACAAAATCTTTGTGTCTTCTTTTGATTGACTAAACATGAGGATTCAAAGTGGGTTCAGCATTCTGTCTGCTTGCTTTGTGTTGATTTATTGCTTTGGCTATTAATCTGAATTTTATGCGAGTTGTCTCTCGCATCCCCCTGAAAGAACAAAATGTTGCTATAATAGCTACCCAACTGTGGAAATTAAGATCACAAAATGATATCAACTTTCCTGGGTATTACTTTCACAGTTTTTGCTGATGTTTTATCAAGGACAGCACACTCAAGTGATTGAGCGAGACCTCTAGAAGCTGAGTATATGAGGAGGATGGATACCAAATAAGTCACTCTTGGTTTATCTACAGTCTTATTTTTTTTGGCTGATGGTATTTTGTATCACACTGCTGAGTGTTTCATGTTGAGTGTTGCCTGTTGTGTACACAAGGTGTGTAAGGTGTGAGGTGTGGAAATGCTGTGGATGTCCCAGGGCTGAAGAGGAGCTGGCCTTGATGCCCAAACCTGTACTTTGTACCTGAAGCAGACACAGCTGGTGGAAGGGTTGGAAAAGTGATCCTGGGGACAACTTTAACATGTCAAGCAAGGCTGTTGGGTAAAGATAGCCCAGTTCTGGCATTGCTGCTCTTTACCACCTGTATCCTGCTTCCAAAGGCTGGGAGAGGTGCAAAGTAGAGCGGTAACAATGAATGAAGGTGTAGAGTGGTTTCTGAGTGATTGCATCTTATCCCTATTCAGCCTTGCCTCAGAGATCTGATAGAGGTCTATGTGATGAGAAGATGAAAGGTTTACTCTCTCTTCTGAAACAAGAACCAGGGAACATCACATGGAAGTAGTAGATGTCATATACAGAGCAAAAGGAGGAATAACTAACTACTTTCTGTTACAGGTCTAGATGATGCTATGAGATTGTGAGCTTGGAAAATTCAACGGATTCCATAGGAGACAAATGTAGTTAAGCTACAGACACAAAGCCAGAAAGCCCCATAACCTCAAATAGATCCTTCTGGGAGGTTGTTCAGAGGAAGCTTCATTTGCATAGTGGCCTTGTCTTTGCATTCTTCCCTGGATAACCACTTCCAGATGGTGTTGGGGATAGGCACCTTTTTACCTAACTTGGTAGGCATTTCTGCAAAGTGGTCAGAACTCTTATGTGCTGAAGTGCTCCATTGAAATTCTTTTCGTGGGACATCTTTAAGCATACCCACTCTGAATTTTCCAGTTAGACACCCTGTTGAAAAGATTTGCCTTTGGTGATCCTTTGAGTTTCTCTCCAAAGCCAGCATTTCCCCGGCTTTCTCAAGGCAAAACCTTGTAAGAAAACATTATTAATGGTTGTAAAATGACTTGTGGCAATCTTGGTTGAGCGTGTAGTCCAATGTTTTGGTTATTATCATACCTGTTGCTGTATGAGGGCATGTATGGACTGCAAATTTGCTTGTTATTAGTGTCCTGGCAATACAAACCTCCAAACATGCCCCTTCTTGCACACTCTGATTTATGCACACCTCAGAAAGGGGATCAACTGCATTTATTTGTTCAAAATGGAACAGAAGTGCTGTCTTAGTGCTTGTAGATTTACTGGAAGTTATTAATGAAAAGGTGAGGCTGTTACCCTTTCCACTTGCTTTAATTTAATGTCTTCAGAGACAGTGTGGTTTACTCCAGGATGGTTTGTGGTCTGTGTTTAAGGGCTTTCTGAAATCCAAAACTAGAAATCACAACTTAAAAAAAAACTGTGTCCAGTACTGTAGAAGCTCTCTGGTTCAGGCCACTTGACGTGGCAAGCTTCTCTGCTTTATGGACACAAGAAACTTGTCAGTCATGAGGTGTTTGTTTGCTTTTTTCCTTCTTTTAACCCAAGATGAGATTTCTTTGATAAAATTATATTTTACCAAGTAATCTTTGTACTGGCAGTGACCACAGGCAACCAGGATGCTGCTGTGTTAACAGCAATCCATTTGTGTTATACCTTTGAAGATGTGCTTCAAAACCCTGTTGTAAATTTGCAGGTGAAAACAACTGCTGGGCTGGAAAGGATGATGGTCAGCTGTGAACACTGAGTGTGTAGCACCTTATACCTTTGGTTTTGGATTGACTCAGATTGTGTTCTAAGAAAAAAAATAGAGGACACTGTAAATGAACCCTTATCTATCCTCTATGACAGCTATTTTAAAAGTTTTTGTATCTTTATGTCATCACAGGATGTCAGGAGTTGGAAGGGACCTCAAAAGATCATCTAGTCCAACGCCCCCTGCCTGAGCAAGATCACCTAGATTAGATCACACAGGAACGTGTCCAGATTGGTCTTGAATGTCTCCAGAGAAGGAGACTCTACAACCTCTCTGGGCAGCCTGTCCCAGGGCTCTGTCACCCTCACAGGGAAAATGTTCTTATGTTCACATGGAATTTCTGTGCNGTCCTGGGCTGAACTCTCTCAAGCAGTTCTATGTCATTCTGGAACTGAGGGGTCCAGAACTGGACACAATATTCCAGGTGTGGTCTCACCAGGGCAGAGTAGAGGAGGAGAAGGACCTCTCTTAAACCTACTAGCCACCCCCCTTCTAATACACCCCAGGATGCCATTGGCTTTCTTGGCCACAAGGGCATATTGCTGACTCATAGTCATCCTGCTGTCCACCAGGGCCCCCAGGTCCCTCTCACCTACACTGCTCTCCAATAGGCCGTTCCCCAGCCTATCCTGGTCCCTGGGGTTGTTCCTCCCCAGATGCCAGACCCTCCACTTGCCCTTGTTAAATCTCATTCCATTTATCTCTGCCCAGCTCTCCAACCTGTGTAAAGGGTCCCTTCCAACCAAGACAATTATCTGATGTTATAATACAAAAGCTCTCCCTTAACGCTTTGGGTGAAATGTAGGTGAGATGGCAAGCCAGCCTTTAAATATTCAAAATGTGCCCAAGTTTGTCCCTAACAGCTGTTACAGCCCTTTATTTTAATGATGTAAGCCTGCCTTCTCTAATGAGCCGCTTGTTAAACCTGACTGCAGTCTGGGCAGCCCCTTCTGGCTTCGGGGAGCATCTTTCTTGATGTTATTTATATGAATTAGGTAGTTACAATTCAGCACCGCTCGCGCCGAGAGATTAATGCGTGTTCATGTCTCCTGCCCGGCCCGCCGCATCTGTTAGCCAGGTGGGCCGCCGTGCTGGATGCCGGGGGTCTCCAGGGCTGCAGTGCACCTGCATGGCCATCAGGATGTTGCCTTAACTGCTTAAAAGCTCATTAAAGTTTCATCTCTCCATCTTCTTCATTCTTCCCTTAACACCCTCTGGCTAGCTGTCCGGGCTTTTGTGAACAAACCAGAATTGATCATACCAATTAGCTAAGCCCAGGGGAGATTTTGAAATGTTAATGTTTTGGGTGGGTTTTTTTTCTTTGCTATTAGATAGCTCGTGCTGTCACATGTGACTTGTGCCTCCTTGCTTTGATGGACTTGTTCTTCTTGCCCTAAACAGTCCTCAGCAGACTGCTGTTTAGGCAACACAGTAGGCTTCTATGTTTGTTTAGCTTTACATTTCTAACTCTGTATTAAATCGGTGATATTTCCAGCTGCCTTAAATTCTGATTCCCTGTTTTCCCCCTGAATGGTATGTCTCTACTCAAAAGAAGAATTAAATACCACTTGTAAAGGTTGAATGGATCAAATAAAGACCATATACTCAAATAAGTCATTCAGCCAAGTAAAACATCATAAATGCTCTAAGTCTGGTATTTGGTGGCTGTGTCAGTTAAGTACTGAAAAAAACCAACGCTGAAAGCTCCAAGCTGGTGTGGTCTTTTAAAGGAGTTGGGTTGTTTGAGCTATTTCTTGGTTAAAAGTTGCAACAAATGCAGTAGAATTGCAACCTTGCAACAAATCCAATAGAAGAGAAAAATGTGCAAAGATTTGGTGAAGAGGTAGTGGGAAACTGTTCTGAGCTCTAAAGCTGTGACTGATACATGTCTTACCAAACACAATGTGTGCTCCAGAATGTACCTTACTTCTTCTTGAAAGATTTGTCTTTTTCCTACAGAAGGTGCATTTGGTGTCCTTTTCAGTGTTGTGCTTTGATTGATTTCCTCTTTCTTGACCAGAGTTCAGCAATAACCTTGGTTCAGAAGAAACAGAAACTCAACAGAAGGTTGTGGCTTGATAATTGAGAATCTAAACTGACGTGGTGGTTTTGTAGTATTGACTCACTATGGTGGTCCTAATCCAGTAAACACATCCCACATTGTGGACTGGATGGTCACTTTGGAAAAAAAAAGAGAAGAAATCAAAGCTTTGGTATTTTAGTCTTCAGTATGCAGTTGTACAGGGATGTTATGTGTTCTTACAGCTCCTGAGTACCACAAGTAAGCACATCATCTTTTAGGCTAATCTAATTTTTCCCTGTAAGATTATGAAGTAGTGAAGCTCTTCCTCGTTGCTGGTGTTGGTAGAAGTCCCTGCATGCTGTGTATTTAAGCACATAGAGGCTTCTCACACCAGTATTCTTTGACTATTTTTGTTTGGTTTAGCGAAGTACCAAACTGGCATGGTTTATTCCCAGTTCACTCCTGTCCTGTCAGGGGGCTGTGTTGGGTAGTTTGCTGAACTATTACATGTTTCTGTAACGTGAGTTTGGAGATAGTCAGGGTTTAATCCTTTTTTTCCCTTGATAGCTAGACCCAGTTTTACAGTACATGTTTTTATAGCAAAACAAGAATTAAGGTCTTTCTGCTCTCTCAGCATAAAAATTATTCTAGAATAATCTCTGTACCCGATTATTTGGTGCTCTTTTTGGGGGTGTTGCATCCTTTTGATGTGAGAGCAGATACTTTAACTGATGAACTTTTATCAGTTAGATTGATTCATTCCAAAGTGACACTGGATTCTTGAGGAAAGGTCTCTCCGTGCGTGCACACTCGTGCCTCTTGCTCCCTTCTCAGTATCAGGCAAACTTCCCATGTGCCAGCCCTTATTTAGAGGTTAGAAGAGCAGCAATGCTTACTAAAACTATTATAGGTCTGTGTAAGCTGTTAAAGGCCAAACTAGTGGTAGGGGAGGAGGTGTCAGTGACCTTTACATTTTAGGAGGACCTGGAGTGTACCCTGCTCCTCGTATCTAAAGTGGGGTGGGTTTTTTTGATCTTCTGCGCATCCCCTTCTCTTCACACCAGATGAATTTTAGTTAGTTCTTCTGTTTTGACTCAACCTGGATCATCCTGCTGTACACAGATACCCAGTTATGTGTGTGATGTCTTTGGGGATACCGCTTCCTGTGTTGCCACAGCATTCAGACCGTAATAAGTACTCTGAAAGCATCCAAAGCATTCACCATAATGTAGTTCATTAAAACCATGGTTTCCAGTATGCCTCAGACACACGGTTCCAACTCATGACATTGTGATAATAAGATGACAGCTTTAAAATTGGCTAAGCCTTCTCCTTCCCATCTTCCTTTTTTTGTTTTAGAGGTTCTTGATGTTACAGCCTTCATATGGCACGTGAATTCTTGGCAGTTAGCTTTCCTTGCAGTCCAGACCTTTAGCTGCTGCTCCTCTCGTGCATTAAAACATTGGGGGGTTTATAGTCAGCTGCTCTAGCCTTGTTGTCCCTTGTTAACCACGAGGGATAAATAGTTGTTGTTTTAAAAAAAATTCACAAGACTAGTGTAATTCTTACATTAATACTGCTTGATCGTGTATCTCTTCTCCTTTGGAGATCTCTGGAGATGTCCTCGTCACCATTAGTGAGGCTCTCAACTCTGCATCTTCCTTCCCATCCGCCTTCCTTTCATGCAAATAGTTATCAGGGTGTTTTTCCCAAAAAACAAAGACCTTCTTGTTGGATAAAAATGTGAAGATTATCTCCAGAAAAGCCTTAATTTTGCTAGTAGAAACATGGGGTGTTTTTTCTGCCATAGGGTGCAGATGAAGGTCATAATGTGGCTGTGAGAGGAAAGCCCCCATCTTCCATGTGAACTGATTTAACTGGCAATCTGCTCTCTGGCTGCAACGTTGCAGGTACCTGATGAGTTTGGTGTGTGTAGTCTGAACATACCTCCAGCAGAACCTCCATCACGGGGGCTAACAAATGCATTTAAAAAATGCCCAATGTAAAAATTAGTTTGGGATTGGCAACTGTCAAGCAACTTGTGGAAGGCCAGTCAGGGTTGGGACCAGTAAGTATGGAAGCAGTTATGGCTTTTTGTAAGCTCTGAGGGCTTCTAGGTTCTTGTCGGCACACAAACTCAAATTTGCCTTTTTTTTTCAAACATGAAAGCAAGAGCAGAGATTAAACTTCCTCCCTTTGCTGGCTCCCATCAAAGATTTTGTAGCTTGAGGAGATCTTTATTGCGCTCAATGGTATTTGAATGGCCCATGGTGTAGATTTGGCAGAGGTTTCCTAGTGAAATAGGGCTGTGCCACGTGTACCTGCTGAAACACTGGTCCTGGCTTCGAAGCAGAGCTTTGTAAACCTGCAGAGAAAGCAGCTTTACCTGCTTCTGCCATGTGCTTGTATGGGGATTGACCTGGTGCTCTCAATTTCACAAGGAATTTGGAGGATTTATTGTTTTCTTCTTCACTGTTGGGTAGCACCAGGCTGAGAGAGATGTACTCCTCATTCCTCTTGGTGGGACCTCAGGCTGGTTTTGCAACAGAAAAATAACCTGGAAGAAGAGTTTCAGCTGGAGATGAGTGTGATGTGTTGAGCTGGATCAGAGCTGTTCTCTGCAGCAGTGGGTTATATTCATCTGGAGATTCACTCATCTGTGCAGGGGCAACCCAGGACAGAGGCAGGGCTGTAATTTCAGGCTTTGAGAGATGAACTTCAGCAGGATTTCCATAGTACTCAGTCTTAAAACGGTGCCTATAAATGCAGGCTTAAGTTTTGTCATAGAGTTAACGATCATTCATCTTGATAATTATTGTAAAATATGAGGGGCTTATTTCTCTAAATTGAAGCAATTAGACTGTGACCTTTCTACTCAGCATCGTGGATGTGCTGGCGAAGCCGGTCCCACTCCACACACACTTATTCCCATGCCACGTGTGTTATTTCAGTGTTGCAGCAGAGCTTTTCTGGGCTGGAGATCCACAGGCAGTGAGAATTCAGACTTGCTGGGAGCACGGGGCAGCACTCTGCCTTCAGCTCTGTCTCACACTGCCCACGGTCAAAGAGCTGTAACGCTTGTCCTCACAGGAAACTACCCTTCCGTACAAGGGTTTTAGCTTCAAGTGTTGTGCTGGCTTTGCTTCTGTAGGCCACAGATAAACATTCTTAATCGTTAGAGTGAGGATGATTTAAGGCCTTCAGCTTAGATTCCTGAGCTGCAGGCTTTGATCCTCAGGGAACCCATTTTTCTTCCCCTGTGGCATTCCCATGTTTGGATAACACGCTTTAAAGTCGAGCAAATCCAGCTGAACCTGGAAGCCACCAGTGACAGACATCTCATGACAACAGTGGCACTCAAAATTATTATTGATAAACAGAATAACACTTATAAAGGTGGCTTGCAGCCTTTCTTTCTGCCTTAAGACATCTCAAACAATACCCTTCTGTTTGATCACATTGAGAGAACTTGCAGGACATGAGGCAGATCTCCTTTTCTTCAAACCTTCTCAGCAGAATAAAACTAGATTGCAAAGCCTGTATTCACAGACCATTGCATTTACTAGGTGCAGAAACAAGCATTTCTGTCCCTGTGTCCGTTTTCCTCTATTGCTTAATACCCAAGGAACTGCTGTTGCTTCCAATGGGGCCCTGGTTTTGCTTCAGATTGCCTTGCAGCATGCTTTGTTCTTGTTGCAAAAGCATAATTAACTATTGGCTGATCTTCCAATTATATAGTCAAATGTTCTGGTTTTCTACTGTTAATTGTGTTTAGTAATGTCAGTGTAGCTTTGAACCTATTAAAACATTATGTTACTTCCCCCCCACACCGCCCCTCAGCATGATGTTAATATATGCTCAGTATCCACAGTGCTTTCTCACAGTGCTGGTATCTCTCATCTCTTCCCTTCCTTGGGGGACTGGGCTTCACTGTTCTCAGTTTTTAGTTTAAATATTCTGTGTCTCCATGTGTATCTGTCTATTTTTAGGAATGTATTCTAAGTGGTCTTTTACTCCCTGCACGTTTTCTTGATTGGGATGACGAAAAGCTATTGAGTGGTATCGACCAGATTATTTGGGTGATTTCAAAGTAAAATCTTGATGGAAGAAATGCCTGTTCCCGGGGGATCCTGCATGTAGAAGTTAAGAGCCCAGGTATCAAAGATAAAGACAACTGACTTAAGTTCTTATCTTAAAACATGGTTAACAAGGCCGTTGTAAGGGGCTTTTTTTCCTCACAGTTGTCTGGCAGACAAAAAAGGCTGTAGATAGCTACTGTAGATAAACTGGGCTTTTTAGTCTTATCTCTAGATTTGGTTAGTCAATTTGGATGGCCCAACTAATACCATGGGTCTGCTTCCTTCCCAGGTTTGAGAAGACATCAGATAAATGCTCCTGATAGCAGGGGAGGCTGTTGCTTCTCTTCCATTGCGGAGGCAGTCTGGTATCCCATGGTACTCAGCAAAACATGATTAGGATGTCACAGGGGATTTTCACCTTGCCAGCCCTCTCCTGATCTCCTCTCCTTCATCGGTGTGATGTTTCCAGCTCAGGGTGAAAGCTACCAGCTTCTCGTCCAGCTTTCCGAAGGCGGCTTGAAACGTGAAATTCAGGACGAGCTGAGGTCTCTGGTGTTAGGATTCAACATTGTTTTTCTTATCCCTGTAAGTTTAACTTTATGCCATTAAGTGTTTTACAGAAAAAACAAAGGGCACTGGCCTCATCCGATGTCTTCGGGTTTGTAAAGCTTTGTAGAAATGACTCTTTGAAGAAAGAACAATTCAGCAATTAGTAGGATTTCTGCTCAGTGTTAGAGGGTGAAAATCTCTCTGGCAAGGAAGCTGGGTCTGTGCCAGAACATGCTTTTAAATATCGGTATTCTGATCCCGTTTCCAAAGGCAATACTAAGAAAGCCCAACCCCTTTACTTGGCTGCTGGGAAGAAAGCGCGTGCTGGAAGGAATCCATCTTATCAGCTTGTGCTGTTTTCCTTTGTAGAAGAGCTCTTTGTCCTTTGCCTTTGAGAGCCTCCTGCCTCTCTTAAGAATGAATTTTCTTGCCTGTTGTGTCTTCCTTTGAGCTGCCTTGTTAGTGCAGGGCAGAGGCGGCCTTTCCACAGGGCTGAGCTGCTCTAATAGCTCCTTCCTTCCGCTGGAGCATCCTACTCCTGCCTGCTCCCCATCTTCGCCGCTCATCTTCAGAGCCTTCTCATCCACAGAGGTGGATCACCTTTGCCTAATGATGCACCGGCCATCATCACAGGCTTGGAAACTACAGCCCTGGTTTTCTTTTGTCAGCCCTGATTGTCCCCAACGATCATATGTGGGCATGGCACATGGATTTGTTCCTTCCTCCATAGAAGCTTATGGCACGTTAAGTGTGTCCAGCCCCTGACAATTTCTCAGGAACAGATGGACATAAAATGGCATCGTGGGACTGGAATTTTATTAGTTATCATTGTTCTTGTGCTTTGGAAAATGCATTTAATTTGAGGTAACTAATGAGAAGATGGTAGGGGAGCCTTTCCGGGGGCTTTGCTACCCGACTCCTGGCTTCCATTGTACCTCTGCAATTTGCTTGCATGTTGGCCTTAATGCATCCATTAACATGATCTCCTCTTGGATGGAGCAACCTGCCAGTCTGCTCTGCCTACCACTGTCACTTTCTGCCTCTGAGGAGCGTGAACCTGAGAGCCATTACGTCAGTTATAACCACGGTCCTCTCTTTTGAATCCTTTTTCCTGGTGAGCAGCTGGATTTTCAGCAGACTCGGGGGGTGGAAACAACACAGTGGGACTAGCTAGGTTGCTTGCACTTGCAGGAGGTATTTTTGCCTGCTCTGTAGGACAAATGCAAGAATGTTTAGTCTGTACATGGGTATTTTCAGCCACACAGTAGCAATCCTTGCCATGTTTGAGAAGCCCAGCCCGAGTTGCTATATATGATGATACTGATGTCTTTCAAAGAAAGCTGCCAACTTGATCGAAGTGGAGCAGAGAGAAAAACATGAGCTTGGAGCGCTGGAGTTTGCTGACCTCATTACCTTCTCTCCAGCATTTCAAATTAAGCTCTGCAGATGACGAACTTCCATCTTACCGAGACAGACCCACTTTTGATAGCACACTACCCTGGTAGTGTCTGCTATCTTCAGCCCTTACAGCATAAAGCATAACGGCATCTTTACCTAAGCCTTGCTTGAACCTCCAAATAAGCCGGGTTTTAGCAACAGCTACATGTTCTGACTGGGAGAGCCTTATTTTCAAGCCAGCATCACTCTTTCCCACGGATCTCTGAACAGGGAGCAAACGGATCAGCTTGTGTCCTTCCGTGTCTCTTTGCCACATGATTTTTTAATAGTTTTTTTTTTCCCTATTGTTACCAAGGCAACTCCTCCAACCCACCCACCCCCAGGCGAGGGCTCAATACAATGTAAGTTATTGTCTGGAGCAATTATTAGGCTATTATTAAAGCACCACTGAAATACTGTTGTATCCCGTAGGAATTTTAAGCAAGTGGGAGCAAAAACAATAGTGAGCATTAGAGGACTGGCAGTGCATCGTGCTTGCTGGAAGCTGGGGGAAGATGCTTGTAGCCTTCCTAAAAACATCTTGTAAGAATAGGAGCGATCTTCCCAAGTCAATAGAAGTCAGGAGTTGCCAGTGTGGGATAAGATTGAAAGGTGAAAGGGAGGAAATGGCTTTTCCGTGCTCTTTAGGCTGCTGAGCACGCAGAGCATCTTTGAGTAAAGTATGGCCCACAGGGACATAACACTGAGAATATCAATCTGATAGAAATGGTAGTGAAATATTCCCATCCCACAGGATGGGAGAGTGTTCTTGGTTGCCAAATCTTCTGCATTCTCAGTCATTATTGGTGGCCCTGTGTTTGGGAGCGAGTTATTCATTGTCGGTGCAAGGGTGCACAAGAACTGTGCAGCCAACAGGTAAAATAAGAGAAGAAAGTGGATCTTAGAATGGCAGTTATTTATAAGATTATAGTGCAGTCTTTCTTTTCCCAAAGCAAACCTTTTTCCTGTTTCCCCACTGTAGGAATTCAGGACACCTCGGAGTAGGACTGGCCTTGCAGTCTGCTCTTACAGTACATGCTACTGGTGCTGTGTCCCTGCAGCTTTGGCAGTCAAAGAGTCCGGCCTTTTCCTAAAAATCCCCTATCCTGGGACTGAATTTTCCATCGCTTTTGTCTTGCTGGTGCAGTCCTGCTGCTGAGCGATAGCAAAGCTGACAGGGTTTTATAGCACCATATCGATTTCCTTCCTTGGAATTTCCTTCCAAGAACCTGCAGTGTTGTCATGGGTCAAAGATGTCGCCAGGCTGCTTTGGCACTTCGTTTCTGACAGGTGCCAGGAGAGTTCTGCGGCTCACCGAGAACATCTTTGTTTAGGGCTGTGCAAATGTTAGGAGCAAGTGCGAGTGCAGATGGAGAATCCATTAATGATTCTGCATATGAACGGGGAGAGGAAAAAAACCAAAGCAGCAGAGTTTGCAAGAACCTTATTGCTTGCTGTGGAAAGGGAAACTGTCTTGGGATCTTTAGAAACTAATTTCTTTGGAAAGATTCAACTCATGTAAAGTTCTACCTCCATGATTCCCCTTCCCACCTCTTGGGAAAGGTCTTCTCCTCCATCCCAGACCTCTGGAGAGGTTGGACTCGTTCCTCAGCACTGTAGGGTCTCACGATAGATACTCAGGGATGTTTGTACACGTATTATTTGTCATTTCTCCTGGGTTAGAGCACAGCAGTGTAAGGCTGTAATGCTCAGCCTGATGTGTAATAAATCACTCTGTTCTCATCTATGGTTTCCTGCCATTTTCTTCTCATGGTGGTGTGTCCATTGATATAGCAGCAGTGAGGGATCCCCAGCCTTGGACAGCAGGGTCCATCCCAATTTATCTCCTTGTTTATTAGCATCTGTCAGATCTCTGGTAATGCCTGTGATGGG
>VXBZ01001760.1:6951-25546 GCA_013399135.1 Heliornis fulica | reverse complement strand
TAGATGATCCTGCTTGGGCCGGGAGCTTGGACTGGATGGCCTTTCGAGGTCTCTTCTAGCTCCTAATATTCTGTGATTCTGTGATTCTGTGAAATAGGAGATAGCAATGTCAATAGATTATTTTAATAATTTTGGTTACCCACTTACATCTCTCCTTGCATAGATTTTCAAGATAGACTTGAAGAAAGTCTCAGAATAAATATTGCACAATTGAATTTAGAGTCTACTCATTTCACTTTAGGGACTTGTGAACCTTATCATTAGCTCCTGAAATCATAATTGTGCGTACATTAGGCTGAGTAGCACAATCCTTTCTAGATTTTCAGCTACGTCATTCTTCATTTTAGTAATTCTTACATAAATGGATATTCACCCATGAACTGGTAGATTAAACTGTAATAGATACATTGGCCATGACACCCACATGCCAGTACTTGTCTGAAATACACACATGGGCTGAGGAATGAACTATCAGTTTCCAGTCCAGAAAGTGGCCATTTTTAATATGCAGTGGCCAGGTGTGTTTTTCTAGCTGAAGGCAGAGAGAAGAGAATGATGAACGTTTTGGATATAGCCTACAATATAACTGATAGGTGGCAGGATAAAATTGACTTTTTTTAGGGGGGGGGGGGTTATGAGCATTTAGGTGGCTATTTTGAGTTCTCCTTATTCCAATGTATATATGAAATTTGGTGGATTTCTGAAATGTTCAGTAAAACCAATATCTATAAGAGTGGGAAAAGAGTGGGTTAACACTCAAAATGTAGTCACATTTCATGACAAACAGAGCTTTTTTAGGGCACATTGACTTTCTTAATTGCCAGCCCTCAAACCTGGAAAGATAGGGCAAACTAGCATCTTTTGAAAACTCTCCTTTTAGGCACTGCAGTGAAATGTTTGTATCAGTTCATGTCCTGATTCTGGATTTTCAAGAGAGAAACTCATTCAAATGTACAAATGCAGACAGCTGCATAGCCTGTGCACCTGCTGGCCAAGAAGACCTATAAATAGCTAATAATCAAGCATTTTCCCCTTATGTTTTTTTTTTTTTGCACTACAATGGCACACAACAGTTCTTCATTGTGCATTACCTCTTCTTATTCTGTAACTAGGCAACAGCCCCATCTAAAAGCTAGCTGATCCTTGCCCAAAACAGGCAGGAATCTAATTGACCGATGTGAAAACAGTGTGTCGCAGACAGACAGACTGGTTTGCATAACAGAACCTGTCACAGTGCAGCAGCTGCCTAACTAGCAAAAGAAACCTTTATGCTGGCATAGTGAAGAGGATGATCTGCTGGGAGATTTAGTGTGACAACAAGGTTGGTTTGTGTTTGTACAAAGCTCCTTATGTTTCACGGTATTTGCAGAATCCCGTTGTGACCAGGTTGCTGTAAAAAAGTCAACCAAAGTTCTGTGTGGAGAAGACACATTTATTTTGTTTTGTATATAGAATAAAAAAGTAGTTATGGGAAACTAATGCCTGGGGAAGCAAGCTGTTAAATCCTGTAAGAACAGGACACCTTGTTATTCTGTCCCAGACATACCTTAGATGGGTACTCTGCAAGCTACTCTTGATATTTCTACCCACAATATTAATTATACAACAAGAACAAATATCTGCAGTACTAAATTCAAAATTAGACTGAGTCACAGTTATGCATCAAGGGCCATGAATTCAACTTAAATCCAGAAATATTTACAGCAGAACTGATGCTAAAGTAGAAGACACACACTTCTAAGAAAAATTGTGATACAAAATAAAAACTGAAGTTTATTTCCTATGGAGTTGGTACTACAAAACCAATAGTTCAGATATCTCACCTGAATTTTGCAATGAGACTACCCAGGACAGTTAAGGTAGTAAGGAAACAGCTGCACTTGCCATTCCATGGCTCATCTGTGTACATAGAGATAATAAGTACACAAGAACATCTCACAGTCTGCTCTCTTAAGTTGTATGATCTAGCCCAGTTCCAAATTACACAACAGTACATTTTTTTTTTTAAAGCAAGGATTGACACTTCTTCTCACACCCTCTGATAATGGGCTATTGCTACTTTACATTGTTCCTTTTGCATAATGTTCTTCAAAAGCACTTGTGTAAACATAAAAGATTTGTACAGCCAAAAAAAGACTGTCCCTAACTAAACCAGTCCATAGTTAACACATTTTTAATCACTGCTTCACAGCTGTAATTTCCAGTAATTGTGAGATTAGTACTTATATAACCTAATGTTTTTAGGTAGCATTAAGGCAGACATACTTGCACCACTTCTAAGAGACTTGAGAAAATATAGGCAAAGCAGTGTTTCTCACAGCATCACTAACTGCAAAAATTGCTCAGAGTATTCTTGGATCTGAAGAGACATACATATGCAAACTAAATTTTTATAGCAAGCTGTCATAAGACATTGCTATTAAACCTGTGAAGTTGAGGGTTGATAATCAAAAAGCAGAAACACCTGCTGGAGAATGCAGGGAAACACACTGGAGAGTGCAGGGAAAGCCTCATGGTAAATATAATGTGCTTCACAGCAGGAAAGACACAAATTAATTCCTAGCCACAAGAAGAACGTAGTATGGCAGACACGGGAATGATATTTTTCCAATGAAGTTATGTCAGTATTTAATACTTTCTGGCTTGATCTTCTTCAATTATAGAATCATAGAATCATAGAATCATAGAATAGGAAGAGTTGGAAGGGACTCACAGAGGTCATCCAGTCCAAACCCCCTGCAAGAAGCAGGGACACCCCCAACTAGATCAGGTTGCTCAGGGCCTCATCCAACCTGGTCTTGAACGTCTCCAGGGATGGGGCATCCACCACCTCCCTGGGCAACCTGTTCCAGTGCTCCACAACTCTCACAGTAAAGAACTTTTTCCTAATATCCAATCTAAATCTCCCTCCCTCTATTTTAAAACCATTACCCTTTGTCCTGTCACAACAGGCCTTACTGAACTGTTTCTTCCCATCTTTCTTGTAGGCCCCCAGAGGCACTGGTAGACCGCTGTAAGGTCTCCCCAGAGCCTCCTCTTCTCCAGGCTGAACAGACACAACTCTCTCAGTTTGTCCTCATAGGAAAGGTGCTCCAGCCCTCTTATCATGTTTGTGGACCTCCTCTAGACCCTCTCCAGCTTAGTTCTTTTAATTTTTACACTATTATTGAAAGAGTGATCTTGATAGTATGAGAATTGGCACTGATCAAGGATAAAAGATGGGTTTGAGGTATTTGTTGCTTTGGAACATTTATGTTTACTGTCTTATAAGAAAATACGATGTGTGTTTCATCAGAATGGAAAACTGTCTTGACCACCTAACTGCAAAAACTGGGCATCATATCTTGGCTTTCATTCTGGTCCCCACTTATTACCAAAACAGAAATTTGGCAACTACAATTTTTTTCGTCCATTCTTCTTCACCCAAATATTTTTCTTTTACTAATTCCTTGACTATAACATAGATCAGAAGTGCTAGAAGGAAAAATATGTCAACGCTCATGCTTCTGAAAAAAAATAAACCCCAAACCAAAAAACAACACTCACAACCCCCAGCAAAAAGGTAGCAACTGAACCCATTTAGTTTATATTGTATTTAAATATATAAAACAACCAGTAAATGCTTGTGTGCCAACTGTTATAACTTGACTAATAAAAGGAGGCAATTAATTAACTGTTCTTGATGTGTTAAGCTCCCCTTTCAAAAGACTGCTTTTCTACATCCCCAGCATAAAAGCATTTTGCAATATCAGTGTATCTTTTCACTTCATCACCTTGTAACCTCCTCTCAGAAAACACCTGGAGAAGACAACCTTTCTATCACTTGTGTGTTCTCACTCAGCACCTATCCCCAATATCTGCCATATGTTGTTTGTACACTGGTCCCTCCACCAGGGGGGAAATGTGCTGTAAAGATTTCTGTTTGCAATAGGATTTGCTTTTGTTGTTGGGGCTAGAGGGTGCAGGGCGTGGATAGCATTGTTGTTGGTGTTGGTGTTGTAGCACATGTGGAAATTTAACTTATCAGATCTTTGGCCCCCTCAAAAAAGGAAATTCATTCAGACTCAGCCTGACAAACATTGCCAAGTCAGCAATGTTCCCTTTGTGGGTGGCAGAGCATACTTCCAGAACCTCCTGAGCACAAGTGAAGTATTACTTTCTGGGTGGGAGATGGTCTTGTCCCACCCATAGGAGTGTCAGAGATCAAACCAAATACCCTGCATTTCATATGGAAATCCAGAGACACACAATTACCTTAATGTTACAGGCTCTTGGTATAATTCACCAAGCAGTGACATGTCCCATCTCTGAGCAGTATTAAGGTTAAGATCTATGTATAATCTTTATGGTAGCCTAATTTTGTAGTGTATGCAACTGCTGCTGTTTATGACTCACCTTACTTACACGGGAAATATATATAATCACAGCTGCTATCTAACAAGATCAATACCTAACAAAGAGGGGGAATATTTGGTGTCCTGAACTTCTCCTACAGTTGTGTGGTTTGGGTTTATTTGGTTTGGTTTTTGTTTTTTGGTTGGTTGGGGTTTGTTCTAAAAAAAAAACAAACAAAAAAACCCCAAAAAAACACACCACAACTAAAATATAGAGCCAGGCCATATAGTTTAGAGGACAGGTATCATTTGTACACTTTTTCTAATCCCTGTGATTAATTTGTTTAGCCTTCTTTAAAATTGCTCTGGCTAGCTAAGCTGAAAATGTTCCTGACTGCCATGATAAAGCAATGAAATGCTGTTCCAATTTTGATTGATAGTGAATACACTGGTGACACATTACACTGGAAAATCTAAAGATGAAAAATCCCTCTGAGAGACTGAGAAACATAAGTCTTAGTTTTGTCTTTACAGTAACTTGTTTGTCTCTTGATTTTTAAGTTAAATGTCCTTATTAACAGGAATATTCTTACTGATAGGAAATGCACTTTCTTAGCCCTCTAAGAAAGAAACCACCATGTAACAAAAGAGAAATCTATGTTTGAAAGAAGTTTCAGTCACTAATTATAGACACAACAGTACATATTTTCCAAATAGAAAACTAACGTTGTGTGTCATCTGAAATTTATATAACTAGCAATACTCCAGGTCCCAGCAATAAATAGTGCATTGGTTTTCCAGTGAGATACGCCAGTACGCCAATCTGAAGTCACTCAGACAATTGCTCTGAAAATGCCCTTTCCATGCTGAATAGATTTAAGAAAAGCTTGTTAGTACTTACTATTGCCTTTTACACTTTGAAATATTTACTAAGAACTGCCTCAATACTGCTAACATATACTTTAAACATTATTTAGTTGCAATGGGACCACCACCAGGTCAGACACAGGTCCTGCTGCTCACTCAAAGCTAACAACTGCTCCATGTTGGAGCCTTCTAGCATCTTGCTTGGCTGAATGAAATGACTTTCGGGACTTTAACAGACTTTGACTGCTATACCAAAGAACATAACCATCCCTTCAAATAGGTGAGCAAGCCTTACAGCCTTCTCTTTCAGCCTTGAGGTGAAAGACACAAAAAGTGAGATAGCTAACCCATATTATGTTCTTTCTGTCCTTTCCTAACATGCACGCACCCACGACCACACACATACATACACACACACCAGAATCGTCAGACTTTTCCTGAGTCTGGCATAAACATGTCACAGAAGCATAACGACTGCTGTTTTTACTTTTCTACACTTCTGCATGAACTCTAGCTTCAGGTGACTTCAGTGCATTGCCTCTTTCCGGCAGCAGATGTCCCCTTGTGTCCGTCACTCTGCATTTGTAAAAAAGGCTAGCAGTTGCAAAATTACATTAACAGCTTTCATCTGCTGAACAGCTTTTTTTAAATTATTATTTACTTCACTTATTTTCATAAAGGTCTTGGAATATGCTTGCTTGTTTTTGTAAATGCACGACTTAAGAATCAAGAGAAAATATCAAAACTACGTGAATCTTAAAACAATTTTTATATTATTCTTTCAAACAAAGAAAATCAGGATTTATTTTTTTTTAGTTAACTTTGCAAATTTGCCACTAAAATCATGAGTCAATCCATAAAAGACACTCCACCAGGATTTCTTGGCTGGGATTTAAATACCATTCCTCCCAAACACAGAACTTGTTTTTTTGTAATTGGGCATTCATTCTCAGATTCTGGTTTTGGCGGTTCAGAGATCTAATTCAGAAAGAAAGTAAAATAACTGGGCAATTTTGGATTTGATGTCATGTCCTTGACCTGGCATTTATAAGTGCAGCTGGATTAATTTCAGTGTGCACTACTGTAAGTAAACACAAGTTCACATCTTTGGATACTAGAACACTACAGCTCTTCTAAGTTGGTGGGAATGGGTGTAATCCTCTTGATTTACTTAGAGCAGCCAGCCTTTGTTAGCAATCAGAGCTACTTCAGTGGAATTACAGAAATTTACACCCCTCACCAAGAATTGCTTTGGTGGCAGTGTCTCAGGATCTAGCCAATAACAATGTTCTTTCAAACCCATAATACACTTTTGCAGCCTTAGGAAGAACAATCTGATACAAAAGTGTTGCACAAGATTCTCCATGAGGCAATACAAGTTTGCTTGCAGGGGGCTAGGGAAGGCCTTGCCTCTGTAGCTAGCCACACATGTCCAATTTTGGTTAAAATATTTAACAGAAAAATAACTTGGAAAATACACTGTAATTTTGCAAATGGCTTTTGCACATTTGTTTCTCCATATGGAATAAAGAAATGTGTCTGGGAATGCTGGTACCACAAGTCCAGATTCTTATTGTCTCGTTCACTTCCTGATGAGATCCATACTCAAAAAGCCTTGAAATACAAATTGACTGAAAAATGTGTGGCACAAGCCACCCATTTCATGATAAGACTAGTCAGCAATTTAACAATGTATGATTCTCATTTCACTAGCTGTGTTTGGAGCAAAAGGAAACACAAGTAATTTTACAGCATCACATAACTGAACACATAACAATAAGGAATAGCTGAAGTAAATCTCCTGCAGAATCTACCTAATGGCATACTTTTCTTTCTACATAAATACAGACTCAGTGCAAAGAATCAGACCAAGGCTTTTCACCTCCCAGGTATAGAAGGATCTAAGTTTTGCTTAGAAATACCCCTAAATGCTTTCAGTGGGTTTTTGGTTGTGGTTTTGATTTTAGGGTTTTTGATTGTGGGTTTGGGGTTTTTTTTAATTATGAAAAGCCAATGTGTTATAATCAAAAACATCACAAATCTACCAGGATAGAAAGTTATTAGATTGCTTTACTTCCTGGCTTTGATAGTACACATCAGAGATGATAAAGTTGATCAGCATTTTGCTCAAAATTTTAGCAAAAAGTGTTTCTTTCAAGACTGAAGCATTTATCAGACTTTTATCCATTCTTTTTCTCCTCCACAAAGAATCACATATTTGCATTTGCATTAATCAGTGCTCTCTGTTATTTATACTAGTCAGAAAAAGTAAACTCTCATCTCACATTCTTCTCTATTTGGTAACTGCCCAGACAGTGAACATGTATGTCCTTTCCTGTCTCCTTGAAAAATAAATCAGAATCTTTGGAGAGTTCTTCCAATTTGTTACTATGTTTAAGAAAAGACCAATTAATTTTAAACTACTTTATCAATTTACAAGCTAATAAAGACTAGTGTCAACCTTTTAAGTAATTTTTTTCTGTCAGAATGGAACCTAGTAGTACAGAAAAAAAAAGTCACAAGTATCAACTGAAAACTGACCTGCTTATTTTCCAAATGAAAAAGACTCGAGCCTCACTCCACTGAGTTTCTCAGAAGACTGTTCTAAGACATTGGCTGTCCTATTTTTAACATGAATTCTAAAGTGAAACAATGGTATAAATGGGGATTTATATTTAAAACAACCTCGTATTATAGCTGCAAATTGCAGCCATTTTCTTCAAGAGAAGGAAAAAAGCCCTATCAGGACAATCAGGAATAATTACGAGAATATTCAGATGCCACACAAGCTAAGATGTGACAGTTTTTTTAAATGAAACTGTGCAGTAGCTTCAGCAGCTGACATGGACAATTGGATGCAGCAGATCTGTCTTCCACTGCAAGCTTCTTAACAGAAGTGAACCCACAAAACCAGTAGGTGTTTCAACAATACAAAGGTATTTCAGACTTTGCTCTATCATTGCTCTATCAATTCAAAACTGTTTCCAGTCATATCTGTCCTGAATTCATAGTAGTTATATTGCAACTCCCTGGGTTGCAAACATATGCAAGGTTTGCCTGTTAGACTTGCCTAGCTCTGCCAACACCTGCACACATGTTTTACCTATAAACACAAATAATTTCAGCTTGCGCTCTGGTATGCATTACATGGATCTGTAAACAATGCAGTGCCTTTCTGTGCTTCAGTAGATTGGCAAGAATGATGAATTGGCAAAGGATTACTTTCCATTTTTCTGTCTGAATTTTAGTTGTTTCTTTTATATGCAATTTGACAAATATGTGTTCAAGGCAGTGAACTCCATGGTGGAAAATCACGCATTAAAATGCCAAAGTTACCACAATTTTTCAAATTTCTCTCTATTCTGATAACATCACCTGAGGTCTCATTTATGAACTACTACTAACAAGAGCTTTACAACCACATGCTGCAGACTACACTATTACAATTAAAATACAGAACCACCAAAACAGCAAAGGAGCTGAAGAAAAAAAAATCCAAATCAAAAAAGCCCCATTAACACCTGTGGAAGGTGTCACAGAGTCAATGAATACATTAGTAATCAACATTTGGTACAGCCACAGTGATGGAGTTACTGAGATGACTGAATATTCTGCAGATCTTACTGCATCCTTTAAAGTTCCTAGAAATGGTTTGTGAAGATTTACAGCTTACTCAAAACTTGAGTAACGGTTGGACTCGATGATCTTAAAGGTCTTTTCCAACCGAGGTGATTCTATGATTCTATGAAAAAAAAACATTCAGGATGTTAAGACAGTATGGGATACAAAAATATTTTAATACCCTACAGTGTTGGATAATATACTCTACATGGTTGCAAGAATCTACCAGAAACTGAGCCATCTGCAGCACAGTAAGGTATGATCAAGAGATGCTTTTGCTTTTAGCAAAACTTGCAGCTATTCCAATCATCCCAAGATCAACAAAAACTTCACTACACAGAGCACAACTTCATCTCAGTTTTGATCTCAGTTCTGCAATTTTGCAGGTCTAAAAAAGTTCAGTAGTTTGGAATTTGTTGTCAATTAACTGTGGAAGAATGAGGAGGACAAACCTGTTATTAATTTTTAAATATGACCCACTACCTGAATGGATTTATCATGCATTCACATTTCAGACTTGGAACTGGGGTTTTGGTGATGGTGCTGGAAGATACTAATTTATTGCATTTCTTCATATCAGAATCATAGAAAGTCCTGAGTTGGAAGGGACCCATAATGATCATCAATTAAAATTCCTAGCTCCACACAAGACCAGACAAGTCAGAGCATGTGACTGACTGCATTGTCCACAAACTCCTTGAATTCAGTCAAGCTGGGTGCTGTGACCACTTCCCTGGGAAGCCTGTTCCAGTGCCTGACTACCCTCTCAGTAAAGAACCTCTTTCAAATATCCAAGCTAAACCTCCCTGTTGCACCTTCACGCCATTCACTCAGTTCTATTACTAGTCTATTACAAAGAAAGGAGACCAGCACCTGCCAGGAAGTCATAGACCATGATGAGGTCTCCAAACAAACCAAGGGACTTCAGTCTCTCCTCTGTCACAGTCCTCATAAGACTTTCCCTGAAGAACTTACTCTTTCAAACACAGGTTACAACTTACTCTTTTCAAATCCAGTAAACACTATTCTCATAAGGTTCACTGAAATTTTGGGGAACACAGTAACAGTCCAGTGCAGGAAAGAGCTTAACACTCATATGGACACAATCTTTCACAGACTGTGAATAAGATCTCTTTTGAAACTGACATAGGAGGTACTCACCTACCTAAAACATCGTGACTGTGTAATTAGCTATTCATCTGCCTTTTTTTTTGACCCAGGGAATGGGCAATGAAAAGCAGCATAAGTAAGAGAAAGCCTAAATCCATCTCTGTGCTAACTTAGATTCTTGTCCCAAAGGTCCACCTTTTGCTGAGTATATTTTACAAGAGGACACTTGACACTATTATATAATTAGAATAGCCATTATGTCAAAACAGTTGAGGTCAAATGTGATCCCCACTGAATGCCTTGAAAACATCATTTCTACATTTTACCACTTTGTCACTACAGTTGCTCAAGGGTGCCACACTACAGTTTGGGAGAGCTAGAATAAACCGATGCTCTGACTAGTAGGTACACTTAATGTTATGCCAAGCTTGTGTCCAAGGTTGCAATGCCCAGATGTTTCCCAGGCAAATCTAAGACAGGTTTCTGCTGGTGAAGAATCCAGAGCAAATTCACTACAGAACTAGGATTAAGCACATTTCCAAGATGCAGTGGTGCATGGCTTGAGATAATACTAAACTCATCCTGTACTCTGCTTGCCTTGTGAACAACTACACCTCCACATATCAGGTAAATTACAAAACTCGATATTCAAGTTCTTCCTGGCACTTGGACAGTATTCTTACAACATACTTCTGCTTCCCACTAGGAGTTGGGACATGATTTTGGGGCTTAATACTAAGCTTCCAACTGACTTTGGACATTTTTCTGTGCTTGATCCCAGCATCTTGGTCAAGCACCAGATTTCAAGAAAGCAAAAAACTAAAAATGACTAAGTAGTACTTTTTTGCTCTTTTACTTGCCACTACAGGATTGTGTTCCTAAGGAGTTATTTATTTATTTGATTATTTTTTCAGGGTAGCCAAAGAGCCAACATGTTACAACTAGGTACACTAAAACAATTAATATAAGCTAAGTTTTCACCACTCATGACATGAAACAATGGGGCAAATCTCCCTAGCCATTATCACCCTTCTGTGTGTTTGGCTGGAGAAGGCAGGGAGAAAGTTAATGGCTCTTGGAACCTATTACCATCAGTTCTCGCCTTTCTCTTCTCACTATCCTCTCCACTTGCATACCTCCAACAGAGCAATACAAGTAGGATGGCAGCAATTACTGCCACCTCATCACAGTCATGAATCACTTCCTACTGCCATTCTCTCTTCTACCTTGTAGCATATTGAAGTGAGCCAGGAATCAGTGCAGAAAGAGGATGGAGATCATTATTCCCTCACTCGCAGCTCCTTCTGTCTCATACTTACCAGAGTAAGAATGCAGAAGCCGGAGGAAGAGCTAACAGAGAAAAGAGGACTAAAGATAACTGGCATTGGCTACCTCTGTTGATGCAACTGTGGGTCCTGATGGAGGCAGGGGGAATACAAAATTTGAAACTTCCAGAGGAGGAATTTCCAGAGAGCACTATCTCAATAGCTTTTGACAGGACTTGAAGTTCAGAGATAGACTCAAGATCTTCTTCCTCTCTTCTTTCTTCTCAGCTGTAACTGCCATTGCAAAAGATTTCTTCTCTCATGTCTCCTTTTTNGAGGATTACTGGTTCATAACTTCACTGCATTTCAAGCTGGAAAGAATTAATCCAGGTTTAACAAAATCAGTTTCTTAGTCTCCCAATCATGCACAAGTATGTTCAAAAGTCAGAATCTGATGCTGAGCACAGGGATCTAACTTAATCTGCAGCCCACAAAGACAACTTAATGTGGCCCATATTCTGGGGGCAATTTAGGACTAGGATGCATACCAGACACATTCTTTGAGTGTTAGTACCAGCCATCCCCAAAGAGCCCAAGACTCCTCTCCAGCGCAATGCGAGGGACACAGAAATACTTAACAGTGAACAGAATAATCTTTATGCAGCTAAAAAAAAAAGAGGGACATTTATTGTCTCTGTCTTTATTTCTCAGCCTCAAACCACATTATTTTTTCTTTACTGTATAGAGCCTGGCATTTCACAAGTGTATAATTAAGTTTAGAAACTTGAGAAGATGAACTATTACACATTTCAGTCAGCGAGAAGTTCACTGATTTTAAACATCTGCTACTGTAAAATTGTAACTTACTGTTTGCTTGCAGTTAGCTACAGTACCCAAGGACACAGAATGCTATAATTTGTTCAATAAACTGCTGCCAAAGGTTCCTTTTCTCTCACCATGGGAAACTAGTGATTGAAGCCCTGAGTGCTCTTCCAGACAAGCATCAGAGAGCTTCCACAGCTGTTTACATCAGTGAAGTAGCTCCCAAACCATTACTTTAGCAGCAACTTCATCTTCTCTCTCCATCAAGTGCTACCTTACTTCTTAAACAAACTTCTTTCCAGCCTCTCCCCCCAACCCCCTCCAGTGTTTTAGGCAGTCACTAAAAGGCACAGTGCTTCAATCACCTCCCACACTCGGGTCCGTCTGTGCAAGGTCTTCAACATCGTTCTTTTTCTTTACAGGGTTAATCTCTCACAATGTTCAGCTTTTATGGCTGCCCACTTTAGCAAGGCTCTTAAAGCTGTAATGTCCCTTCTCAGTTGAATATATTAATTATTTCCTCCACTCTGGTTTTACTTTTGCTATGCAATTCATTAGCGATGTATCTCAACAACAGAGCCTTACAGGAGCTAGGTGTAATGTGTGTTGATAAGGTCCTGAAGCACAGGCTCTGCCCCTCCACTGTTTCCAGCTGGGATGGTTGGGGTCTGAAGAAGCCTATGGGTGTGCGGAAAGCCACACCAAGACTACACCAGCGCATTCATCTGGGCCTGCTTTTAAATACAGCGAGGATGTGCACACTAATGCATCCCTGTATCATCTTAGGCAAATTCAATTTACAGCTAACTCTTTCACACCAAAGAACACATCTTCCCCACTTGCCCTTGCCCCCTGCCCAGGACCGTCAGACAGCCACCATTACAGGATTTAAGGTAAGCAGCCTCACGCACACGCCTCCACCCGCGCTCTCCTTGTTGGTGCCAAGCCACCACCTAACATCCCGGGGCCACTGCTAGGACTAAGACTCTCCTTTGCCAAACTGCCTCGATCGTTAACAGGCCGCTCGGCGCTACGTCATGCTGCCTGTCTTGCCCCCGCCGGGCCGGAGAGGGCGCTTTTTCACCGCCCTGGGTCCGCCCCTCTACGCTGCCGACGCCCCAGCGGGCCGCAGAGGCGGAAGTGTTGTGGTGATGGCGGCGGCTATGGGGCAGCAGTGGGTGTTGGTCGAGATGGTGCAAGCCTTTTACGAGGTGCGGTCTGGTGTGCGGGCCCGGGATGCATTCCGCCTGTCTGCCGGCGTGGGGTGGTTGAGGGAGGTCCGGGTGACTGGCACCTGTCTCCGACACTGTGTGGATGGGTGTGCCGGGGGGAGCAAGCCCCGAGCAAGCCGATCCGAAAAGCGTCCAAGCGGCTGTCGGAACTTTGAACCACCGCTGTTGGCGGTCCCAAGAGCGGGAGGGTAGAGCCGTGCCTGCCCGGAGGCTGGTGGCCGGTGGGCCTCGTTCGGTGGCAGGGCGGAGGGAAGGTGTGGTGGCTTGCTGGATGATGTTGTATGTTACCTGCATTGAATCGAGCTGGCTGTGGGTCAGTGCCGCTTGTGTATAGATGCACTCGCGAAATTGTGAATATATGCGTGTGTGTACCGCATGGGTATATTGAAAAAAATAGAAACACACACGTTTTTCTCTGAAGTTTAAAGAGCTACACTTAAGGTGTATACCATAATATTAAACATTAATAAGACTCACAGTGTTCTTTGAGCATAAAGTTTTGTAACTTACAAGTGGTTTTTGTGAAGAAACAATTTTTAAATGTTTATGCTTCAGTTCTCCCCTGGAGGAGGATCTTCTTTGTATGTTTCATGGTTTTAAAAAGGATGTCCTGAAGATAGGCACTGTTTTTGTGAAAAAAGGAAAAAGTCTTTTTCCTTCCCTTTCTTTGACAAAGGTTGGTAACTTTTTACAAATTTCTAGTAGGGTTTTCAGTACAGATATAGAATTACTCAGCTATCAAACCTAGTAGCACAGTACACTGACTTCAGGATAATTCTAGTCTACAAAAGGCACGGGGAAGTAGTTTGTGTGGATCTCTGCTGCTGCAATACTGCCTGTTCTTTAGATGTCACATTGTACATGTGTATTCTTAATATGATTGAACTGAAGGTACACTGCAAATGATAAATTTGTTATTTGCACTTTGATATGCTGTAAGACTCCTTACTGGCTTAAAAAAATATTTTCAGTTTCCATTAATTTCTGGATGTGTGGGGCATGCCACTTCTGTTGTTGGCAGGACTGATCCCACCAGAAAACACTGATGTGCAGGAGTTTTTTCATTGAGTTGAAGAGGGACTGCACTAGTGTTTGTGCGCTCTGTATATGTCGTTTTTAACAGGCTCAATGTAGACAGGAGCCTTTCTGAAATGGAATGACTAAACCCATCATTAAAACTATTTGTCAAGTGCTGATGCTGTAAATTCACATCTACTTTAAACTAGCTGTGCTACCAAGAGGAAACTTGATTTTTTTTTTCCTCTCTCCAAGCACCCTAAGAGGCTAATTTTTGAGGTGAATAAACTCTTGGTCTAGTTTGTGTATTCCTAACTATAGTGTCCACACAAGCAAGTAAATGATACATGGGGAATACTGTCCACACAAGCAAGTAAATGATACATCGGGAATACTGCTTTTGATGACTGTGTTGTGTTATAGCTGCTCAAAGCACCTGTGAAACTAAGAAAAATGGACTATGAGAACTGGACTGTGTGTCTTTGTAAATAATAGTAGCTGTCAATGCTGGTGGACTGAAGATAGAAAATTAAAGGGTTGAAATGAGTGTGTAAATATGATTCAGACCTTCAGGGTCTCAGGAGACTTCTGCTTGTTGTGAAAGCTTTCTGCCTTCACAGATACTGGTGCAGCCTTATAGCTTGTCTGCCTTTCAACATTCAATTTATGTGCATGAATTGAATTCGCTTATCAAATTAGCCTTATTAACAACAGAATAAATCTAATCAAACACAAGTTGGTAGATACAAGTAGTAGTTGCGAAACCAACCACTTCCATATATTTATAGTTTTTACTGATTTAGAAATACATATCAGCTGATGATCAGTTCTAGGGTTTTTTTGAGTGTACTAGTAGAGACGAAATTGTTACACTGTGTCCCATTGATTTAAATAGAATTCTGAGTAGTATATTTCTGCTTTTATTTTCAGGCTCCTGCTTACCATCTCATTTTGGAAGGAATTCTAATTCTGTGGATAATCAGACTTCTTTTCTCCAAGACGTATAAGCTTCAAGAGCGATCTGATCTAACTCCTAAGGTATTATTCTTTAGACAAACTGCTGATGGCTGTTTACTGCTGCATCACAATTTGTGTTGTTTTTCTTGGGATTTCAAGTGGTTAGCTCACTTTAACCTAAGAAACCACTTATTGCTTAAACACTTCAGTTCAGGCTTTTTAAATTAGCCCTGGTTTTTAAATTCTGAGAAACATACAAGAACTGATGTGACCATAACTGCTAAGCTGTGAAAAGCTGGTCTTGACTTTGGTCAGTGGGTGTCTTTATTTTAAAAAATGAAAGCTATACTAAAAAGAATAACCCACCAAACAAAATTAACTATAAGAGTGTAGAGGCTAGGAAAGTAATCAGTCTGTACATGTAGTATCTGCGAGTAAGAAGACTGGGAGTTTATGGTGTTAAGTAGATTCTGGAAAACTCTAGCTTACTGACAAATTTTCTTCTTTTGCTATGTAGTTGCTCAATAAAAAATTAAAAAAAAAAAGCTGTACTTTTTTGTGAAGACTGGAATTTTCCCTGACTTCTGACTGGAAACTATAGTGAATAAGTAGATTTTGTTTTGGAGGCATCTCTCAGCTAGAGACATTGCTGGTATAGGGCTTTCTGCATAATGTTAGAAGATGCCATTGGATATATTAGAAGGATGACTGAATGCACTTTCTGAATGTGAAGATGCTAATTTTTCTCATTTTTCTTAGTTGAAAATGAACTACTGCAATGTATTGACATATGTGACATCCAGCTTGTGTATGTGATAAGTTGATCTGAGTGATCTGAAGTCTAGTATAACAAGTCAGCTTAGTTTGCTTCAACTTCGGAGAAATGTTATTTTTATGAATGGATTAAAAGACTAGAATTTCTTGATAGTACCGAGGAAAGTTTCTGAACAGATTTTACCCGTGTTTCACATCTATATCATGCACTTGTGTGTATTTTGATCTTATCCTTACTAAGGATAATGGTAGGGGGTTGGAAGGAAGTTGCTAAAGAATGTTAGGAGTTGGAAGGGACCTTGAAAGATCTAGTCCAACCCTGCTTCCCGAGCTGGATCACCTAGAGTAGGTCACACAGGTACATGTCCAGGTGGGTTTTTATGTCTCTAGAGGAGACTCCACAATCTCTCTGGGAAGTCTGTGCCAGTGCTCTGTCACCTTCATGGTGTAATAGTTTTTCCTTATGTTAACATGGAACCTTCTAAGCTTCATGTTGTTCCTTGTCCTATCATTTGCCATCACTGAGAAGAGCCTGGCTCCATCTTCCTGACACTCACCCTTTACATATTTATAAACATTAACGAGGTCCCGCCTCAGTCTCCTCTTCTCCAAGCTAAAACGACCCAGCTCTCTCAGCCTGTCCTCATAAGGAAGGTATTCCACTCCTTTCATCATCTTGATGGCCCTGTGCTGGACTCTTTCAAGGACTTCTATGTCTTTCTTGAACTGAGAGGTCCAGAAATGGACAGATGTTCTAGGTGCGGTCTCACCAGGGCAGAGGAGAGGGGGAGAAGGACTTCTTTTGATCTACTAGCCACCCCCCTTCTAATACACCCCAGGATGCCATTGGCCTTCATGGCCACCAGGACCCACAGGTCACTCTCACCTATGTTGTTCTCCAACAGCATTTAGTGTTGGAAGCAAGAAGTTGAGCAAGAATTGAGAAAGGCCAGTTCAGTTTTGTGGTTGGAAGTGTTTGAATTGATTGTGGGATTCTTTTAAGTTTACTGGCTGTACTAGGAATGCAGAGCAGGAGGCAGTGCAAAGGGCAGTCCAGTGTGGTGAAGCCCTGAATATTCAGATTATCTTGGAAAACTTGTTGCAGCTTTAAAGTAGCCCTTGATTGTCTATTAAGAAACTATGCTAGTTCGTTTAGTTTTCCTATATCGGATGGGTTTGATCTCTGGTGTTTTGAAGAATAACTTTTTTCCCATGTAAAGAATGATTCTTTCTGCAGTAGATGGTGGGAAAAGGCTCATATCTACTCTTGCATAATTGATGACCTGAAAAAATTGAAGTGTATCTCTTCTTTACGGACTTAAGGATTGCACTCAGGTATTTCTATGTGTATCTTGAATGTTATCATCCAGTTGCTTGTTAATCTCCTTCATTCACTGACACATGATTTTGCTGAAGTTGAAATTGCTGAAATGCTCAGATAAATCTGGAACGGGTATGCAGGGAGAAAAATTGTCTTGTATGCTCTCAACTGAAGGCAAACAACAATTGGGAGATTGCATAGATTGCTGTGGCTCAGTGGAAGTTGATGTTTAGAAGTGGGTCAGAAGGGGAGAAAACATTTGGAAGATACTTGTGCTTAATGAGAATCCAGCTTTTACAGCATGTCAGTAGTAAAGTTCAGTGGCAGGACAGCAGTAGTAGACTTTCTGAAGAACAGAGGCATGCAAATATTGTTTTGATACTTCTGATGAATTTTATACATAATGCTGAACTTGAAGGGTGGAAAGGAATGTGGCTACTAGGAAAAATCCAAGGTGATCAAGAACTGCACTGTGTACATAATGGCTGTCTAGATTCATGGTTGCAAGACACAGAAGAAAAGCATGTGCAGAGTGCAAAGAGTTTGACTTCAGATGTTAATGCAGGTAACAAAGCTAGAGATGTTGATGAACGTTGATGGCAAAAGGAGTAGTATGAGGCAAAACTCTTTTGTGTGATGGTATGTTCAGATTGGCTGATGATGAAGGAGATTTAAGTTAGTCTGGTTGGATTTGCCATCGACCTCTGAAAATAGAAGTGTTTTCCATAGGAAGAACTATATTTGAAAGGGACAACAGTGAAGTGAAAATGTGAATAAGTCTTCTGCAGTGGAGGGCTTAAGTTGACCTACATGTCAGAGACATAGAGTGATTCCATATCTTTTTCTGCAGTGTTGGCTATCACTGAGGAAAGAGCTCATTTACTTTGTGATGGGGAATAGCTGGGTGGAGGAGAGGAAGCCACGTTAATCTTCACTAAAAATCCACAGATAGTTGAAGCAGGTCTCTGTGGGCTAACACCCCAGCACAGCTAAGCACTGTACAGCTGCTTGCTCACTTTCTCCCTTGTCCCCAGTGGGACAGAGGAAAAGGAGAGAAAAGGGTAAAAGCAAGAAAACTTGAGATAGAATTTTTTAATAAGAACAATTGAAGTGAAAGAAGAAAGAAACGAGTGATGCGAAGGCAGTTGCTCACCACGTCCCTTGGATGGACCAATACCTAGCCAGATCCCAAGCAAAAGATTTCTCTAAATTTCCCTAAACTTATATCTTCCCTTTTATTGCTGAGTGTGACATAATATGGTATGGAATATCTGT
>VXBZ01001759.1:58667-72329 GCA_013399135.1 Heliornis fulica | reverse complement strand
GTGTCTGTCACGCAGTGCCGTGGCGGGGCTCTCTAGGTGCGTGTCTGTCACGCAGTGCCGTGGCGGGGCTCTCTGGGTGCGTGTCTGTCACGCAGTGCCGTGGCGGGGCTCTCTGGGTGCGTGTCTGTCACGCAGTGCCGTGGCGGGGCTCTCTAGGTGCGTGTCTGTCACGCAGTCCCATGCCCGCTAAGGAGACTTGGCGGAGCCGTGCGCTTCGGGCTTGCGGCCGAGGGAAGCAGCAGTTTACTCCTGGTAGTAGGACTGGGTAGCGCCTGTTTTGCCATCAGGGTTGTGCCCCCTCGGGAGCGGACACCTTCAAGTATCTGCCCCTGTGGTGGGAACTCTTGGTAGTGAAACAAGAGGCGTGTGAGCTGCTGGCGTCCCCAAGTCGTGCAGAACCTGTTGCTACTCACAGCCCTTGCGGACGTGAGGCGTTTGGGGGTGGGAGGCTTCGTTAACCTCTGCACCGAGCTGGAGATGGAACGCGGCCGCTCTCCCCGGCAAGCGGGACCCTCCTCGGTGTGGAGCACCAAGGGGGTGGGGTGGGGTGCGCTGCAGCAGGCAGGGCCCTGGGTAGGCTCTGTGTGTGTTCTAGCTGCTGGGAAGGCTGCAGATGGGAAGGAGGGGAAGGGACTGAAAGCACTTTCAGCCAAAGCTAGGAGTTACTAGGGTCCTTACTGATCTGAAGTGTTTAGTGAATATGTTGTGGAATCAAGATTAAAATGTACTCGAATGTGTCTGAAGGCAACTGGTTGTAGCCTCGCTGCCTCTGAGTTTATGCTGCATTGCAGCCTTAAGGATTGAGTCTGGAGAACCCCTTGGTTTGTCCTGGACAGAGCATCTAAAAGTCACAGGTTTTTCATGTTTGCTGGAGATGATGTGACCCACGTCAGCATGACTTGTAATGCAGCAGCTCGTGCTCAAGGGCAGAAATGGATTTCCCCAGGAGCATTTTTACCTTACTGTGCATTTGATCTAGGTTTTTAACTTTCTTCTATAGAGGGAGGTGTTTGGCCAAATGAGATTTAAAAAAAAAAAAACAACACAAAAACCCCAAAACCCCAACAAACAAACCATCTGGGGGGGGGCAGGCATGAAATGACAATAGCTGCTCTTTGAATGTTGCTTAAAAAGTGTGTGTGGTGCACTATGTTGATGCATGTTAAGGAAACTATAAGGTTTACTTAAAAAAATTCCTAGCAGGCAAGAGTTAACTACCTGAAGCCTGACCTTGGCAGCTGCAGTCTTCACAAGCACTTGGAGCAGAAGGTGAAGCCTCAGTTAGACCATAGCTGTCAGGAAGCACCTGTCCACAATAGAAACCTGGAATGCTATTTTAAAAGTGTATTGGTACTAGTTGGTGTTGCCTGGCTGTTAAATATATAAGTATCTATTTCATAACACAAGCCACTTAAGCAGAAGAGAGAGGTCTGGTCCACTGAGCCAGGACTCATTTAAAAAGTGCAGCAGTTGAGATGAGGCTATGATCAAGTCTGGTCTGTGAGATCCTCAAGTCCTGTTAGAGTAATGCATGCTCTGAATCTATGAGAAAATGTTTGGGTGTGAGTGTTCCCAGAAAAGTAGTTGGATTCCGAAATCTACCTGAAAAAGGTTAGAGAGTTGCTTACAAAGACTGCAGTACAAGCTGAACTGACTTTGCAGCTGAAATTCTGTCCAGGATGCTGATGTGCTGTAGCTTTCTGCAGGAGCGGTATACTTGGCCTTTATGCCATGAGTAGTAGATGCTGAATGGTTGAGAAAGGAAACACTTCCATGAAGAGAAAAAAAAAACAAAACCAAAACCAAAAAATCTTGTGTATCTGTCATAGTTAAAGCTCTTTCAGTGGACCTGATGTCTAAGCCCTGAAACTAACACCTGAGTGTCTTGACTGTTGTATCAGCTGGAGGGAGCGGTTTGCACTTGTTTCATTATGTGTCATGCTCAAAGCTCAACCTTCAGAAGTGCTTTGGGCTTACACCTCATTTGGCTTCAGCTGGTGCTGCAGAAGATCATAACCTTAGGTAAAGCTTATGTGCCATCTTTGTTAATTTCCCTTTGATGCAAACAGCTTTGCTGAAGTGGCTCCTAATATTCTGTGAAGTGCTTAGTGCTTTCCACATGTTAGAAAAAAAAGGATAACAACTAAATTTTTTGCCTGTACCAATAGAGAAGCTGTGCATTACTTCAGGTGGGAGACTTTCTGATAACCATTTCTTTCTGAAGGTTACCATTTCTTTCATTCACCTATATTCTGCACTGGTGAGGCCTCATCTGAGTATTGTGTTCAGTTTTGGGCCCCTCACGTCAAGAATGACGTTGAGGTGCTGGAGCGTGTCCAGAGAAGGGCAACGAGGATGGTGAAGGGTCTGGAGAACAGGCCCTACGAGGAGGCTGAGGGAGCTGGGGAAGGGTCTGGAGAACAGGCCCTACGAGGAGGCTGAGGGAGCTGGGGGTGTTTAGTTTGGAGAAGAGGAGACTGAGGGGAGACCTTATTGCTCTCTACAACTACCTGAACTTCTTTACTGAAAGAGTCATCAAGCATTGGGACAGGCTGCCCAGGGAGGTGGTTGAGTCCCCATCCCTGGAGGGGTTTAACAGACGGGGAGATGCGGTGCTTGAGGACATGGTCTAAGGGTAGACTTGGTGGCGGTAGGTTAATGGTGGGACTGGATGATCTTAGGGGTCATTTCCAGCCTTAAAAATTCTCTGATTCTGGTGTGTGTGTTTGTAGGCAGGTAAGCAGAGCACAGGGTATCTAGGAGGTGTAAATATAAGTCTGACTTACATTCTGTTTTCAATTCCACCTTCCTACAGTTTCTTTGGAGGAGAAAAAAACCTTAAGATGGCAGGCAGAGGAAGTAACACAGACTGCATGTCACGCAGCGTACTGAACTGGGAGCAGGTCAGCCGTCTGCATGAGGTTCTTACAGAGGTGGTTCTGGTCCATGGAAGAGGTAACTTCCCAACACTGAAGATAACTCTGAAGGACATTGTCCAGACGGTTCGGAATAGGCTGAGTGAAGCAGGTGTCGTGGTACGTGATGTCCGTCTGAATGGCTCCGCGGCCGGTCACGTCCTGGTCAAGGACAATGGGCTGGGATGTAAGGACCTGGATCTCATTTTTCAGGTTTCTCTTCCAAGTGAGGCAGGGTTTCAGCTGGTTCGTGATGTGGTGTTGAGATCCCTCTTGAATTTCTTGCCAGAAGGAGTAAGCAGGTTAAAAATCAGTCCGGTGACACTGAAGGAAGCCTACATCCAGAAGCTGGTCAAAGTGTACACGGAGTCTGACCGCTGGAGCTTGATATCACTATCCAATAAACATGGTAGGAATGTAGAGCTGAAGTTTGTAGACTGCATAAGGCGGCAGTTTGAGTTCAGTGTGGACTCTTTCCAAATCATACTGGACTCCCTGCTGTTTTACTACGACTACTCAGAAACCCCCATGTCAGAGCACTTCCATCCGACTGTGATTGGGGAGAGCATGTATGGAGACTTTGAAGCAGCTTTTGATCACCTCCAGAACAAGCTGATAGCTACCAAAAATCCCGAGGAGATCCGAGGTGGTGGGCTTCTGAAGTATAGCAACCTCTTAGTACGAGACTTCAGGCCTATGGATAAGGATGAGATCAAAACCCTGGAGCGCTACATGTGCTCCAGATTCTTCATAGACTTCCCAGACATCCTGGATCAGCAGCACAAGCTAGAGACTTACCTCCAGAACCACTTCTCCAAAGAGGAAAGGAGCAAGTACAACTACCTCATGATTCTGCGCAGGGTGGTGAATGAGAGCACCGTCTGCCTCATGGGACACGAGCGAAGGCAGACTCTCAACTTGATTTCACTGCTGGCACTCAGAGTACTGGTAGAACAAAACATCATCCCTAATGCCACTAATGTTACCTGTTATTACCAGCCAGCACCTTATGTTAGTGATGTGAACTTCAGGAACTACTACCTTGCAAGTACTCCTGTGCTGTACAGCCAGTCCCACCCCACTTGGTTGCCTTGTAATTGATTCACTTGAGCATCCCTGAGAGGAGGCTACTGAAGTCCAAGAAGCTGAGTGTATGTAGATAAGAAATAACTGTTAGTTGGAAGTTTTCTGATGGAAACATGACTGCATCACACTGTCCATTTCCTGGTTTGCAGCAGAAATATGCTGCCAGGTGACCTGACCTATGTGAACCTTTCACTATATATCTACAAATGCCAAGAAGCCTTATTACCTCTTCATTAGAAGAGAAACAGCAGCCAAATGTTAAGAGGCATTAAAAAAAACCCTAAAAATCTTTGTACTAGTTCTGGAAGTGGCTATTAACTTGTGACCTGTCAACATGTGATCTAAGCTGAGTATTCAGTAAACTGGGTTAGTTAATAGAGGAAAGACTGTAAAATTTCTTGAGCTGAGCAGAAGCCACTCCCAGAACAGCAGCAAAACTGCTTTATTTTGCCTAAACTCATTAAGGTTCCCGAGTTCAAGTTCTGGCCAGCTTTCTACTGAATTAAATCTACAAGATTGGGCTCATGTCATACTTGGGCTGCTTCTAATTTCTGGCTGTGTAGAACTGGTAATGCTATGGATACTGTTTGTCTGGTAGAGGGTCTGAATGTTTTTTCCTGTAGTATGTAGGGATATATGGTCCTGTCTGTGGTTGAAGATTAATATCTTGGAAGTTGAAGGTGAACTACTAAGTCTGTCTCTAAAGCATAAGGTGGCAGGTATTTTCTTGAATTACAGAAATTTGGAAGGTGGAATCTATATGTGTGTACCAAGGCACAGACTAAAAGCCCTTGAAGTGAGGAATTGAAGCCCTGTGTAGAATTGGAACCGTGGTTTGAATGGTTAGGATGGAAAAATATTGTGTAATCCAGGCTCAAGAAAAGCTTCTCTGAATGCATCTTTCAAAGCAATTTTTGTCATGGTTGGAAAGTAGCACAGCTCTACATGGAAGTTTAGCCTGACTTTCTTCCTCACAGGTCCACAGCATGCAAAAATCCAAAACACTGTAAATGGCCAGATTATGTGCACTCTTGCCACAATAAATGCCTAAAGTGCCTGCTAAACTTAATCTCTTGTACAATTTCTTGCCTTTCTCTCACCACTTCAGGGCTGGGCTTACAGGCTTGTCACTATCACCTGGTCACTGTATGAGGTAGTATTTTTTTTTTAATGGTTAGAGTAAAATTCTTTCTCTTTACTGGCCTTAACCTACACTTGAAGAGGTTTGTAAACCCTGAGCCAAGCTCTCTACAGAAGCTGTATGTGGTGGAAATCTGGCCTTGTTTTCAGAATAGCCTCTGGAGGAGTATATAGTCCCTCGGAGGTATAGAGGGCTGACCTCCCTAAAGCATACATGCTGAGCTTGCTGCTTTAAGTGCTTTATAACACAGGTTAAAATTTCCCTGGTTATGTATTTAGTGGTATTAGAAACTGGTATATTAACTAGATGACTTTCACTGAATTGCAAAGCAAGGTACATATAGCAAAGGAATTTGCTTAACCAGAGAAGTAGACTAGAAAGACAGATCTTGGAGCTATTTATTAAGTGCTAATGCAATGTTTATGAATACTTGCTTATTAAACCTTTTTTTTTATGACTTCTAGCTGTCTCTGCAAGCTTGTTAGACCAATTACAAAGCTTGTGTCTCATCACATGAGTGATTTCATCTGCTTTACTGTCTCAGTTTAAACACCAATGTATGGTTGCTGTTCAAGGTGGAAAAAAGTAGTAGTGTAGCACTTTGGTGGCAAAACCTGCCTGTTCCTCACAGGACCAAAATCTCCTAGTTGTGTTGCTAGTTCTCTCACTTCTTTGTAACTACTTCCTAAAGACTGCCTCAAAGTAGTAAGGTTGTTCTTTTCTCACACCTCTTAGCTGAACTTAGGAAGACAGGGAGGGATACAATCTGGAAAGCAAACTGTAGCCAAATATGCTTTAGCTTATTTTTTTTTTTGAACAGTCTTGTAGGCAACTTCAGTAGCAAATACACAAGTAATTTGCTGTCTTCTGTTGTGTGTGTGGTTTTTTCTTTTCTATTTTTTTTTTTTGTAAGGCTTCCTGAATAGTCAAAATAGCTAAACTTGAAAGTGAACCCAGCATTTTTCATTAACTGTGGCTTGGGCTTCATACAGCTTATGGTCAAGGCATGTTTCACCCAAGACTTTTGACTATTTGGAAGGTCTTTAAAAAATAACATGCCAGTGTTGTGTGTTAAACTTACTGTAAGCTTCTTGCTGAAGTGCAAACCTGGGTTGAATAGCTTTGCCATGCAAGGCAGTGCTTGGCTTAGCATAGTGTCACTGGAAAGAAGTCTCCCTTAGGAGCTGGTAATCGCTGTCATTTAAAGCCAGTTTAAGCTATACCTGCTGCAGAAGTAAAACATTGCCTAAAGGGACATGCTTGATTTGCATATCAATTAGCTTAGGCTTGTGTATGGGTCTTGTGTGATCTCCTGGCTGATCTCTAGAAACTGTTCCTGTGCTTGTGTGGAGGAGTAAGTGGTCAGATGCTCAGCAACAGTCCTCCTAAGTGTGAAACAGATGTGTATTTTACTAGTCTTTGAATGCTTTGGCTGCTGGACATCAGGCCAAGTGCATCTGTTGGAAAAGGACATGCCAGAATTAAGGATCTAATGGAGTCATACTGAAATAGCTATGGACAGTTTAATCTTCCTGCCATAGGGGGCTTTTGCTAATGTTTCTTGTTGTGAGGCCTCTAAGGGAGCTTTATTAGGAATGGCTGTACTCTGAACAGCAGAGTTCCTGGGTCTCTATGGTGCAGGACAGCTGTGCTCCCCACCTGGCTCTTAGGCTACTCTAGCATGTTAGAAACACTGATGTTTGTAGCCTGGATTCTGGGTGTGAAGCTCTTGAAGAGTGAAACTATATCCCAACACACACTACTTGACTGTGTTTGTCCTGATGTATTAGGGATTGCTGGGACACTGCCTTCAAAATAATCCTGGTTTGGCAGGTGAAGCAGGAATACTTGGTGGCTTTTCCTCATTCTGTTGCCACCTCTTCGTTTCAAGCTGTCCCAGCAGCTTGATCTTGCATGTGGCAGTGGCTTAATTTGGTGTCTGGTAGCTGGTTTGAATTCAGGTTTACAGTGGCCTCTGCAGCAAGCAGTAAGGTGAGAATGAGTGCAAGGTGACAGTTAAAAATCATGACCTGGGGACAAGTCTAGGCTGCCTGCTTGATTCAGCCTCCAGCCAGTACCTGCAGACCTGCTCTGTCCTCTGTTGCTCACTGGGGTGTCCAGTGGAGGTGAGAGAAAAACTACTCCAGACTATGACCTGAACCCTGCTCAGCTATGTCGGTCTGAGGTTAAGCATCTGTTCTCAGTGTTTATTGCCAAGTCTCCCTTGACTTCCCTGTTGTAAAACAGAGTTCTTTAGTTTGATAAAGATGCTACCAAAGAGACCTAATAATAAATAGACTGTTTTATAACCACTTTGGTAAAACACCTCTGTTGATCCATAGTCACTCTGGAAAACTTTCAAGGTAAAGTGTGCTTCATGCTACCTCAGCTCAGGATTTAATTGTTGCTGGAGGTCAAAGACTTCTACATTTTCTAAAAGATTATCACACTTTTTAAATAGCTTCTCTACAAAGCAGTATGTAGCATTGAAACCCCAAACCCCACGTTTTTGGGGTTGAGTTCTGGGGCTAAGCATTTGATATGTTTTGTGCCTAGGGTTTGTGACCACAAGAATAACTACTTATGTTGGTAGTGTTCTCTGTTCACCACTATACAAGTGCTTGGGAAAAGGCTTCTTAGAGAATTTGAACAAATTGTTTCAGTTCTAAGCTGTTTTACTGTACTGATGGTACTTGTTTTACTATCCCTCTTGCTCAACTTGTTTAATCAGGGTTCCATAATCCTTAGGCACAAGAATAAGCTGGATGTAGTCACTGGTAACTTGGCCTAATTGGGGCACTGGGAGAGCCAAATGGATAGTTATACTTCACAGCCTTTGCATCTGAGTTCCACTCAACTGTTTTGTTTGGTGGATTGTATTTCATACATGTTCTTTAACTTCAGGGAAACTGGCTAAAAGGTGGGATGCTGGGCTACAGTTGTAGAAGGGGATAGTTGCAACACTTGTTTCTCTCTTGTATTGGAAGAGAAGGCCACTCACTGAAGTGTCTGCTTGGGCTTGTCTCTTTCTGATAAAAATTGCACTTTCTGTTGAAATTTAGGAGGTCTGTTTCCCATGTTTGTCTCTTATATTATTTTTCTACTGTTAAAAGAAGTTCAGCTCTTGGGAGGTCTTTCTCTAACCTCTTTGGAAGAAATGAATTTGGTTTTGTTGTTTGTGATTTGTTTTTGGTTTTTTTTTGTTTTAAGCTGGCAGAATGAGGTACTAGAAATATTTGGATTTGTGATGAGCCCAAATGTGAGATTGGTCACAGTAACTGTCTCCTGTTCTGCACTGTGGTGGTCACTTGTCATTCTTGGAAATTGGGTTTTGGACCTCAATGATTCTGAAGATCTTGTGCAAATAAAATTGTGCTAAATATTGCTTGTCTCAAGGAATTCTTCAGTCTAAATAGTGCTGACAGTGTATCTGTGGAGTTAATTGGCAAGTGTGTGTGTAGATACACTGATGAGAGGAGAAATAGTGGTGGGGTACACAGCAATGGCTTTGGATGTTACCAAAAGAGCCTTTTCCCCCATGAATGTATACATCTGCCTATACATCTGCCTACACACCTGCCTGAACTTACTGAAGGTGAGTCAGTTGAGACATGATTGAGCTTTCATTTACAATGTCATGACAGTTTCTAGAGAATTACTTTCTGCTTTTTTGACCATTATTTGGTCTTGGCTTGAAAGCAGGTTGAGGTACAGTCCTGGGCCCCTTAGATTCAAGTGTCTGGCCTGAGCTAGAGTCTGCCAGTCTGTTCTGTGATGTGCTTCAGCTCATCTCTTACTCCAAATGAGGCCCCTGCATATCTCAACTCAAGACCCAAGGAGGCAAGAAAAAAGAAGTCACTAATTGCACTTCAAGTTATTTATAGGTCAAAAGTCTCTGTACTTTGATCCTATGTCCTAGGAGCTGATGAACTAATGGTCAGTGGGGCATGTTGTGGTCTCCTTTCTACTGTTGATTCTGCTCTACAATCCATCTATTTTTGATCCTAAAAAGTGTGCTTCCTTCTAAGCCCCTCCAGAGATCAGACAAGAGCAGGCACATCAAGTAACCTGGAGACATTCCAGGCTTCAGGACCTTGTAACACCTGCAGTGGAAACTTCTGTGGAGATGTGGAGAGATTGTGTGTGACTGTGGAAGTAATTGTGATGCTTGTGTAGTCTCTTTTCAAGATGTAACTTCTTCCCTCTGAACTTAAATGAAGAACCAACGATGCAGCTGGACAACATGAACCACCTGCTTGTCACTTGAAACTCCCTTACCTCAACTCCTCTGCTATGTTATAAAAGTATCTGAGTTAATTTGGGTAATGCCCTTAAGTTTCTAGAATCCCAAATTTGGATTTGCAGGGTCTGATACTGAAAAAAATAATAAAAATACAGCTGCTTGAGCAAATGGCCTTGTGTACACATGCACACTTTCAGTTCTGTAGGAAACTTACATAATGGTCAAAATCAAGAAGAAAGAAAGAACAACAAAGTTCTTGCTCTACTGTTGGTGAAAATAAGAACTTCCAGTGTTCAGTTGTTCTGCTTGTGATGGGGTGAGAGGCATTAGACAAAGGGCACTTCAAGTTGTTGCCATTGTCCTGGCAGATGTGTCTGTTTACCTGCTTCCCTTCATGCTGGAGTGTTTGATGGGTTTCAAATCTGAATGCTCAAATGTGCCCTTACAGAGCAGATTATTTTTATTTGCATGCCTGTTCATTCTGAACATTGCTTACTGCATGTTTAGTGCACTAATATGCTGAGCACCTGAAGTTGCTGTTCTCAGTAATGAAATAGGGTTTGTGTTTGTCCAGTGGGTCACCAGAAAGATCTATCAACTGCTGTCCTGTTGATCTGCCACTTGAGTGTGGGCATTAGACCTAGCAGTCATGTTTTGCTGCAGTAGCAGTGCCCTGATCTGTTCTGCTTCATCTCAGTGAGAAAAAGATGAGCTCTGTATCCTATAGAAAAGACTACACAGCAAAGGGAGTACTTAACCTGCCAAAAACTCAGTAATTTTCCTTGTAGGGAAAAAGTGGAGTCATCACACTGGACAAAGAGCCTTGCCAAGAGCTGTGTGCAAAGCTGCTACTAGATCCTAAACTGGTAGTCCATGTGTGTGTTAAGGAAAGCTCTACTGCCTAGTTCATTGTCATCACTGGCTCTCAGCTGGGTGGTTTAGTAAACCAGCAGGAACTAGTTGTCTTGCCTGGCTGATCCTGCAGAATACCACCCTACCACTTGGAGAATGGAGAAGTGCACACTCCTGGAGAAGTCTGGTCAAGACAAAGCCCAAGGAAGCTGGCCAGTCTAACCTGTAGCAGTAATGTCTTGTCACTGAGAAACCCTTGGAGGTTTCCAACAGACATCTTTGGGGAAATAACCTGTATTTTGGGGAAATAACCTGTGCTTTCCAAGCAGGCAAGTGATGATTTGGTGCTGTAGAGGTGATCTCACTGTGAAAGCTGGAAAATTTCCCTTCTGTGCTGTGGTTTATTGTGGTCTGTGTTTCAGCACATGAATGATGTAACTGGGCAGTTCATGTGCTCTTATACTCCTGAAACATCAACTTTATTCTACCTGTTCATGCAGCAAACCTGCATCAGAAAACAGTGACACTTGTACTACCCAAGGGTTATACTGGTTGCACCTCCAGCAAAGGGAAAGTTGTCTCCCCTGCAAGAGAATAGTTGAAGCCTGAGACCTGTGATTCAGTCACCATCCTCATGCAGTAAGACAAGTCTTCTGGGCATGTTGGAGATGTGGCACACAAACCCTCCACACAGGCAGGTCCCTTTGTGGGTGCTCTTCTTGCTTCAGAACTGCCCAGCTGCCAGCAATGATTTCCTTCTCCACCCTACCTCTATCACTTGTCTGTATAAGTTACTCTGAAGGCTGCATCTTAGTGTGTCTCCCCAAAGTTACTCAGTCTTGCCCTGGATGTACTCAGGAGTGTCTGTTCATCACACACTTGGAGAACCTCTTCTAATCTTTGGTTGTGGTCGTTACTGAGAAATTAATTTGTCTTTCCACATTGGTCTTTGAACTTCACTGTAGAACTGGGAATTGCTGCATCCTCATCATCAAGGCTGAGAGGTCCCAGGCAGTTTTGTGCTCTCCACTATTCCCTTCATTTCTTGGGTGAACTGTGGAAAAGGAGCACTTGAAACTTTGTTGTATATATTGGATTCAGAAACTGGAAACCCCTTGTTTTTGTTTGTTTTTATCTGGAGTTTGGTGGTTCCTGGCATTTTATGAGCAATCCACAGTGCTCTACATGCCATTAAAAAAAAAATAGTGCTAAGATTGCCTCTCAACCTCCTGATATGTGCATCCTCCATCTGTGCCTGCCACTTTGCCCATGGTGTTATGGTGTGCTGAGTGCTTGTGCCGAGCAGTTCTGTGCAGTGATCTCAAAGTCTGGCTGCTGCTTCTCCAGGCAGCCCCTCCCAGCTGGTATTAGCAACATCTGTGCTCCTGGTTTCCAGATGTGGTGTTTTGAGTTTGGTGATATTAGAAAAGCGTTTTGTCTGAATCCTGTGGGCAAACAGTCACGATGTGGATGGGGCAGAGTAACTTCTCTTTGCTGTTTTACCACCTTAATGACAGGGATGTTGTGCAGTGCTCATGAAGTTCTGTGGTGTTCTTGCATACTGAAAGAGTATGTGGGGTTGTTGTGGGCACTTTGAAACCTGCAGGTGATTTAAAATGAGCATTAGCACAAAGGTGATGGGCAGAGACTATTTTGGGAGTTTTCTTTTCCCCTTGCCAATACGGTAGAGGCAGCAGAGAAAGCTTCACAGCAGTTCCTCAGCCCTTTCCTGTGCTCCCCTGTGTCTAAAGCACTGTGGTGGCAAGTATCCCTGGGGCATGAGTTCACAGGACCAGTGAAGAGCAACATGTTTCTGCTCTTGCCATCACATCTGTTAGTCATCACAGTCATCTGTCTGTCTGTCTTACTGCTCCTGTGGGACTCCCCCAAGTCCCTTGACTGATCGCCAGGACTGATGTAGCTCCCTAGACCTCACGAGCTCCTTCCCACTTTCTCCTCCCAGGCAGTTTTTTCTTAAGACAGAGGGCAAGGAAGTTATTTTGGGGAAGAGGGAGCCTGCCACGAATCTCACTACCCAAATTCCTCATAGGATTGGTGAGAATTCATCAGAGGCTTGGAGGGGTTTGCTGGTGGCCTGGCTGACCTGTGTGACCGGGGCTCCTGCATTATGGCTGTGGTGGAGGATGCTTCCACAAGCCTCTGTGATCGGTGTGAGCTCGGCCTGTGACAGCAAACTCATGGAGTTACTCCAGGGAAATGCTGCTTGTAAAAAGAAAAACAAACAAAAGATAAAAAGGTGTCTGCTTTGGAGCAGAGGAAACCTTGAATGTGTAGTAATATTCCAGCTAAGCATATGGATGCTTCAGATTGGTGGTTAGCATCCTTCCTTGCAGCACTCCTCTGAGAGAAGGGGGGTTCCTATTTACTCCCATTTCTCAGACTAAAAATTGGGCTCTGAGCAGAGGAACCAGCACACTTAGGTAACACAGGAACTTGCTGACAGGCCAAGAGTAAATATTTTGGAAGTCCTGCATATTGACGAGGTGGGAAGGGAAGGGGAGGGTGGTGGTACTGGAACATTTCAGAAACCAAATAGAGGGATATGAGTGTTGAAGAAAACCCACAGATGAACTAGGGAACCACAGTTTTGGAGTGGAGGTGTACCATCTTCTCACAGCCAGCTCTCACTTAAAGCTGCATGTCAGCAGGACTTGCAGGGGGCTGACTTATGCCCATGTGTAGGAGGGTCTACATGTGAAATTTGGAACTCCTTGCAGTGCTCAAGTGGAATAACACACTCTTGTGTGTTACACAAGTGGCTCTCCTCATCTGTTATGGCATGAAATCTGGCCTTTGGTATTCTCAGCTGGATTTTTGTTGCCTGGTTAGGAAGAAAAGCTTGCTGTGTGGCTGTAATTGCAGATACACTCAGGAGTTTCAGTTGATCAGAACCTGAATTTTTGTTTTAATTGAAGTACCAGCTGAGAACATGGATTTAGCTAAAAGAAGACTTTTCATAAATAAAAGTTTGTGAACTAGCAACATGGTACTTGACAAAAGTGGTCTTACCTTTAACTGTGAAACTGACTGAAGTTATGATTTTTAATTCTAGAACAGAAATTTAATTCTCTCTACAAGAAAGATGGGGAGAGGCTGTTCAGTAGGGCCTGTTGTGACAGGACAAGGGGTGATGGTTTTAAAATAGAGGGAGGGAGATTTAGATTGAATATCAGAAAAAAGTTCTTTCCTGTAAGAGTGGTGGAGCACTGGAACAGGTTTCCCAGAGAGGTGGTGGATGCCCCTGGATCCCTGGAGACGTTCAAGGCCAGGTTGGATGAGGCCCTGAGCAACCTGATCTAGTTGGGGGTGTCCCTGCTTCTTGCAGGGGGGTTGGACTGGATGACCTCTGGGAGTTGCTTCTAACCCTAATCATTCTATGATTCTATGATTCTATGAACAGCAGC
>VXBZ01001759.1:37173-58356 GCA_013399135.1 Heliornis fulica | reverse complement strand
CGAGGAGGCTGAGGGAGCTGGGGAAGGGTCTGGAGAACAGGCCCTACGAGGAGGCTGAGGGAGCTGGGGGTGTTTAGTTTGGAGAAGAGGAGACTGAGGGGAGACCTTATTGCTCTCTACAACTACCTGAAAGGAGGTTGCAGTGAGGTGGGGGTTGGTCTCTTCTCCCCAGTAACAGGTGACAGAACTCAAGGAAATGGCCTCAAGCTGCGCCAGGGAACATTTAGGTTGGATCTTAGGAAGAACTTCTGTCCTGAGAGAGTCCTCAAGCATTGGAACAGCTGCCCAGGGAGGGGGTTGAGTCCCCATCCCTGGAGGGGTTTAACAGACGGGGAGATGCGGTGCTTGAGGACATGGTCTAAGGGTAGACTTGGTGGCGGTAGGTTAATGGTTGGACTGGATGACCTTAGGGGTCATTTCCAGCCTTAAAATTCTATGATTCTATGATTATACTCCTCTCTACTTGGATAGAGGAAAACTGAAGGAAAAGTTTGAAGTCCTGTTTCCTTTTGATGACCGCTCCTGAGGCTACTTCAACAGAGTACAAACATTTAGTGTGTAAGAAGCACCATCTCAGCCACTGGCTGCTATGGATGTTACGTTGTAATAGGTCACAAAGAGGCTGCAGTGTTAATAGCACTGGCTCCTGGGACTGTTGGAAACAGCCTGACCTAAATGGTTGGATTTCACAGCCACGGAAACGACATCACTTTCAAACTGACATCAGAGGATGACACTGCTTTTAAAAATGACATCAGAGGACTGAGAAACTTGTAGAAAGACATTTAAGGTTGGGGCAGACAGAGCTGTCCAGAAGCTTCTGGAGAGGATTTCTGTGCATGGGTGATTTCAGACAGGACCCTGGGGCCCGACTGAGCTCTGAGCACAGCCCTGCAGCCTCCTGCCGTACACGCTGCGCGATGCTGAGAATTCCCATCGAGTGAAACCTTACCTCCAAATGATGTGAATTAAGCAGCAGGTTAAACCCTGCCTCCAAATGTAATCAAGCTGCATAGCAATCTAACATACTTTTAAATTTATTTTTTTTTTTCTCAGTGGTTTAATTTCCTTTTTATTTCCGCAGCGATGGATTCCTGGGAATCCAGACATGCCGGAGTGCTGGCACGTTACCTCTAACCAAACCTTCATCCTCAGAGCAGAGTTGGCAGAGAACTGAAACACTGAGAGAAACTTTCCCAAATACTGTGTAAATGTTGTAAATAAACACTTAAAGAGCTCTTTTTAAAGTTCAACGGGCTCATTACTAAAAATATTATTAAAGAACTAACACACAACTTTTATCACATAGTTGCCATTTTAATTTTATTTTGGGTAGGTGCCAGTTGTAGCCTGGCTTCCTAATATCACCCAGAGATTCCCAATTGTTGGTGATAAGGTCACTAAATGTAGGTGTAACTGTTACTCTGGTTGCTGTTTTGCTTCTTATGCTCCACTCAGAAGGAGATTTTTTTCTTTCCAAACTCACAGTGAAACATTGCACAGACTCACAGCAATATGTTTCTTTGAGGAAGGATCCTTTATCTAAGTCCTTCTCTATAAAAAGATGCATTAGAGCAGGCCTAGAGGTTTATTTTGGCTGAGGGTTTCTGACATATGGCCACCTCAAATAAGTTGCTTATAGTATTTCACACAGCATTGTGTCCTGTGCTTGTGGGGGTCACTGTGAGATGAGGCAGCCTGTGGTGCTCATGGCCACCTGCAGATGCTGTCTGGTGATTTTTGATCATTGATGCTTTGGCTTTGGGTTAATTGGGGTCTGAACTCAGCCTCTGGTTAATATACACAATATTTCCCCCTCTACTCTGCCCTCGGGAGACCTCACCTGGAGTACTGTGGCCAGTGCTGGAAACCCCAACATAAGAAGGACATGGACCAGTTGGAGAGGGTCCAGAGGAGGCCACAAAGATGCTAAAGGGGCTGGAGCACCTTTCCTACGAGGACAGGCTGAGAGAGTTGGGGCTGTTGAGCCTGGAGAAGAGGAGACTCCGGGGAGACCTTCTAGCGCTCTGCCAGTACCTCAAGGGGGCCTACAAGAAAGATGGGGAGAGGCTGTTCAGTAGGGCCTGTTGTGACAGGACAAGGGGTGATGGTTTTAAAATGGAGGGAGATTTAGATTGGATATTAGAAAAAAGTTCTTTCCTGTGAGAGTGGTGGAGCACTGGAACAGGTTGCCCAGGGAGGTGGTGGATGCCCCTGGATCCCTGGAGACGTTCAAGGCCAGGTTGGATGAGGCCCTGAGCAACCTGATCTAGTTGGGGGTGTCCCTGCTTCTTGCAGGGGTGTTGGACTAGATGACCTCTGGGAGTCCCTTCCAACTCCAGCCATTCTATGATTCTATGATTCTCCTGCTTGTAGCACTGGTGCACCAGACACAGCGTGAGGTCTGTGTGGCTTAGAGGGCTTGAGGTCCAGGGAAGAGAAAAGCTGTGGTGTTCCCAGCCAGGCACAGCAGGACAAGCTGTGAGAATGTGGTGGGTTTTTTGCACGTGCTGTTTGTGGGGAGTGTAGTTTAGAAACCTTTGTTCAATGCTGTCCTCTATTCTGACAAGCTGTGCTATACTATGAGGTCACCAGACTGTAAAGACATCTGTGTCTCTCCAACAACTATGCAGAAATGCTGGAGTAACTGGTCCAGATACCAACACCCCAAACAACTTAAAAGGGTCAAGAAAAGTCTTATCCCAAACTGCTGGAAATTGGGCAAACACAGCACAATCTCTCTTCCAAGTCCACTGGAGCTAATGTCTTCCTTATTGTTACTCTCTGGTTTTGTGATGATGATGTGGGTCTATTGCAGGCTGCTCAAATCTCCTTCTCTGCTTCATGTCAAGACAGGTGTTAGTAAGTCTTGCAGCCCAAGGTCTGCAGGGAGCAGGTTGGAGATGTCTTCTGCAGGGAAGAGAAGTCATTGCACCACCTGTTTTCCACTCACCACTAAAGCTGAGCGACCCAGTTCTCTTGGCCTTCGTTTTTTTTCCAGATCTTTGGATGTGCCAAGAAGCCCTGCTGCAGTGGTAGGAGTAGCTTGTTCAGGGGCAAAGTCTAACTCAGAAACCAGTGATTAATTAGAGGAGAGCAATTCATGTCTTCCAAGCAGTTTAACCCATGCTCTTAACCATTTTTTTTCTCCAATTATCTTTGGTTCAGAATTGGGTGAAGTTATTGGCAGCCCTGCAGACTTCAAGGTCTCCTCTATTTCTAAATGAAAAGCACTCAAAAATTACTCCAAAACCTTTAGGAGGCAACAGGTGAAAAGCAGCTGGTGAAGAGAAGCAGCTGGTGACCACACAGATGAGACTGGTTCAGCCATGAGAGGTTCAGGGGTCTGGAAGCTGGTCTTGGACTATGCAAGTGACAATCTTGAGGATGTGGATCAAGGGACCCTACTAGTTGTTTGATTAAGTTTTCACGTGTCTCTAAAAGCCTAATAACACAACAGAAGGAAATTCTGAGGAAAACAGATGGGAAGAAACTTTGTGGAGGAAAAAAATATCTTCAAGTGGGGAAAATACTTTAAGAATAATATATTAGATAGCCAACAAGCTGTATTTCCACATTCAAGAGAGATGATAGGTTTGGCCAAAGGCCATTGTACTGAGCTGTGATGAAAGGGCCAGTGGCATCCTGGCTTGGATCAGGAACGATGTGGCCAGCAGGAGCAGGGAGGTGATNCCTACGAGGAGGCTGAGGGAGCTGGGGAAGGGTCTGGAGAACAGGCCCTACGAGGAGGCTGAGGGAGCTGGGGGTGTTTAGTTTGGAGAAGAGGAGACTGAGGGGAGACCTTATTGCTCTCTACAACTCCCTGAAAGGAGGTTGCAGTGAGGTGGGGGTTGGTCTCTTCTCCCAGTAACAGGTGACAGAACTCGAGGAAATGGCCTCAAGCTGCACCAGGGAAAATTTAGGTTGGATCTTAGGAAGAACTTCTGTCCTGAGAGAGTCCTCAAGCATTGGAACAGCTGCCCAGGGAGGGGGTTGAGTCCCCATCCCTGGAGGGGTTTAACAGACGGGGAGATGCGGTGCTTGAGGACATGGTCTAAGGGTAGACTTGGTGGCTGTAGGTCAAGGACCAATACCCACCTCCAGACAGCTCTTGCCATGCAGTGTGTCATCTTGCCAGCCCAGAGGATACCAAGGGGGGCGGGAATCTTATAACTGCTTATAAGCAGGGGTCAGTCTCTTTTCAGTGGTGCCCAGTCACAGGCCAAGAGGTGATGGGCATAAACTTCAGGAGAGGAAGCTCTGCCTAAGGATGAAGAGGAACATTTTATTGACTTGAGGGTGGCAGAGCACACCTCTGGGTGGCACAGGCTGCCCAGAGGGGCTGTGGAGTCTCCATCTCTGGAGATACCCCAAACCTGCCTGGATCCTGTCCTGTGCAGGCTGCTGTGGGTGGTCCTGCTCTGGCTCTAGATGATCTCCAGAGGTCCCCTGCAAACCCCTGGCCTTCTGTGGATCTGTGTTTTGACATGCCTGTGCCTGGGCTTGGCTGTCAGCAGCTCCTCTCCAGTTTCACGTGTGAGCTGTCAGGCCAGTGGTGCAGAAAGCCTGGGGACAGGATTTGCTCCGTTGTCCCTGCGGTGTGGGGGTTTCCTGGCCAGCTGTGAGCTCTCCCTGGCAGCTGGAGGGCGTCGTGTTGTGTACACAGCAGTGTGTGAACTCAGGCAAATTTCACAAACAAGGATAAGAACAGAGCCAGGACGTAATCAGTGCTCAAATATAGCAGCTCAAGGTTTCCTGAGAGGGACAAGAGGAACAGTGGGCAGAGCAGGTGTCCCGGTCCCTGCACCTTCCACTTCCCCTTCTCAGCGGTGACAAGGTGGCGCTGGGCACAGGGACAGATTTAGACTCTGGGCAGCAAAACAACCTGTCAGAGGGAGCCTTGTTGCTGTGCAGGGTTCTCATGATGCCCTGCATGGTGCCACGTCCCAGTGCCATGCAAGTCCCCTGTCTCTGGTGAGTCTCTGCAGCCAGCCCCCAGTACCTGCCAGCAGGGCCTGCGGTGCTGCTGCTGAAAGAGCCCCCCCATGATTCCAGCTGGAGGTTTGGAGCAGCCTCATGGATGGTCTGAGGACCAGAAGTTGAGGGGCTGTGTCCCTCTCTGCACAATCACTCCTGCTGTACAGGAGGAGTCAGCACAAACGGAGCTCCAGGAGGGGAGTCACCTTCTTAGAGCACTGGAGACTGTGGTGCCAGAGAAAGGGGAGGATGGATTGAAATAAAGCTCTGAGGCCTGGAGGTTCCCCCTCACCTCCAGAGCCAGAAGACAGGCAGCTGGAGGCCTTATAGACACTGACATCTGAGTTTCATCAAGCCCACTGCTCCTTCAGCAAGGGGTGAGTTGAGTCTGCAGTGCAGCTACTGCTCAGGTTCAGCCTGGGTTGTTCCCTCTGCCAGGACTGCTTTCAGAAGGTGGGAAGACTGGCTTGGTGACACATGTTGTGGACCAAGGTGGCTCCAGCCTTTCTGTCAGCCCCTGGAAGATGTTATGGGGAGGGTCACAGCTGCCCAGCCTCCCCTCCCTGACACTGCTTGCCTTGCTCAGTGCCCACCAGTGCTAACAAGGTCTGTGCTTATGGTTGCAACCCATAAATTGCTGCCCTTCCAAGTCTGAAGGATGCTGACAGGCTGAGAGAGCTGGGCCTGGAGAAGAGAAGGTTTGGGGGAGACTTTATTGCAGCCTTCCAATATCTAAAAGGAGGCTACAGGAAAGCTGGGGAGGGGCTGTCTGTAAGGGCAAGTAGCAATAGGAAGAAGGACAAAGGTTTTAAATCTTTAAAGGTTTTAAACCTACAGGGCAGGTTTAGATTAGACCTTAGGAAGAAGTTCTTTGCTCTCCCCATCCCTGGAGCTGTTCAATGGAGCTACCTGATCTAGTTAAAGGTGTCCCTGCTCACTGCAGGTGGTTGGACCTTTAAAAGTCCCTTCCAACCTCCCACATTCTATGACCCTATGCTGTAAGAGATGAACTGGTGCACCCTGGCCATCCTGGGCAGGCTGCATGAGGAGAGCCACCAAGCTCTCTCTAGGCTTGGGATGAGGCAGCTGCGTGTCGGACACAGCATGAGAGAATGGACAGAGGGAACCTCTGAGCCCAGGGCCAGGTTTAGAGCTCTCACTGGGCTGGATCTAGGAAGAAGTTGGCTTGTTCTCATTCAGGAACCACCAGAACATCATCAGCCTCAGAAGCCTCCTTGATGTTGGAGGCCTCGCACATACTTGGCTTCCCCATTGTCAAAACAGCGGTGTGGCCGTCGTGCTCCATGAGGACACAGCAGTTAAACTGGGATGAAACTGGAGGCCCAGGTGCAGCATGCACATAAGAAACCAGACACATCTTCTTGCCTATCCACAGAAGCCTAAACCAGGTGTTTCCTGGTGTATGCAAGCTGGGGGAGGGGAGGGACACACACACACACACACCTGTGGCCACCCTTTTCTGCTTCAGGAAAGGAAATGCTGAAGGAAAACTAAGAAGGTTTTCAAAAGTTAAATATTTTAAATTTAAGGGGGAAAAAACCCCTGATATCATGTAAGAATCACAGTCTGGGCCCTCAAATAACACCCTCCAAGTTCATTCTTTGGTTGAAGAAGACCCTGTGCTTTCTGGCTTGTTTTCTGCAGGGCCTGTAGGGTCTCTGTTGTGTTCCCTGGTCCTCAGGGGGGGCTGAGCATCGCCCTTGTCCTCCCCAACAGTCCTCCAACTGTGAGGTTACCCAACTGTGTGTATGAAAATAAGTTGTGTGTCCCAGTTTATTATTTCTCCTAAGCAGATGAGAGGGTTGGAGGCTGATCAGAGCAGAGGAGTCTCCTGGTGAGTTCATCCTTCAAAAGCTCGGGTGGGCTGCTCCTCATTAGGGCTTGTTGTAGTGCCAAGAGAAAAGAATATTTCTCTCTGGATTCATGTCCCTCTGCTGCTGCCTTGGAGCTGCTACAGCTGCTTCTCTCTTGGGATTTGCCAGACACAGAAAACTCTGCTGTTTAGTCTGCACAGGGTGCTGGCAGCTGGGGGGCTGAGAGCCGTGGGCACATGCCAGTCATGGCCTCCAGGACACAGCAAAGAGTGACTGAAGAGTCCAGGGGGGGCTTCTAAAGAGCTTTGCTCCTCCTTACCCCAAAAAAACCCAAGCCCCAAACCCCCAAACCTCAGGAAGTGTCTGGAGTTAATGTGCCTAATTCAACTGTGGTGGTTTAAAACTACACCAAGCTGTGCTGTGGGAGGGGATGGGATGGGATCCGGTCAGGGCCCCGATTGTTGCTCCAGGGTATTTCCCCTGTTGGGGGTGTGTGCAAGACCAGGCTGATGAAGGGTCCTCCAGAAAACCTTCCTCCTGCCTGGGGTGTGTTTTCCACAGGTGTAAAGGCTGTTTCTGGTTCCTCTGTTTGCTCCTTGCTGCATCAATGGAATACCTTGCACTCAACAGTGAACCCCACCCCACCCTTCCAGGTCTGTGGCACTTTGAGCCCCCTGGAGATGCACCACCAGAGGATGGGGCAGGGGGGAGCAAGGGGCTTTGCAGGGGCAGCCCCAGGGTCTGAAGGGATTCAGTTTGAAGGGTTGTTGCTAACTGTGAGGTGTATCTGCACTCCTGAGCGAGTTGTGCTTCTGATGAGAACCGGGACGATCGCGGGGCGTAGGGTGAAGTATTTAAGCGTGGTTGGGCAGAGGAGAATTCACCAAACTTCAGGGAGGGCTCTGAAAGGACATCTTACTCCTGGCCACTCCATCTGCACAAACTCAATCACCTCCCTTGGGTCTTGAGCCACCCTGTTGTATTGAGTACCCACCCCAAACCCTCAGGCACTGCTGTCCCAGCAGTACCTGAGGGTACTGCCAGTACCTCAAGAGGGCCTACAAGAAAGATGGGGAGAGGCTGTTCAGTAGGGCCTGTTGTGACAGGACAAGGGGTGATGGTTTTAAAATAGAGGGAGGGAGATTTAGATTGGATATTAGGAAAAAGTTCTTTCCTGTGAGAGTGGTGGAGCACTGGAACAGGTTGCCCAGGGAGGTGGTGGATGCCCCTGGATCCCTGGAGACGTTCAAGGCCAGGTTGGATGAGGCCCTGAGCAACGGGATCTAGTTGGGGGTGTCCCTGCTTCTTGCAGGGGGGTTGGACTGGATGACCTCTGGGAGTCCCTTCCAACTCCAGCCATTCTATGATTCTATGAAATCCTGCTGCTGGCTTACCTGAGTCCTTGCAGGCTGTTGAGGAGGTGGCCCCAAAACTTCCAGGAACTCCTGAATCCACACAGGGTGTAGGTGACTCCGAGGGCCGAGTTCGGTGACGTTTTGCCTGCTACAGCTCCAGGCTGCCACCAAGAAGAGATTCATTTGTAGGGAGCCACCTGCCCCAAGCCACATGCTCTCTCCTGCATGTTTTTGCCATTCCCCTTGTGTTGAGTCACTGCCCCATGAGAAACCCTCTGAGCCTCACACCCTGTGAAGAGGATGCCGACGGATCAGCGAGCTGGAGAACTAGCAGAGCTAAAAGGTTCTGGCCTGTCAAGTGGCCACACTGCACCTTCCCTGCTCCTGGGAGGATGTTGCTAGAGCTGGTCCTTGGTGTGCAAAGGCACCTCTGAAGTGCCCTTTCTGGGCAAACAGGGTTAACATCTTCCACACAAATAAGCAAACCTGTCCAGACCATGTAAATAGGACTTTTCCTGCCAAATATTAGCAATGCCCAAGTGTAGTCAAGTTGTCACACCAACCAGCTGCTGTCACTAACCTTTGCAACCCTGCATGTTTCTCAGTGCCTCAACTGGTCTTCCCAGGGCAGGGGTGGGCATTTAACAATGTTCCTTTTCCTCCTCACTCTTAAAAAAAAAAAGGGAGACTAAGGCTCCTTCAGAGGACAGGAGGAATGAAGGGGAAGGGGCTTTGCTGCCTGCATCTTCCTTGGAGTATAAGGTTCTGGTTGAGTTTCCCTGCTCTTGTCTGAGCTGCAGCCCTGCCTCATCTGGCTGGAGTCTGGTTTTCAAGGGAAGCACAGCTGAAGAAGCCTTTAACAGGATCTGCTGAGCCAATTAAATCCAGATGCTGTGCTGGCAGACAGGCTGCTGTAGATTATCTGATATAATCCCCCTCCCCTCACTTTTGTACACAATGTCCTTCCAAGCAAAGCCACCACCCCCACAGCTATGTCTAAACTGCATTAGGAATCTTGGCATATTTTTTTTTTTCAGTTATAGATGTTGTGAAGGGTTTTGCCAATAAAAATATTGTAGAGGGACTGTAGTGGCAAGTAGTTGACTGCTTATCAGAAACCCCCCTGGTACGAGGAGGTGGCAGAGGGTCCAGGACTGTGACACTTCAATCTCTGCAGTCCCTGGCCTTTATAAAGCACTTTCTCCCCTGTCTCCTGGAGCAAGGGTCCACCCACCCTAGGACCAGAGGAGGAACACCCTTCCTCACCACCCCACACACTCTGCTTCAAAGCTAAGAGGACTCTTCATCCCAACACCGAGACACGAAACACCCCTCGTTCAGCTTCAAAAGGAAACAGCACCTTGGGGCAGTGGGTTCACTGCCCTCTCGCTGCTCCAGGGCTGCTTTAGCTCATCCTCATCCTCACCCAGAGGCTGCACACTGCCTCAGCTGGAGGGATGAAGGGCTGAGTATGAGGACAGCAGACTTTCCCATGGGAGACCCAAGACAATCCAGCAGGAGTGCAGGTAAGTTTCAGACTGGGACTCTGTTGCTTGCTCAGAGATAAACCAGGAGGTTCATCCCAGAGAGGCCAAGGAAGGGCCTAACTCCTTATGCTCTTGGTTTTCAGTCTGACAAAGCACAAAGGCTGAGACCAGCTCCTTCAAGAGCAGAACCATCTAAACACACATGACAAGAAGACCCCATGGTTTTAAGCTCCTGCTGGGGAAGAGAAGGTGCCAGGGAAGCACAGCAGCTGTTCTCACTCTAGGAAGCAGGAGAGCACAGGAAAAGAGCATCTCTGCTTCGAGTGCACGTGGCAAACTCCAACTGGACCAAGGGCCTGGAGAAAGCTGATGTTCTGACTCCACCTGTGGCCTTTTGCCACTTCCCACTCCAAAAGCATCTGGTCCAGAAACAAGGCAGAACTCACCAGCAGAAGCAGCCACCAGGTATTGTAACTTCCGCTGCCTTGGCTTGTCCAAATTACAACAGGTAGACCAAGGTACTGGGTCACCTGTCCATGGTAAGGTGTCAGCTTGACACTCTTAGGACTCCTAACTGCAGTGCCAGCAAGGGAGCAGGGGATGCTTCCAGAAGAGGTTTCAGACCAGTTGGAGAGGGTCCAGAGGAGGCCACAAAGATGATAAAGGGGCTGGAGCACCTTTCCTACGAGGACAGGCTGAGAGAGTTGGGGCTGTTGAGCCTGGAGAAGAGGAGGCTCCGGGGAGACCTTCTAGCGCTCTGCCAGTACCTCAAGGGGGCCTACAAGAAAGATGGGGAGAGGCTGTTCAGTAGGGCCTGTTGTGACAGGACAAGGGGTGATGGTTTTAAAATAGAGGGAGGGAGATTTAGATTGGATATTAGGAAAAAGTTCCTTCTTGTGAGAGTGGTGGAGCACTGGAACAGGTTGCCCAGGGAGGTGGTGGATGCCCCTGGATCCCTGGAGACGTTCAAGGCCAGGTTGGATGAGGCCCTGAGCAACGTGATCTAGTTGGGGGTGTCCCTGCTTCTTGCAGGGGGGTTGGACTAGATGACCTCTGGGAATCCCTTCCAACTCCAGCCATTCTGTGATTCTATGGTTCTATACCAGTGCTTCTCTCAGCCTAAACCAAATCACAGAACATAATACAGTTCAGGTGGTCTTATGCAATTTTTGCTTTGCATTTTAGACTCAAGTAAACATTTTAATGGCAATGACTATCTTGAGCACTTTCTTTATCACTGGCCTGTTCCATTTTAAAGTCTGCATGGAAAAAAAAAAAAAAAAAAAAAAGAAGGGTAAATTGTCACAGCTCCAGACACCCTGGAAAATGCAGGAGTGTTGCAGCATGATGCAGGTCTGTCTTGCCACAGAGAATGGCATGACTTGGGTTAAAAAAATAATAATTAAATAAATTAAAAAAAAATCAAAGTTTTTCAAGGGAAAAGCATACAGAATCAGCCTCACAGCACCAAGATCTCCTTTTGCTTTGCAAATGCTCTGGAGGCACATTCACACTTCACCGAGCCAAGTAATTCCTTAAACTGACTGGACGAGGGTTTGGAGAACGTGCAGACAGAGTCCTGAGAAGAACTGTTTGGGTTTGATGACTCTGAGCCATCTGTGAGCTGGAGGGACAGGAACAGTCTGAGAGCTGTGGAGCTGAGAGCTCAGGTTCCACACACGCTCTGAACGGCCTCTAATCCGCCGCCCCACGGAAACCGCCACGGGTGTGAAGGGCAGCAGATGGTTCATGGGGGTGGAAAGCTCACACAACGTTGGAGAAGCATGGAAAATTCATTGCTGGCTAGAAATGTCACTAAACAAGGGCAGCTGTGAACAGCTAGATGAAAAGGGGAGGTGGGGACACCGGTGTGGAGACTCCGGCTACTTCCTTCTCAGAACCCACCCAGGAAAGTGCTGGAAGAACCACGTGGGAGCTGGCCATAAGGTGCAACACTCCCAAGTGTGAGCACCAAGGTGGTTTTCTGCTGTGCTGCAGTTGCCAGATTTCCCAGCACCTCAGATCTGAGAGTGGAATCACATAAGGACCCCAGGGGACACTAAAACACCAAACCCACTTGCTTTTTGTGTGCTGTTTCTGCACGACTGTCCAACCCCTGCCAAGTGATTATCCTAATCTGTGACTGGGCCCACCAACATGCTGAGGAGACACAAACACAAATGTGAAGTCAGGAGGCCAAGGTAAGAAAGGAAACTCAGTATTGCCCAACTTTTTCTGCATTCCTAACTTACACAACCCTTAGCTCTCACACTGCAGACACAAATCATGACATGGGATTAGATCACCAAGAGCAAAGGAAGAATCTTTTTTAACCTGTTTGTCCTAATTTTTCTTCAAACAGGAGAGTGATCTCTATTTCCAGTCAACTCAATGGATGTGAGTAACCATCTTTTAAGATCTCTCACAATTACTTTTGTTTATGCTTTTAAAAAAAAAAAGGTAGTTATTGCAAAAGCGACAGAACAAGGAAATCTGAGACTTGGTAAAGTGACAAGTTTGGGCAGGAAGGCAGCTAGAATGAAAACATGTACCACCATTCTCACATTCAGTACTGCTGTGACATTCTTCCTACCTGGGATTCTGTTCTCCTGCATTTGGGACTGCCACTTCTCATTACATTTTACAAGGGAAACTTCTCTTTCAGCTTTCCACAGGCAGGCTGAAAAACTTTTCACCTCCAGTTTCAGAAGTACCCCTTGGCTAAGCTCTCTTACATCTCTCATGTCTGTCAAAATTGGTGTAACAGGAAATAGAAGGGACTCAGCCAGCTCTCAGAAACAATCTCTGCCACCAGAGTGGGGTTGGAGTCTCCCCCTCAGGCATATGGCATTCATTTACCACGCAAACACAGCTGGCCACCTCGAAGGAGAACATAAACAACTACACTTACAGAAAAGAAACCACAAGTGCTTTTCAATTTTATTCTTACTGGGAGGGTAGTGGCATCCTGACATGTCACATCATCCAATGAGAACTGACAGGGACTTCCTCGTGGCTCCTAGCTCACCTCTGCTCACGGTACGTAAACCTTGGCTCGGCTGTGGCGCTCCGGTCAGCCTGCAGACACGGCATTCCCAATTCCAGATTCTTTTGCTGGGTCAAGACCAAAGAAATCAGCACTAATGGAAAGGGAGAGTAATCAGGTGTGAAACACAAGAGACCCACATGATGAGCAGTGTGTCAGGCTGGTACTGCACAGTGTTTGTACAGGCCAGTCAAACTGGTGTTGCAAACAAAGCTGGAAAACGGTAACTTCAAAACAGGATCAGGTGCTTTTGATGGATTTCCCAGAAAAGAGAAAGTCTGATCAGGAATAAATGTAACAGCTTCAAAAACCAACCCCAAACCCAAAATAAAATGCACCTAATGACCTTCAAATCAACTTTTTCCATTGGATAAATATATTTGAAATAGTTGTACAGTTCACAGTGGCATAAAGTTCTCTGATTGCTTGAGTGCTTGAAAATATCTCATCAGTAAAAAAATACCAGAGCTGGGGGAGGAAAACCCTCTCTCTGAATTCTGTACATGGGCAAATGCACAAGGTTTGGCAGGCATCAGGTCATTGGATCCGTGGGACACCAGCGGGACTGTCGATCACAAGTCAGGGGATGGAGGGTAGGAGCAGTAGTAAGGCCCGTTTTCCTGCAATGAGAAGAGCATGAGAAGTGAGCAGAGGTTGTCTCCAACAGAGCCTGGTGCAGTGGATGATGACACAAAGGCAGAAATAAACTGGTCCCCCCTGGTTTTGTCTCCCATGAGTACAGTGACTGGCACGGTCTGCCCAGGGGAGGGCCGTGCTGGTGATCAGGCCTTGGTTTTGCCTCGGTTTTAAGGTGAAAGCACAGGCCCAAATGCTGCCACTAAGCCAAAGCTGTGATTCAAGGAAGCCACAAGTGCTGGCACAGCCATTCAGAGCAAAGTGGCTTACACAGACACACAGCCCTGGCTACTGCTCTGTAGTTACAGCATGTTCTCTTCAGAAGGATGTGGCCAATGTAAACCATATTTATTCCACCATGTGGTCAAAGGCCTGAGGTGAAGAAGAGGAGGAAGAACCAACACAACAGCAAGGCACCCTTCTATAGTTCCATTTTTCCTCACTGCCTCCCCTCATTGCCCTTCCTGTGTGTTTGCTGATACCATGGGACAGGGAAAGTGAAACACAGATAATATTTCTTTTTCCAGTCAGGGTAAGCTATACAGCAGGTATAAAATAAGAGGTTTATCTTGTCTGAAGCTTCTCAGAGTGTTATGTTAAGGTATGCAGAAAGGTAATTCTGCTCTTTATGCACATAGGAGACTGCTCTACTGGGAAGGGAGTCTGCTTCTCAGCTGAGCCCTTCACTTGGGTTCATGTAGAGGAAAGAAAAACCAAGAAGGTTCTTACTCAGAGATAAACAACTAGAGCCTCCAGGAAAACCTCCCTTTCTTCCCCCCATTCCTCAGGCAGGGAAATCAGCTCTTTCAAACCTCTTGCAGAACCAAGCAGGAGAGGCACAAGAGCTGCACCTCAGAGCAAAGACTGGTGCTTGCCACGTGCAGTCACTTACCCTGGCATCATACTCTACGACGAAAGGGGGGAGATCGATCTGTTCTGGGGGTATGGCTGTGAATAACTGCTGCAGGCTCTCCACATAGTGGATTTTGTCCTTTAGCCCTGAGACTGTGAAGGTTGTGAAAAACCATGCTGAGACCTGAAACTAAAACCAACAACAAAATTAAAAAATAAAGATAGTGCTGCTTCAAAACCTTCAAGGTCAATGTAATACTTAAGACAGGCCTGAGGTAAGTGCTGCTTCAGCAGCAGGGGCTGGACTAGGTGATCTTTTGAGATTCCTTCCAAATCCTAAACATTCTGGGAATCTGTGTGAACTCAAAACACAAATATCATGGCAGTAACAGAACAAGGTCAGGAAGTGCACACCACTGACTGCTAGCAAGAACTCTCTTGAGGGCTTTCAAGCTCATGTTTTCTCACTCTGCACTCATTACTCCCCAACTGACAGTTTAAGGTCCACTGGCCTGTAAAGACTGGCAGCTGTTCTAGCAGTTGTCTTCAAAAACATCTCTACAGTGGCACATTTTCACTTCCAGTTCAGCCAGCTCATCCAACAAGAGCATTTTCAACCCTCTGCCTTCAAGTTTTCACAGAAGAGGCAATTTGAGGGAGAGCAGTTCAAAGGTCCTACTGAAATCTCCTCTGCTTTGGGCTGGCTGCATCCTTCTGTTTTACCACATTTTCTTATCAAAGCTGTATCAACTTATTCTACAAGATTTTACTCTAAGTGTTCACTTCTCTGTCTCTTTTGGATCTAAACAGGATAAGGAATTTTTGGTTTACAAAGGCAAAAAAGACACCACTGATGCTTCAACAAATTGTTGAATATTCCTGCTTAAACTGACTGCACAAACTCTCCTTTTTCAACCCACCTTCTCCAAAATTAAGAAATAAAAGTAATATTCTGCTTATGTAGTTTCCTGGCAGAATGAAGTGAAAGAAGAAAACTTGTTCTATGGGTCACAAATGGTCATATTAGGGATCAGTGGTTTTGGCTATGGTTTGTCACCCTGCCAGGCAGACAGGAAAAAAGAACCAAATGCTTCTCTTTGAAAGAAGCAAGGTGCAAAGCTTCCACCTCTCTGTGGAGAGCATGTGCAAAGCAGGGCACAGAGCTGCCCTGCATCAGGTTATCACTAAGGTTGGAAGACTACACACCCAGACCAAAGGCAGGGATGTATTTCAAGTTCCAGCTGTTGATCCAGAAGATACTGCCTCATTCTGGAAGTCTTTTATATACCTCCATGTTCTTCATGCTACAGCCTTACACTCGACTCCACCAACACCCAAAATATACTTGTGCTCAATTTACCTCACCTTTGAGCGAAATGTTGGGTGGACAAAATACAGTGCCTTCAAGTTCCTCTTGTACCTGTTTTAGAGAATGAAAAAAACCATGTAAGTGACTTCAAATCAGGCTCACCTACACACCATAACTATCAAAACACAGATCCCTTCCTGTAAGGGCCTGCCATGGAATTTTACAAGTTGGATCTAATAAGAAAAGTAAATGTAAGGGAGGAGGGGGGTAAGAAAAAGCAGAATAATGAGTTTTCAGGTAAAGATATCTGAAGTCTTTTATATGGGCAGTGAAAGTTATTGGCAAATTCTGACTGCCAAGGTTACCTGAGCCTCCTCCCTCACAGCTACCAACACACTTTGTTACACAGCCAGAAGCTCCACTGGTGAACAGAGACAGACAGACAATACACACAGAATACCTCTCTAACAGCTCCAGAAGAGAGATTGTAGGGGACAGAACTTCTTGGTTTAATAGATGGTTTCAAGAAGGAAAAAAACCCACAAGCAAACCAAACACCCCCACCCCATCTCTTCCTTCCTCTTGCCTTTGGTATTTATTTAGGTCTTCATCCCAGCAAAACTCTCTCTCAAATAAATGGGGAGCCAGGTACAGGGGCCAACAAACCCAGCAGAACACAACCTGAAGGGCTTCTTTTCCTACTGACACTCACTTGGCATCAACAACATCATAGAGTTTCTTCAAGAAGTTAGAGTCTAGTTGGTTGTAATCATTTGTGAGGGTATGAAAGTACACCAGGACATACTCCTTCGCTGCAATGTGATCCATGACGTGGATGAAATACAGAAGAGCCTGTGACAAAGAAACTGATTTTATATCTGCAAAGAGCTTTTTCACAGTTGTGTTACATCATAATGTATTTCCTTTAATTCATTCCCAAATCAGAAATCATGAGGCTGGGTGGCAGGATGTTTAAGCTACAGAAGCAAGACAAACACTCCAACTCTTCCAACCTGACAGTAATAACTTAGATGTCTTTTTTTGTCTAGTATGACCTCACAGATGGAGATAAATTCTCTTTCTGTAAATGCCAAGACATGAAGAGTGTAATGAATCAAATTCTAATTTGATTCATTACAAATCAGAGTGTAATGAATCAAATGAAATCAAATGAATCAAAAGAGTGTAATGAATCAAATTAGAATTTGATTCATTACACTCTTCATGTCTTGGCATTTACAGAAACAGGGCAAGTCTCCTCCTAAGAGGAGAAAGGAGTCAATGTTAGGCCTGTTTTTCTAAAAACAGTCCACTTCCTTGAAAAAAAAAGTCACCCCAACACAAAGAAAGCTTTATAAAGGAATACACCTATTAAAATAGTTACTATTTAATCTCTTTTGAGTTCCCCTTGCAATCAGGCTCTTATATCCTGAACATTCATGAAGAAACCTTGTCCTGGTTTTCAGCTGAGATAGAATTAACTTTCACAAGAGACTGTGAGGGGATGCATCCAGGCCAGTTCATCCAAACTATCCAAAAGGCTATTTCATACCATGACTGTCATGCTCAGTATATAAGACAGGGTGGGACTGGCCAGGGAGGAGGGATCACCATTCTCTGACATGAGCAGCCATGTGGTATTTAGTTGCCAGCTGGGACTAAACCATACCAAACCCACACAATTCCAGCTTTCCAAAGCTGGAAAAAGCTTCTCCTTACCTTTTCCATATCTATCAGTGTCACAGGGATGTTCCTCCCAACCACCACCATCACTGTGCGGCCACAGTTATCTACACCTATAAAAGAAAGAGAAAAAAAATGCCTCTCAATTCCTCTCAGTTTTGACAGGTTTTGGAGTTGGTCCCTTTCAAATCACAGAGAACCAGTCACAGCTCAAGAATCTTTGCAATGAATCTGCTTTCCATCATAACAGCCCAGGAAATAGGCTCAGTTACTGTTCTCATGACACCAGTAGCTATTCTGATGCCAGGCTGGGTGTATCACACCTGAGAAACTTAAGGACTGCAATGTTACATCACCTGTGTATGCCACATCTACCTAAAGCTCAGGTAATGATATCAGGCTTTTATTTAAAAGAACCTCACCACACCAAAGCCTTCACTTGCAGCTCTACCACCAAAGAAACCAAGGGCTGAAGTCTAACACACAGATTCCCAGACACACCCTATGGACCTTCTGCAGCCCACAGAGCTCATCCATGGCACACACAATAATAATAATTTAAGAATTGCAGCTGCTGAGGAGAAGATACCACAGCCTTGGTGTTTGCACAAAAATCAAGCTAAGTATCTGGATTTTCAGGAGGCCAATGATATCCATCACAGTGCCAGATGCTCTCTGCAGAAGCACAGCTATGTTTCCAAGAGCCTGACTACTTGTCTGTGTATCCATGTTGCAGGACAAAGCAGCATTAAGCCACTGGGACTATGGCAAGGTTTTACATTCAAGTATAATACTACCTAAAGAGTACAAGAGAACCAAAGAGTACAGGTTCCCCATCCCTGCTTGCCAGGCTGCAAGGACCTGGCAACTACTGAACTCTCAGCTGGGTTCTGGATTAAATCTGTCCTCTCCCCATCCACTGAACCCGAGGTTGCAAGACAAGCTGCCCATGGTACTCAGCCATGAGCACTAGGGGACACATCCAAAGGAGAGGAACACATACCTACCTGAAAGAAACAAAGTAAACCATTTTGTTTAAGAAAACTGCTACAAGTTGCTTTGGTAACTGCTTAGTCACTGCACTAATCATCTGAAAACAACATCCATTTCTTTGTAATAAACTATCTCATACAGAGCACCTTGTGCATTGGTTTAACAGCACTGATTTACACCTGAAGCTACAGATAATTCAGAATATGCATTTAGCCTTAGATTGGTAAAGCAAAGCAGGTTTTCAGTTTACCACACAGTCTTTCAGAGGCAATTCCTGCTTTACTGCAGATACACTGACTACTCCTTGGCCAGGCTTCTAGCTTAATAACAGGACTTATTCTGTACTCAGACCAAAAGAAAACACTTCATTTTTACTTTAAGACAATATACATCAGTCATCAGTACCTTGAACTTACCTGTCTGGTACAAAGCTTTGAGAGAAGCAATATCAGAAAGGTCTTCAGCTCTTGCCTGACACAGCCAGCGATTGTAACTGGAAAATTAAAAACATCTGCTCAGATCTAATTCCTCTCTGGAGTAGCATTAGAAGCCTAAAGAGGTGTGTGTGAAGGGAAGGACAAAACAAGTCATTTCTGACTGAGGCCTCTCTCTAATGTTGTGGTTTCTGACCTGTGGAGCAATTAACTATCAAGCTGTTAAAGAAAAATATGTGTTGGGGGAAAAAAAGGAAAATAAGATTTGAGTGCCTAAAAACTTTCACAAGGGCAGTGAATGCACCAGCAAGTAACTACAGTGGGACTGAACTTTTTTTTTTCCATTTAAATAGCTTGTGGTCAATGTTTAAAAAATACAAAAATATATAAAGATAGTGTCTTTAAAAAGTCTAAAGTCTACATAGCAACCAGTGTATCATCTGGATGCTTTTTTTCCCTCCTTTGAACTATGAACAATGTAGTTCCTCATCTGACAACACAAAGTATCCTCTCTCAAGAGGACTCCAGCATGGAATTGGTTTCTAAGAAAGTGACCATGCACACCAGGGTTAGCAGAGAGTGGGGAATAAAGAAGAAAGTCTCAGTATTCAATTATTTATCTTTGACACATGGAAGAAAAACACTTTGCCCAGGGGCTCCAGAGCAAGTAGGTGACCCCACTACAAAAAAGCAGTGACAAAACAATGACACCTTGTGGTAAAACACTCTGGCAGCTGGTTAGATGTATGTAGTACTACTGGGTATGGTAGTGGGATTATCACCAGCTTCCCTCTCCTTCCTACTGCCCCCTTTGGTTCTCCCTTCAGGCCAGCGAGGGTACCATAGTGACCCCAGGCTCCATCTGTATTTCCTCACCAGAAGGACAGGCTTTACAGGCAATAAAATCATCATAAGGGTTGGTCCTCTGAGGAGCAAACTAAGGCAAAACATTTACAACAAGGAAATTCTCACTTCCTCTGGTGCTGTTTTTGCAGTGCTGCCTCTGACAACTGTCCCTGGAGGATGAGGCGTCTCTGCTTATCAACATCTCCCTCCATGCGGGCAAAAGCATGGGAGCCAATGAAAGACAAATCTGCCTCCAGACCCTCTTCATCTGAAGCATCTGCAGTAGAAACAGAGGGAGCACAAGATGTTCAAGCTGTGTACAAGTCAGCCATGCTGCTGAGGAACTGCTCTGTATCTCAGTGAGCCAACCCAGCCATGGTGTTACAGACTAACACAAACTCTCAGTGTACCATGATGTGGCCCAGACACCTCAGCAGATCCAAACATCCAAGAGGTAACTACAGACTCTCCTAAATGCTGGTTTGCCTGGAAAATAACTGGGCAAGTCTTAAGCCATCAGCTTGCAACAGAGGGATAATGGTTAACTCAGAACATCTGGAAAGAAAGAATCAGGTTGCTCAGCTGTCCCACTTGTCATACAGGGAAATAGAAGTGAGCAGGACAGATGCTGCAGCTTGTTTCAGTTTAGAAGCAGTGCTGTAGAGAGGGGTCACTTTTTATATCATTGTCACTGCTTGAGCAGGTACTGTGGAGCTGATGGCAACCTGACTTTGAAGATTTTTAGTATTATTTACAACATGACTGTATGATGAAGTACAAGAGCACGTGTCTGCTTGACAATGGCAATACCAGAATGCTCCACTGAACCTGATGCCATCAAGGAATATTGGTAAGTCTTGTAGCATCAATTCTCTAGGAAACAAGCTTGCCAGTTTTAGGGTGACTTACTACAGTAGCAATGGGACAAAAGTGGAGGATTCTCTTGTATCCATTGGCTCCTACATACCCAAAACCAGTCACAGCTGCAAATACCACTCTAAACACCAGTTTGGGGGAAAAAAAAAAAAAGATTGGAATCTGATGAGCAGGTACCAAACTGAACAGGAAAATTGTCTCCATCCTTTACTGGATATTCAGCCTTATGCTGACTGGTTATGCAAAAGCAGAAAAAACTTGAAACCCATTCCAAGTTACTTACTTTTGGGGTTGAAGACTTTGCCTGAAGTGTAAAACCTCCACAGCACTGCTTAATAAATAGGGTAGAATGTGATAGGTATGTTCTTCTAAATATTGTTTTGCCCTACATATTGCACCTCCTTAACCCTGACATCTAGGCACCCTATTTACAAAATGTTTTTTTTCCCTGAGCTTTGACTACCATTTCCCAAATATTGATCTTTGGATTGATTAATTGCTCCAAGTTTCCATTGAGCATCTACTACTGTAATGCACATGCTGTGCCAACAGATTCTTATCATTTGAGACAAGATTTGCTAACATATATATTAGCAAAAAGGTTGCTTATAAGACAGACTGTAAACAGTGATACCTTTTTTTGTTAGGGGCTGCACAAGATTCTGAAAAAAAAAAAGCCTATGAATTTGCTAATCTGCAAAGGGAATCACCTTTGCACCCCACTTCTTAGAATCATAGAATGATTAGAGTTGGAAGGGACTCCCAGAGGTCATCCAGTCCAACCCCCCCTGCAAGAAGCAGGGACACCCCCAACTAGATCAGGTTGCTCAGGGCCTCATCCAACCTGGCCTTGA
>VXBZ01001759.1:24354-37109 GCA_013399135.1 Heliornis fulica | reverse complement strand
TGGACCCTCTCCAACTGCTCCATGTCCTTCTTGTGTTGGGGGTTCCAGCACTGGCCACAGTACTCCAGGTGAGGTCTCCCGAGGGCAGAGTAGAGGGGGAGAATCCCCTCCCAGGGCCACGCTCCTCTGGATGCAGCCCAGGGTGCGGTTGGCTGCTGGGCCGCCAGAGCACATTGTCGGCCATGTTGAGTCTCATCCACCAGCACTCCCATCTTCCCCCACAAGTCAGAAGAGCTCTACCACATCCTCTAACCACACCACTCCCCACAAGGAGGCAGAAAGCAGAAGTTGGTGCTGTGGAACACCTGAAGGCCACGAGCAGCTTGGTGTCCAACAGCCTGCTTGAGGTGAGGTGGGGCAGTGAGCCTGCCTCTGGTGGTTTCCCTGATCTCTGACCCAGTGCTCCTCACTCCAAAGCGTATCTAGGCACTCACCATCCGGCACACCTGGCTTTTCAGTGATCCTGATCTGCCGCTCCGGTACTACAGGCTCCCCTTCTGCATTGCCAATATCTGCAGGGAGGTAAGGCAAGGATTGTATCTCTTCTTCCAAGGATCTTGGAAAATATAGAGGCAGCAACTTCTGGTAAGTGGCCTACAAATAAGAAAAGTGCGTGAAGGTCTATCACGCATCCTCGCTCCTCGGTTACGTTACACCTTGTGGCAGGGACCTTCTCAGAGGTTTGAAGGCCAAGTGTAACTTCCCTCAGTGGGTTATGTAGGGATGCTCCCTGGCAGCAAAGCAGATAACCTTGATACAAGGTGTGTTTTGGGTTTTGGGGTTTTTTTTTGGAAAAAGGAAAATGACCTTGAAAGGACTCTGCTTTGATCTGCATGAACTCAGGTAGGGTGGAGATGCTTTAGATGACTTTGGTGAAGGACACTTAGATTAAAATGCACCACTACATAGATCACCTTTAGTGATCTCACTGAAAATAAAGAAAAAACAACTCCCAGCCAGAAGAAACCCTCCCAACACAGTTTGTTTGGTTTTTTTTTCACATAGTGCCAAAAAAAAAAAAAAACTCTCCTGAACATTGTAATACTTCATGTGTTCCTCTCCAGCCAATCAGCAGCTTTAGAACTAAGCTGTTGAGGGCTCTTTCCTCATCCAGAGGCCACAGAACCTGAACACAGTAGGTGTTCTGCCCAGGAACAGCCATTCACAAGTTCAATATACCAAAGAAGTCAATGCTCAAACTGCTAGTGTGTGTCTGAACACATCATTAAATGTCAAGCTTGTCATGTCAACCAAGCAATGATTAAGATGTTTGTAGGTGATCTTTGAGCATGCCAAACCAGCCTTCTGAAAGCACAAGAGAAGCAGCACTGCTTAAGGAGGAAATCTTGCATGAGGAATTTCCCTTCCAACTGGCAGATCCCATCCAGCACAACTGTGTGCTGTTACCTCTACTATCAGCTCCTGCTCATGGCTCAGGAGCTGGAAGACTCTGAACACACCCACAGTGACTGCTACAAGCACAAAGAGTACTGGGAAAGATGCTGTGGCAGTAGGAGACAGAGGGATGCTGTGGGACCAGAAGTTCAGTGTGATTTGAAGGGGAAATCTGACTCCAGCTCTGCAGTGCAGGAATTCATACAGCTGCAGAGGTATGAAGCATGCCCATGAATGAGTTTTGGGGGAATGACCAAGAAGATACCTCTTCAAGCTCAGAGACTGCAAACACCACTTTCTCCAGAGTCTCTCCATGTATCTCCAAGAACCTTCTAACTGTGCCTGCAAGGAAGAAGATTAAATATAGTCAGCAAAACAGGAGATATTGACATATATGAGTACAGGTTAGGAAGTCAGAGTGCAGAGTAGAGGGACACACGGCTCTCCTCATACAACACAGCTCCACAGGCTGTATACAAGTGCAGATTATGTGGTAGTTAGCACCCCAAATGGGTTCTTTGTCATGTTGGAAGCTCCATCTTCAGTCTTTACTGCTTCTCACTTTAGAGATGGACACAAAAAGAGAAAAAGTGTCTCTCTGATTTTAGCTTACTTGATATTCCTCAGTCTGTGGAACGTGACTCTATGGCCCTGCAAAAGCAAGGCAAATCTCTCTTCTACAGAGTCCTGTGCAAGCTGCCAAAACCAGATATTCCCAGAGAAAGTCACTGTGCTCTGCCTTATCTTAAGCAAGATAAGGAAACCACAGCAGAAGCTGATGCCAGAGTCAGCCATAGAAAGCCTCTGGGGTAAGGTGTGCCAAAGAGGGATATAAAAATCATATTTATAAACCATGAGAGAATTTATTTCCTCTATTACATTTTTAGACCTTTCCAAAGCTTTAGCATAATCCAGGGACACAGTCAAGTCCCTAAGCATTTGCAGCTGAGGGGAAAAATGTTTCAGAGTCAAGCTCCCTGTCAGACACATCCTTGAGCTGCAATAACCTTGACTCATGAGGATTTTCAAGAGTTTTCCCATCAAACTGCCAAGAAAGTGTCCAAACAAGTAGGTCTGTCTAGCAGGGCTTTATAGCCCTACAGAAGAGAGCAATAAAGGTAGAAAGTCTAGTCTACAGAGAATACAATAGTGCAAGTTCTTCAAGAAACAGAGCTAATAAAGAGCTATCCTCAAATACTTCCTGTACAGGGATTCACATGTAATTGCTTTGACCTGTACAGGACAAATGCAGTTGTGTGGTTCCACAGCAAACAGTCTTCTGAACCTGTAGGAACTGGTATTTTCAGATGTCTCACTCCACAGGCAGAGAGCCCACAACACAACAGGCTGTTTCTCCAGCACCTCTGCTAAACAGAGAGTGTGAAAGATGTGTCCAGTCAGCTTGCACAGCAGAAGGAAAAACCTCTCCTTCCACCTGCAGTAACTTCCCCACAGGGCAGAAGTACCATGTTGGAAAGTCCAGAGACTAGGTGGAAAGCAGACAGGAGGTGGAAAAGTCCAAAGAGAAAGGGAAAACAAAGACACAGGCAGGTATATAATGTTCTTTGGGCACCTACCTGTTCTTGAAGTATTAGCCTAGCCAACTGTATTTTTTTTCCCCTTTAATACAGTTTTCTCTTGAACTAATTTGAACACTTTCAGCATCTACAATGCTTTTTGTCAAGCAGTTCCATAGAACAAACTGTGTGAGCATAAGAACTGTTTCCCCATGTTTGTTCTGAGCCTGATTCACAGTAGCATGGTTTGAAGGTTTACTTTGGGATACAGTGACCAGCTGATTCCTATTCACCACTTCCACATCACTCATGAATTTATAGACATTCATCACCCTCCCTCAAATTCAGTGTATTCCAGTCTGAAAATTACTTTACCCTACTTAGCTACTCTTTGCCTTTCCCTGTTCTTGTTGACCTCCTCAACTTCTAGTTCTTCTCTAGTCTTTTTGAAGATGCAGCTTTAAAAGTATGGACAAAGCACAGAGTTATAGCACAACGTTTTTCATTGCTGTGTCTTACTCAGCTGGCAGCTCTGAACTCCACTGGCCTGTTCTTTTCATTCATCTCAGTATTTGGCTTCCTAAGATCAGCCCATCATTTTGCATGTGAAGGCAGAAGCATAGATGGGTGGGTCAGTGGGGGTAGAGTATCACTTTACATTTGGATACTAAAATGGCAGATGGAATTAACTCTGTTGCTCGAGGTCTACAGATGTTTAGCAGTAAGGCCACATCTTTGCTATTCTGAACAATTTTCTATTTCCAGGAAACTCTCTCACTTCACTCTTCAGCATCTTTATTCTTAACATATTGAAAACTCCAAGTCTCAGCACAGATCCCCATCGATATTTATTGAAAATCTCTCAACAAAGAAAAGATCACTTGTTTTTATCCTCCATTTCCTCAGCAACCATGGAAGTCCTTGCCTTTTTACTGCCTCTAACAAACCACAGCCCCCCAAAAAAACCAAATCTCTCCCCCAATCAACAGCAGTTTGCCAGAGGTACATGATCTAGTGGACAATGCTACCCAGCTCCCCTGACTTTGCAGCCCACTTACGCAGCGCGATGTGAGTCGCATCCTCCAAGGGGTAGCACCTCTTCAGAGAGTTAATGACACAAAATCCCACTGAGCACATTGCTTGTTCTCTGAAAACCCAGAAAAAGACAATTAGCCAAAGGTCAGATGAGAAGAAATGTCTGTCAGCACAGTAGATAACATTAATATTTTCCCCTTCCCTGCAGCAGCAACCCTCTCTCAGGTCTGTGCAGGTGGAGTCCTTCCTGGGGAGACACACACATACCAACAGTAAGCACAGACAGAGGGAACCAGTAATGATTCCACACTGTTCCCTCTTGGGCTTGCTCTTGGATTTCTCCTCCTACCCCAGCTATGCCATTCTGCAATTTCTCCTATCCTGAATGAGGTTCTTCCCTCAAGCTCCCTGTAGTCCTTTCCAAAATACTGCCCATTCTATACAGGAAGGGCAGTAAGATGGAGGGGAAAATAGGTGCTCCTTATTGCAAGTATTATTCTGTTCCTCTACCCAACTCATCACTGGTTTTCTTAGAGGTCTGGACCCAGACCAAGGTGGCTCATGCAATCCTAGGTATGATTAAACTGGCCCAAAGTGGCACACAATTAAGATCAGCAAGATGCTTCAAGCAGAGAGATATATTTTTAGAAAAGTAAAGCAGAGTTTTTGCCAACAGTCACCAGAGGAGTTTGAGTAAGCTCAGAGCTGGTAGATTGTTCTACAAGGGTCAAAAGTTACTCTAGAAAACAGACTGAAAGGCACTCAAAATTCAGTAAGCAGAATTGCTCTAACTTTTAATTGTTTTTAAACACATTTCAATCCAGACCTGACTTTGCTTCTGAGCTCTGTGACAGAACAAACCTGGCACATACCAGAAACCTCAGCTGTAATTTTGATGATGAAACAGCTACTACAGCACTGCAACACAGACTTGCAAGAATTCTCTTTCCAACACTAAGAAATTAAATATAATTTTTTAAGCTGCTTTTTTTCAGGTATTTTTTTGTGGCTGCTACCACTGCAGCAGCAATCACAGAACAGGGTACAGGAGCAAACAAAGAAAAACAGAAAGACCAAAACAATCTGTTGGCTACGAGGAAGTAGAAGATACCATAGATGAAAGAGAAAAAGCTACAAACAAATCTGCAGCAACTGTGCATTTGGACATAACCTTGAACCCTAACTCAGAATTTAGGTGGCTGCTGCATGAAGGCAGAGAAGCCACCTGTGTGAACAGATAGAGCAGATTTGCCTGTGGATCCATCTGCAGACACACATGAAGTCCATGCTTGAGCTTTTGGCAGCACGGAGCTTGAGCTTTTGTTTAAAGCTTTTGGCAGCACAGTGATCTACACAATAATTAACCTCTCCCCAAAGTCACTGAACATTGCACAGCTCTAGCTACATTGTCTTAGGACTGGAACCAGCTCAGATTTCTGCCCATTTTATCCACACTGCCACACAGGTAACCAAAGGCCTGAAACACACCACTAACGCCCTCACATCCTTAACCAAATCCAAAGTCCCACCCAACCACCCAGTGGATGTGAGATGTTCACATCTGTATGGCCTTTGTGCAGAGCCAGATGTGTACAGCAGATGTGCCCAGGATGGCAAACCCTCCCAGAAACTGGGCACTGACTTTGCGAGCTGCAGAACGTTGCGGTAACAGCTGTACAGAGAGCTCTCGGCCGCCGTCCGGTACCGGCTCTTGTATTTGGGGCCCACGGTGTGAATGATGAATCTTGCAGCCAAATTAAATCCTTTGGTGAGTTTGGCCTCTCCAGTCCTGCACCCTGGAAAAAAAAAAATACACAAGGATAAATGGCAATGCCATGATAAGAAAGCTGGAAGCACTCAAGCTCATAACTTCCACCAGTCAGACAGCTCCATATACAGATTTAAATTATTAAAGATTAGGAAGTCATTAAATATTAAAACTAATAAAATATTTAGTCATGAAATATTAAGGACAGCATTCTGTCTCATAACAGCTGCTTAGTAGCACGTAGTCAGGTTGAAGAGGTGAGACCTGGGCTCATTCCTCAGATTTTAAAGCTATGTATGTAAGGACAAAGCAGAAACTGCAGGAGATGCTGTCTGAACTGCAGTGCTTAGTACACCACAACACAGAGTCAGAAGGAGAAATGATCTAACAGCATGTAGGGAACTGCTATACATATATGCTATACAACCACCATTAAGAGTCCTTCTGACTTTAATAACTTGGTTTGGGGAGATTGCTCTTGGGATAAAAGTCTCATTAATCAAAGCCACCAGCTGTTGGCAGAGCTATTAAAAATGGACAGATCAATACTTGTGTCATCTACACTCTCAGAAGAAGCCTTCTTTGTTTTGCCAGTTTCATTGTGTCCACAGGTCAGGAACAGGATTCTTGTGAAGATCACCACTTCCCTGAAAAACCAGACATCTAGTCTGAGGGCATGGAAGTTCAGACAACACATTTCAGTGGTATCAATCCCAGCACCTGCCAGTTACCTACTCAAGGATCATTTACTGCAAGCTATTATCCTTTACACCTTTACAGCTTCTTGGGTTTGATTGCTCTTTGGCTACTCCCTGCAGGTTACTCATATTTTATTCTTGCAGGGTTATTCTGTGAGGGAAATTGGTGTGTCAGAACTGTAATGACACACACAGACCCCTCTGTTCCTTTCAGTTTGTCAGTGCATTTCTGATAATGAAAAATCCAGAACAGCCACTGTGCTTGAAGCCTGATTTTTCTTTGGCACCTAAAAGTCTGCTAACTCTCCCCTTCTTCATTCAAATCCACTCCCATTCTGGCCAGCTGAAGAAGCTCTTCTAGTCTTTCTCTTTCCCTACCCTCCAAGATAAACTTTTTCCACCTTCTCCTTGTGCAGCTGCACTTCAGCTTTCTGACCTGGCTGAAAATGAGCATCTTCACTGGATTAGCTTTCAACCTTATTAGCTTCTCAACCTTGTATCTTTCTAGTGTCTATGAAGAGGACAGAGACAATAACAAGCAACTGCAACCACCCTTCTGTCAGCAGAACTGTGGCAGCCTGGCTTAAGTCAATCATGAAGCTGCCCATGGAAAAACCTCTCCTGCACCACTCTCTTCCCTGTGGTGCACAGACAGGCTATCAGCAGGCAGGAAAGTGAACCTGATAGCAAGAGACAACCTAGCCTGAGAATCTCTCTCTTACTCAAGACTTTTTCATGTCTTTGTAATGGCAACAACATGTTGCCACTAAGTCAACACCTTGCAAGCTACTTGATCCAATAAATCCCAACATTATACAGTCCTTATTCATTCTGGGTTGGTCAGAAGGAACCCAACAGCAGAATAAACCCAAGCAGACAGCTCTGAAATACTGCACACCCTCTGAGACACCTCAGTTGGAGAGAGCAACTAGAGCAGCACAATGTGGAAGAAGCAGCAGCTAGAACTGAAACACTTCATGTATCACATGTTCCTCCTCCATGGTCCCTCCAAGTCTCACAAAATTAAAAGAAACAGCAAAGGCCTGCAGGAAAAAGTCTTGTGAAAAAAAACCAAAGTTAGTTTGGCTAAGGTATGGTTGTGAATTCAGAGGGGAAACCAACATTCTGATGACCAGATGAAGCATCAATAATCTCTAATTACACAGTACTTCCCAATGCCTTCTGCCCAGAAATCTCTATAAAATTTCAAAACTAAAGTGTTATTCCTAGTTGAAGATGAGCTGGTAAAGTGAGTTGCACAAGGTCAAGGTCTGTGGCAAAGCTGGAAACAAAGTAAAGATCTGATTTTTTTAACTGGTGAGATTTCACACATTGGAGCAGCTTTCTCTGCCCATTAAAAATGGAAAGTCTCAGTCTTCCACAAAGGCCAGAGCAGAGAAGAAGCCTCACTGGAGATGGAAGAGCACTGTGCATTGCTGTTCCAGGAGGTCTTTATTAGCCTGTGACAAGCATGTTTTGATAAGCCAGCATATATCAACAGCACTTCATTTGTAAGCCTGGGCCCCTGGCTGTGGTATTTGTGTTAACCAACCAGAACTACACACTGCTCCCAGGAAGGCACAAGTTGCCTGAGTCTTAAAGAAAGCAAAGGCCTTTGAAAGGGCAGTATGTCACATGCTTTAAGATTAGGATTTTATTTCTTTTTTCCATGGAGTCTGTGAGTTTATACCAAGCAGCAGGAATACAGCAGGAGAGAACTGAAAGTCGACACTGCAGCAAATTTTACAGCTTTAAAGCAACAGTTGTCAATTTTCACTTTTTCCCCAGGGAACTTTCTGCTCTGAGGAGTTCAAGGCTATATGGGGATGAGCACAAAAAGGAGGCAGAGGCAACAAAAGAATCATAAGCTACTTTCTTAACTAATCTCCCTTCTGTTTCTACTGCCATGATAAACATTTGGCACAAATGCCAAAGCTGTAACCCAGCATCTCTCTCCTCCCCCACACAACGTGCCAGTGGAGTGTCACAAAGGAAGTGATTTCTTAAAAGCATTTGTTGCAAGAGCAAAGAGAACCTGCAGGATAGAGGCCATCAGCATCATCACAGGGGTGAAGAATGCAAAACTACATATATCTGAGCAAGGTAAAAGGGAATTTAAGCAGCTAAGCACAACTCTTATAAACAGCTCCCTACAGAGCTGACAGATGTCAAATCCCAAGGACTCCCTGAATGTTGTCTTCTCATCTCCCACTGCACTTAAGAAACCCAATTTCATTTTACAGAACCATAGAACCATAAAATCATAGAACAGCTAGTGTTGGAAGGGACTCCCAGAGGTCATCTAGTCCAACCCCCCTGCAAGAAGCAGGGACACCCCCAACTACATCAGGTTGCTCAGGGCCTCATCCAACCTGGCCTTGAACGTCTCCAGGGATCCGGCATCCACCACCTCCCTGGGCAACCTGTTCCAGTGCTCCACCACTCTCACAGCAAAGAACTTTTTCCTAATATCCAATCTAAATCTCCCTCCCTCTATTTTAAAACCATCACCCCTTGTCCTGTCACAACAGGCCCTACTGAACAGCCTCTCCCCATCTTTCTTGCAGGCCCCCTTGAGGTCCTGGCAGAGCGCTAGAAGGTCTCCCCGGAGCCTCCTCTTCTCCAGGCTCAACAGCCCCAACTCTCTCAGCCTGTCCTCGTAGGAAAGGTGCTCCAGCCCCTTTATCATCTTTGTGGCCTCCTCTGGACCCTCTCCAACTGGTCCATGTCCTTCTCATGTTGGGGCTTCCAGCACTGGCCCCAGTACTCCAGGTGAGGTCTCCCGAGGGCAGAGTAGAGGGGGAGAATCCCCTCCCTCGCCCTGCTGGCCACGCTCCTCTGGACACTTCTTTCAGAAGAGTTCTGGTGTACCTGGCAAGGTTCTAACTATTCTATACCATCTGCTTTGTTTTAACAGTTGTTTCCACCCAAAACACGGCTTTTCCATCTCCTATGAAATCATCACTCCTCTTCCTGTTTCATTTCCAGGTTACTCACAAAAAGCAAAAAAAAACCAAAGTATGTATTAAAACTCACTCAATTTCTGCAAGTGACCTTCAGTTTCTGTCTTCTGAAGAGAATAGAAAAACCTGCACACCTACAAAACTGGCCCCTCAAGTAAAATCTACAACTACTCTAAGTGGCTTCAGGTACCAGTGGGAATTACTGTATCACAAAATAAGGGCTCAGCAACTCAAATACTTGCCACAGATTTTGTGATCTGTAACCTGAATGGCAAAAAGAGACAAAGCTAAACATGTGCCAGTCTATTTCCTCCAATTATTTCGTATTAACACCAGACATTGGTGGGGTAGAGTGAAGAAGCTATATCTTGATTTTAGTTTATACCCAAATCTTGATGCTTTGTATTATGACAGGACAACAGATTTCAGTGATACAAAAATGTCTCCAGCCACTTACCTTTGAGCTTCTGGAGTTCATCCCTCAGGTCAGGCCCAGCATGCATGTATATACTTTCAGATACTGGATTCTTATCTGTGAGAGACTCATTGCTGGTATTTACTATGGCTGTGCAGTTCAGTAATGCTACATTTCCTTTCCTGAGGATATAAAGAAACAATTTATTGCAGGCTAAATGTAAAATTAAGCAGGATGTTCTCGAATAAGTGGCTGACAAGCAAGGAAATGCCCATTATTTCCTTAAAAACTCAACAGTAATTAGTGACATATGCAGAAAAGGCTGGCCAGAGTTGGGCAGTTTAGCAAGCAGAATACCTGAAGCAGCATGTTCAACTGATGGAGTGTAGTATGTTTCCAAACCACATGTGTTCTCTCTCAGAGATAAGAGGACAGTTGGTTCTTGTGGTGTATTACTTTCAAAGCCTCAATAATTTTTTCTCAAAGTGCTTTTTGTTCAGTTTGTGTATGCACTACCCAGAGCACCTCAAGCTGTTGCTCCTTCTGAGATCACAAGGGATCTAGAGGGAGATGGCAGCTAGAAAATTTTTCACTGTCTCTTATCCAGAAATTGTGATCCCCACAGTTCAATCATGTTTATTCTGCTGTTCAAGGATCAGGCATGCAGAAGATAAACAAAGCAGAGATGCATATGAGACAACAGATTAGCTGCTTTCTGTCACAGATGATTAGATTTTCGGGATCAAAAAGCATAGGAAGGGGAAGAGAAATTCCCCCTCCCCACCCCTCTCTCCCCATAGGGGAATATTCAAATAACAGTTGAAATTGCACAAGTTTATGACACCCAAGCTCAAGCTGTAAGAGCTGTTTAACCTTTTACTTCCCTTTTTCTTTACATAATGGAGTTCAGGAAATCCGTAAACAGCCCCATTTCCTGCATGTACTAACCAGAAAGAGGTTCAGGCTGATCCCTGAAAAATCCTTCTCTCTTCCTATTAACAGTTACTCATATAGAGAGCAGGCTCAAGTATCTAAGTTGCAGGAAAGAAAAACTGATGGAGTAAGTTCACCTCACCACACTCTATCAACAGATTTTTGGTAGAAAAACACGTAGACAGAACACGGAAGGGTGAGAGGGTGTTAGCCCAAAGCAAGCCACAAGAACCACATGAAAGAAATACTGATCCCAACTAGAAAAGTGAAGGCAAAATAAAGCCACTAAAGAAAAAAAGCTAGCAGGCTCCATGTAAATTCTTAAAGTTTGAAAAAAAATATGTATCAGTGCCTATTTAAGCTTTGATATCAAGTGTACAGCATGACAGTAGGAAGTACAGCCCCAGTCTGCTGCATGGAATAGCTATAAACATGCAAGTTATAACCTCTGGTGTAGTGAAGTTTCAGACTTACAGATTTACAATGAATAAAAAGACTATTTTCTTCACAGATCTGTAATGTTTGTGTCCAAAAAAGAGGGTTTAAAGGCTTTATTCTACAGCAGTGATCTGTATATGAGGGAATCAAATCCTGGATTAAATGGAGAAGTGATGACAAACACACAAGAGCCATGTGGAACTTACCATAAGATTATTTTTGCATTGATGTCTTTCCTGTATGGAAAAGGTGATCTAACACCAACTTGAGCTTTTTCAACGGGATTTTGGTGGCAGTCCAGCTGCTTAGCCTCATAGGCATCACTCCAGCCTGGAAGACTGTCAACATCCACAAACTGGGAAGGAGCACCCAAGGGATCCATGGAATAGAAACACCACCTCCTCTCCTCTGCTAACTTGCCACGCTCCAATTCTCACTGGAGTTTTCCAGGTGCTTGAAAGGAAGAAAAAAAAAAATCAAAGCAGGTCACCAGCTGTTCACTAGAAGTTCCCTGTTCAATAGAAGATCTGGAGCCAGACCTTTGTCAAGGCTGCAATGCAATTACAGCTAGCAGAAAACAGAAAAGCTGATTCCCCACTCAACGGCTCCCTCTTTCTGTTCTGTTACCTGCATGCCTAAAGGCAATGAAAACACCTGCAGCATGACAACCCTTTTCCAGTGCTGTGAGATGATAACTTCTTTATTAAATTAGACCAACTAACTTATGATCTTGTGTTTTGTAAATGCTGCAAAGCAGATTTCAATGTGTAGAAAGTATTTCTGAGAATTATTATTTCTTTACCTAAATAAAGCAAGCTTGTTTCTAGCAGGCTATGTATAATCTATCCCTTTGGAGCCTTTGGTCCAGCCCTGGGTGAAATTTAAAAAAAAACCCAACCACACAAACAACAAAACAAACCCAAACCCACCCAAACAACCAAGACACCTCACAAGCCCTTCCATCCTTCAAGAAAACCCTTACACACAAACTACCACAAGCATCCTCCCTCCACGCACACCGCACGGCCCTTGCCCTCGGCTGAAGTGTGACAGGCCACAAGTACGATTTAAGGGAGCCGAGTTCCTACAGCCACACACACACGGGGCACGAAGCTGCTTCGCCCAACACGGGGTTCGTCAGGAAGAAAGCGGAGCTGTAAGTCTGAACGCCGGCCCAACGCACTCGCAGCCCGCGGTACTCTGACAGCTGAACCCGCTGTTTTACGAGGCTGGGAGGACCCCGGTTGCTAGATGACGACTCAAAGTCGCCAAAATGCGCTTTGCGGTAGCCAGCGCCTAACACCTGCTACCCCCCAAGCATCACGCCGGAGGATCGGGCGGGCGCAAAGGCGCTCGCAGGTACCGTCAGCTCGCCACTCACACCGCCACCACCCGCCCGCAGACCCCTTCGATCTAGGAAGGGACAGCACCCGCAAGCAGCGGCTCGGGCACAGGCGGCGGAGCCCCCGAGGCTCCCGCGGCGCCGCGCCCCTGCCCCACAGAAGGGCCCTGCCTCTCCTGCCCGCCGTGAGCCGCCGGGGGGGCGAGGCCGCCAGCCTCCAACCGGACGCGTCAGCACGGAACCACGACGCC
>VXBZ01001759.1:1148-24060 GCA_013399135.1 Heliornis fulica | reverse complement strand
GCCTCGCTTCCGGCTAGGGCGCGCTTCCGGCTAGGGCGCGCTTCCGGTGTCGGTGGGCACACGTGTGGCGCCGGGCGGGGTACGGGGACCCTTCAGCACCTTCCTCCCGCCCTCATGGGCCTCACCCGGCAGTACCTGCGCTATGAGCCGGCCGCCGTCTTCGGGCTGGTGGCCAGCGCCAGGGGCAGCTCGGCTTTCGTGCCGCTGCGCGGCGAGCGGGGCCCCTCCGCGGCCGTCCCGGCTTGCGAGCACGTCTTCGTGTGGGACACGCGGAAGGGAGAGAAGGTGAGAGCGGGCTCCCGCCGGCAGCTCCCACGGCGCTGCGGGGTGTGGGCGGTGCGGCGCTTCGTGAGCCCCGAAGCAAAGCCGTGCTGGGGCGGGTGTCCCCCTCCGGCAGTCCGAGCACACACCTCCGAGATCCGCCTGCGGAGCGAGGCCGCGGCCCTTGGTCGAGTGTAGCGGTGTCTCCTCGGGCAGGGAGGAGGAATCGCGGGGCCTGGAAAACCGCTCCCCGCTTTCCTGGGAACGGGCAGCGGCGCCGTGTGAAAGGCCCGGGATGGAGCAGGGGCGTCGTGTAGTTCGTGCGGGCTTCCCAGGGGAGGCTGCATCTCACCGGGCGTTTGTCACCATGAGTACCGCCGGCCACTCCAAACTGAACTCTGCAGGCCCTGCAGCGGGGGCTGCTGGAGTGCTTGGGAGGTGTTAGTGTTGTTGCCAAACTCCTCTCCAGTCTGTGGAAAAGCGGCTCTGCACTGTACCTGAGAAGGGCTAAGCGAGAGAGGATGGGCCAGGAAGAAGCTGTCAGGGTTCATGCTCAGTGTGCCTTGCTCTGTTGCACTTAAAACACGGGGGCGGGGATTTGGGCTTTTGAGTTCTGGACCTTATTCTGCACCAGTTTCCTTCTGGATTATGAAAATTCCCTCTGTCTGCATTGTAGAATGGGTCTAGTGACACTGTTGAGGCCAGGAAGCTGAAAAATTAACATCTGAAGCTGCAGAAGTGCTCAGCTAGTGCTCAGCAGGGTGTATTCTTTCTGCTGTGTGAGTATCTGGCTCTGTACATGACATTTATCAGCATGTTTTGTCTCCTAAAAACTGCAGGTTCTTATCCTTAAGGGTCTCAAGCAGGAGGTCAGCTGCCTCTGCCCCTCTCCAGATGGGTTGCACTTGGCTGTTGGGTATGAGGATGGATCTATCCGTGTCTTCAGCCTTCTAAGTGGAGAAGCAAATATCACTTTCAACGGCCACAAGGCTGCGGTCACGGCCCTGCAGTACGACCATCTGGGTGGTCGGCTGGTGTCTGGCTCAAAGGTGAGGGTTGCACATCTGGAGGACAGCCCTTTCACAGAGATGATCTGTGGAGAAGGCTGACCTGCACTAACAGGTTTGACATTTTGAGTTGGTTACATGGACTCTGCCTACAGGTAGAGGATGGGGGCAGGAGGAATTGAGGCTGTAGGATAGCGGTGGAGTTGGGGAACCCAGGGCTGGGAGAGCAGCAGGAGGGGCTGCATGAGGGGTGTGGGGTACTAGCAGAGCTGCTGAACATGAAGAAGGTGCTTGTGAGGTCAGGAGTAGCAAAAGCAACTAGAGTCAGAGCAGAGGTGTGTTTATTGGTCTGAACACACCCCTGGGGGACTGAAAGTAATTTGTGTTAATTATCCCTGAAATTCATATTCAGAGTGAGAAAGCATGATCTGGGGCAATGTGTAATCCTTCCAGTCTCACAGCAGAGGTGGATGTTTTGTAGAGACAAATCCCAGTCCCTTGGAGACACTCTGTCTGTTCCAGGATACAGATGTCATCGTGTGGGATGTCATCAATGAGAGCGGTCTGTATCGGCTGAAAGGACACAAGGATGCTGTCACTCAGGTCCTGTTCTTGAAGGAGAAGAACCTGTTGGTCACAAGGTGAGCAAGCCTATCTGTAGTGGTAGAGCAGGAGAGCAGCTGTGATTTTACTTGAAACTTAGACATCCTGGGTGTCATGGCCATGTGTATTTTCCTTCTCCACTCGTGGTATCTCAGACCCACCAGCATTTTAGCATATGGTTTGGTCATAGCTGTGTATTTCAGAGGGCTGGTGCCTGAATCCCAGTATATTAAACAGAACTGAGAAAAATAGTGTTTGGGAAAAGGTTTAACTTGCTGCTATGGCAACTTAGAGTTATTATAACAGTGAATAGTGATAATGTATTCACTAAGTATGTGACCTTTTTGCTGTTGATCTTGAGGATTGATGCAGACCTACCTTCTGCATCTGTACTTCACACAGAAACACGACAGAAAAATTGCTTCCTAGTAATCCATAATCATAGGGATGAATTTAAGATGCTAGATGGTTTTTTTCAGGTTGGTTGTTAGCTGTTTGACAGGAGCTGCAGGTTGACTGTATCCCTTTAATAATTAATGGTTGGCAGAAGGCACACTTGCTTAACTGTCAGTCCTTTTTATTAATATGTCATCTAATCAGCTCAGTGTAAAATGAGAATAAGTTTCTTGTGCTTCTTTGTTATTTTGAATTGAAAAAGTAGTACTTTATTGGTTTGGTAGATGCCTGATTCAATTCAAGTCTGTGCAGGTCAGCTTTAGAAATGCTTCTTAATTCTCTCAGTAGCTGAATTAAGATAATTCCTCTTTTCTGTTTTCTCCCCCCACCCCTGTTACACAATTTATTTTTTTCTGGAGATGCAAAGTTTTGCTTCCTTTGGACTGTTCTTTATCTAAGCAACTTACTGCAGGTGTTTGCATACAGAATTTTTGGTGGTGTTATGTCCAATTTACAAGTACTTTTGGATTCTTTGTAACAAGAAAGATGGATTAACAATAAATCACTTTCAGACTTTTTTTTTTTGTCCTGAGGGGCCTTAGTAATTGGACAAGAAGTTTTATATTTTGATGTAGTTGAAACTTAGAGAGGAAAATGGGTCCTAACAAAGTTATCAAAATAAAGTATTAATTGTCATAGGGTGTACTAAAAGAATCTGTATAAATGTTCAGTTTATTTTTCTCAGGTGCTTGTGGTGGGTTGATCCAGGCTGGAGATGAGTTGCCCACCAAAGCCTCTCTATTGTTCCTCAGCTGCATGGGGGAGGGAATGTATAAAGAAAGGCTTGTGGGTCAAGATAAGGCCAGGGAGAAGTCACTCACCAGTACCATTATGGGCAAAACTGACTCAACTCAGGAAATTTCATTTAATTCATAACCAGTCAAATAGTGGGGGGTAATGAGAAATAAAAATGATCTCAAAATTCACCATCCCTACCCCACTCCTGCTCCAGAGTGGGTTCCTCCACAGATTGCAGATGAACTGTTCCACTGTCACCCTCCATGGGCTGCAGGGTAGTTGCTGCTCAGGTCCCTGGAGCACCACCTCCTCCTCCTCCTTCCTCCCTGACCTAGGTGTCTCCAGGGCTGTTCCTCTCACATCTTCTCACTCCCCTCTTTGGCTGCAGTTGCTCAGTTGTGTTTATTCCCTGCTTCTTAACTCTGTGGCACTGTTGCTGATGGGCTCAGCCTTGGCCAGCAGCAGGTCTGCCTTGGAGCTGGCTTGTATTGGCTCTCTCAGACATGGAGGAAGCTTCTAGCAGCTTCTCACCCCTGCAGCCCCCCTACTACCAAAACCTTGCCACACAAATCTAATCCTGTGCTCTTGTAGCATCGGGGTAGCATAATATAGCCAGAAATGTGTTTTTAAGGAGGTGTAATCTTACAGGGGCTTAGAAGGACTGAAACAGCTGTAATTCTGTGTTAGGTGGAGCAGCTCTGAATCATGCTCAGAATTGAAGGCATCTGTTTTTGTAGCCTGGTTGATGCACCTGCATGATGCAGGGTGAGAAGGTGGGGGGTGGTGGTGGTGAAGGCAGCTTTAGAACTGATCAGCACTTTGCACTTATTGGTTTTGTCATAAGAGTATTGTTCTCACCCTAAATAATTGAGAAAGGAGGTTGTGTGACACTGGGGCTTGCAGCTGAGTGCAGAGGAGGAAGCAGTTTTCAGTGACTTGAAGATACCCTTTTGCAGGACCTTCTGTGTTGCTACACTTTGTCCTTGCATAGTTTACAGAACTCAGAGGCCAAGCAGCTGCTCTGTGAGACACTGTGGCGTGTTTTAGATATTGAAATTTGCTTTTTTCTAAGCACATGAGCTCTGGCAATCTTCACTCATGTCTTGAGTTGTTCTTTGTTCCAGTGGCAAAGACACCTTGGTGAAATGGTGGGATTTGGACACCCAGCACTGCTTCAAAACTCTGGTTGGGCACCGTACTGAGGTAAGGAGCTTGTGCAGGAGCTGTCGGTGTGGATGGACTTTGGGTTACATGTCATGGCCCACTTTGTGCTCTCAGGAGTTGTAAACTGGCCCTGTGCTATATTTTTGCTTGTCATTATGCTTTAGGGATGAGCAAATGAGAAACTTCCAGACTTTCCAGGAGCTGTCATCCACAGCCAGTGGGTGACAGTTCCAGTACAGATGTCCTCGGATTAGGTCCTGGCTAGGTCCAGTCTCCTTTTGCTTGTGGTTTGAATAAATTGACTACAAATGCTCTGCTGCTGTTATGATTGTCAAAACCAGTAAGCCAGTTCCTCACACTGTGCCTCTGGACAGGTTTGGGGGATGGCTTTGATATCTGAAGAGAAGCGTCTCATCACCGGGAGCGCTGACAGTGAGCTGCGGGTGTGGGACATCACTTACATCCAGGAGGTAACCCCTTACAGTCTGGCCAGGCTGCTTCTCTGTGGGCTCAGGTGGGACTGGAACACAGTAAATCTGATTGATGCCCTGGAAAACAGGGCCAAAGCAATGTCTTTGCTGCCTGAGGGCTCCAGAAGCTGCTCTTGGGACAGACTTTGGTATTTTCTGTGTTTTGAGCTTTCAGGTAAAGCTGCAGAGCACTTCCAGAGTCTGATATTCCTGCCTTGTGGGTGGATGATAAACAGGGGAGCACATAGAGTGTTTGGTGCCTACAGGCTGTTGTAGGCTACTCCTTTGTTGCCCTGTAGGCTAACCACTTTCTTAAGGGGAATGAAGCATAAATGAGATGGGAACTAGAACACTGGAGCTCTTGAGGTTTAAGGTATTCCTTATGGGCTTTTTTCCATGAACAGGGAAAAGACCCTGATGAGCCAGAATCCAAGAAAAGCAAAGGATCTTCACTTAGAGCAGAAGAAAACACTGAGGAGGATGATGATACCTCAGAGGTGGATGAGCATCCCGAGGAAGTAAGCTGTTTTCTGTGCTGGCTGTGGAGTGTTGTATCAAACCCCATTTGCATGGTGCTGCTTGCAGAGCCAGCAGGATTCTCAGTCACACACATTGCTCCTCTGTGTTGTGTTTGCACTCCAACAGTCATAGATAACCTGTTAGGGAAATGTGGTAATTCATGTCTTGCTTCAGAACCTCTTCCTCAGCAGCAGTTGTGTCCCCATCTACCTGTGGAACATCAGCAGAAGTATGTGTGCCAAAACGTGCACACATGTTGTTCTGCCCTGAAAACTTCCTTTGCCTCCTCTCTATGGAGGGAGTAGCAAGTGTTTAAAGTCCGACAGCTGTTCCCACTGGTGCTGCTGGTGGGTACTCCACTGAGCCTGCCTTTCCAGTGGAACTTTCTGGGCTCCTGTTCAGATTGCAGGCTGCTTGTAGTGATGGTAGATACCTGACCTTGTTAAATACTCTTTCAACTTCAACTGCCTGTTTAAGACTCTCTGCTCTCATTTTCTCTGCCTGTTCTGACAGAGAAACTGAACTCTGCTGCCTTTGTAGCATAAAAATTCACACTGTCTCCTAAAAGATGATGGTTTGCCACTGAAGTTGTTACTTTTCCCCTGAGACAATGATGATTTTCAGCTAAAATGCACCAAAACACGAGGAGATAAACAAGCCTGTAGCTGACACAGTGCTTGCTTCATACCTAGATTGTCCTTGCTAGCAATTCTACCAGAACTCAGTAGGTTCATTTTCCCCTCTCCTCTTCACTTGCTTTTCTGAGTTTGCTTGGGAAGATCTATTAGCTTGGACCTTCCAGACCAAAGTTCTTCTCCTTGATTCCCTGTAGCGCCTTGTAAAGTGCAGCAAAGCTGGATCCATCATGCGGGAAGGGAGAGACCGAGTGGTTACTCTTGCCACAGACCACACGGGCAAGATATTGGCCTGCCATGTAAGTAATGAGCTCTTGAGCTCTAGAGGAGCCTGCTGGAGACATTGGGGCAGCCAGGGCTTTATGTGCTCTTGACTTTGCCCTGTCTCTAGGGAACAGATGCTGTTCTGGAAGTGTTCTCTGTCCTTTCTGAAGAGGAAGTTCAGAAGAAGTTGGAAAAGAAAATGAAGAAAGCGAAGAAAAAAGCCAAGTGAGTATATATTTGTGTTCTCTCTGTCCAGAGAACTGTTAGAGAAGCTCTTCAGCAGCATGACACAGTACTTAGACTTCAATCTCCTCAACATTCTGTGCTAGTTGCTTTATTTTGGGGGCACTGTTCTGTGCATGCTTGTCTAAGCAATGCTACTCCCAGAGGCTAAGCAAATACCTTTTCTTCTGGGTCTTCCCCTAGCAAAAAAAAAAACCCAAAACCAAAGGAATGAGCATAGAAGGGTTTTTCAGAGCTGCTCACTCCTACATGACATTGATGTTTGCACTAGTTGGTGCATCAGATAAACTCATTGAAACTCTTAATTCAGAGTTTCAGTCACCTGAGGAGTCTGACAGTGACACCTCATCTCATGTTCTACAGCAGGCAGAGATACAAGCAAGAACTTAATGTTTATTCAGTGTTAAGTGTCTCTCTGGATATCCTGGCACTTAACAGGTGTCTCACAGCAGCCCTTAGGGAGAGGTCTGGCTCCAGGGTAAAAACTGAAGCACAGGGCAAATAATTCTGGAGGCGCATTTTGCAGTGGCTGAGGACTTTTGGTGAGTTGTAGGAGATGAGCAGAAACTGGTTTCTCACTCAAATTCAGCTTTCTTTTGTATCCATTGGACATGCCTTGTTGAAGTGCTTTGGTTCCAGAGGAGCTTGCCTTTTTTAGGACAGTTTTGTAGTCTGCATACTAGCATGAGCATCACTGTCTCACACTGTTCTTAAAGGTATGTAGAACTGCTGGATAAGAGGGGGATTGTTTTCAGCCAATTAAGTGGTTTTCTTATGTTATTCTCTGCCCCTGTGTTAGTTTGTGTTGGCTGTGCTGCATTTTGAGTCTCTTCCATTATCTGACATTTCTAGGCAGAGCTCTGAAGAGGAGCCTGAAAGGAGTGTGGAGCTGAGCCTGCAGGAGGAGATTCAGCGGGTCACAAACATCAAAGCTTCTTCTAAAATCAAGTGAGTGGAAGTCCTGCTGTAAAGGCTGAGCTGTGGTTGTGTAGCTGCCTGGGGAGAGCTCTGAACAGCTCAGTGTGAGGAGAGGTAGAAGAAGTTTCCTTCTCAACATCTGTTCAGGTTGGAACTGGGGAGAGGCCTACCATGATGTTCAATCCATTCAAACCTCTTCCACAAGTGGGCCTCTTTGTGCACACCAAGTGTCTCAGAGTGCACCTGCTTGCCTGTACACCCCCCCCCTTTGCCTATACACCCCCCTTTGCCTATACACCCCCCATGCCTATATTCCTCTTTCTCAGCTGTGCATGATATTTGATCCCTGGTGTGTTTTGTCTTACTGCCCTGATGTACAGCTCTGATTTTGTCTAACCAAACAGGTCAGTTGACTTGATGCTCTCTCCAAAAGGAGAGCTGAAGATCCTCTTGCTGCTCCAGAACAACAGCATTGAGTTGTACAGCCTGAACCTGTCAGCACAAGTCCCCCAGGCTGTCCGTGCTTCCAGGATAACCATTGGAGGCCACCGCAGTGACGTCAGGACGTTGGCTTTTAGCTCCGACAACATCGCTGTCCTCTCAGCAGCTGCAGAGTCTGTGAAGATTTGGAACAGGTATAGAGTCCACTTGTGTCACTCTCCCAGACTGTTCAGAGAGGCAGTGATAAAAAGGGGATGATGGAGAAGTACAAAATGATGAATGAAGTCAAGAAGTTAGTTTTGTATTGACTTCCTCTGGTTATTAGGGAGGCAGAGAAGCTAATGGAGCTAAGGCAGCACAATTAACTCATGGAGTTTGATGCTCAGCACTGAGGCTGAGCTTAGTGGCTGTTGTGGAAAAAACCCAAATCTCTACACAAAGGTTATATGTAGTGATCCAGTGTAGACTTTGTCTTTTTGTTGGTATTTTTCCTTTTTTATAAGAGGTACCAGCTGCTACTGTAAACGAGCTACAGCCTGTTCTTCAGGAAACATGCATTTCTTGGCATCTTCTCTGAAGGATCTGGTGTTGGCCTGAGCAGGCTGCTGTTTTGATCTACAGCATTGTCCCAGAATTTCCTGAGAAGTCCCAATTTCATGCTGGATTTCCTTTGAGCAAGCTCTCTTACATTCCTCAAAAAAAAAAAGAACGACAGCGCCGTTGGCGAGCGGGAACTCTTTGTCCTTGCTTGTAACAGCACTGAGTCATGATGGTGGACACTTTCTCTACAGCCTGCACTTTTTTAGACAAAAATTTCTTAGCTGTAATGCTGGACAGCATTTGGGTCATGGGATGGTGGTGGTGTGTCTCAGGTGTGGGCCAGAGCGAGCGTGTGCTAAGAGGCCTTGGGCCCTGTGTTCCCAGGTCGACTCTGCAGTGCATCCGGACCATGGACTGTGAGTACGCGCTCTGCTCGCTCTTTGTCCCTGGAGATCGGCAGGTCATCGTTGGCTCCAAGGTAAACAGTCTTGTGTCACCTGATCTGGAGCACTCTGGTGCTCCAAAAACCACCTCTGACAGTCAGGTGCTGCTGTGTTCCCAGACTCTTGATGTAGCTCCTGTGGCTTCAGCCAAACAGCTGGTGAGAGCTCTGGGAAGGGCCTGGTGGAGGTTTGGAGTTTGGCTGTCTGTGTGTGACAGGCATCTCATCAAGCTGGCTCTTCAGGAGATGGTTGGCAGGGGTGCTCTTCTGCTGGGAGCTGTCAAGGCCTGGCAGGGCTGAGCTAGTGCTGTTCATGTATGAGTGTCCAGCCTGGAGCCCACAAATGGAGCAAGGGCTGCTCTTGGCTGTCAGCAAGACACCTGGTCACTGCTGGTGTCTGTCCTTTGGTAGCTCAGAGCTTTTGTCTCAGCTCTGGTATGAGATATTTTTCTCTTTGCTGTTTCTGGGACATCTCACTGGCTCCTCAGCCTCAGTTTTCAGGACATGGTGAATGCTCCATAAGGTGTTCTGGAGTGTCATGGAAGGGCTGGTTTATCCTCAGTGATGTATCTTTCTTCCCAGACAGGGAAGCTGCAGCTGTATGACCTGGCTTCTGGCAGTCTGATGGAGACACTTAATGCTCATGATGGGGCACTGTGGTCCATTGCTCTCTCACCAGACCAGGTAACCTTTCAGAGTGTCATCTGTCACACATCTTTGTGTGTTGCTCCTTCCTATGGTGCTGTATTTGCACTGCTGATGGGAGGGGCATGGGTACCCCTCGTTCTGGGAGGCAGAAGATGCAGCTGGTGGTGTTGAAGAACATCAGCTGTGGATACATGAATAGCTTAATGAAGTTCCTCTCTCTGTGTGGCACATGGCAGTGACTCTTTAGGCTGAGTGGGGCCATCCTCATTGTCTCATCTGGCTCTTGGACATCCATGCTGGAGCCTGTGATGCCATACATATTGGGTGGATGTGTTCCCACTGTGGATGGCTTCAGCCCCTTGTAACCTGCTGCAGTGGCTGTTTATCCTCCTTGTTAAATTTGCTGCTTCTTTGATGGATCACAGATCTTGTGAACATAATGATTTTTTTTTAATTTGTTCCACTCATGTTGAGTGACCGAATGACCCTCCCCATCTAGGTGATGTTAAGCTTAACTTCTGTCCCTGCAGAATGTGTCTTCCAGGCTCTGTATTGTTCTTGGTACTTTTTAAGCTACTGTAGCCTTTTTCTTTTGTTGGTGGCCCCAGGATCTGGGTGCATTGTGTGACAGGAACTAGACCAGTGCCAAATGCCCCAGTTCCACCGAAGGATAAGGAGGAAATTCTTTACTGTGAGGGTAGCAGAGCATTGGCACAGGCTGCCCAGAGGGGTTGTGGAGTCTCCATCTCTGGAGACTCATCTGGATGCTGTCCTGTGCAGCCTGTGCTAGGTGATCCTGCTGTGGCAGGGAAATTGGTCTAGATGATCTCCAGAGGTCCCTTCCAATCCTGATCAATCTATGATACCATAGATCCTTACTTATACAGATTAATACTTTGGTTCTGTTTGGGCACTCTTCTGATAGATTAGATATAGCTCTGACATTATATAGACATATTTAATTGGTTATTTTTCTGGTAACCCATAAAATCTGAAAGCAGCATGGTGTTAGGTATTTCTCATTTAAAATTAATCTTTGAAACATTATAGCTGGTCTTAAATCCATGGGGTGTGTGCTCTGTTGAGCTATGTTATTCTAGTTTTGTTAAACATAACACAAGACCCAGAGGTGTCTTGCACGAGTATCTCCATTACTGGTATCATCCACAGCTTTAATCTTGGGGAAAGGGTTAACCTACATCAACTTAATTTTCCATAAGCTCAGTTCTCCATATTCAGTTTACTTTCTGTGATAGAAACTGCAGTTGTTACATCTGGTGACCATGCTCAGTTACCAGGCTGTTTATTCTGAATTAGGGTGTTGACTTAGTTTTGCCCTGGATCCCCTCAGTATTTCTGAAGTTACTGAGAACAGACATTGATAGCTGAGAAAGTGCCTCATTCTGCTCTGTAAAAATCTGCAGTTTGGGGGATCCAAACCACTGGTTTATAAATCTTTGATGCAGGTGGCTGTTCTCTGACAGCCCTGTTAGTTTCTGAAGCAGGTTTTCATCACTGTATTTTAATGTGATTGTGATATGTGGCTTTGCCCTGCACACAACAAATGTAAAGTGTTTCCTGAGTGTTGCTCTTCCCATACTTCCCTCCAGAAGTGGGTCAGAACTAGATCAGGGTTTTTTTTGTAGTGTTCCCATTTTACATGCACATATATTCATTTGACTTAACTACTCTGGGTGTAGAAATCTGCTTGGCCTTTTACAACTTGTAGCTGGGGTTTTTTTCTCCATTACCACTCTTCAGGTTCATACTGGTTTCTGTCAGCTTCCACTTTGTTCTGTTTGTTGTGCAAGCTTTTCACATTTTTCTTAAGTAATCGTGTTGCACTAGTGGAATGAAAACCACAGCAAGTAATAACCTGCCTGGGATTCACTTAGTTTGCAGATTGAAAACACAGAGGACAGATTTTACCCTTATTCTCAATGTAAAAGGGTTCAGCTAAACTGTTCAACATTGAAAATGTGCTGTTGGGGCCCAGCAGCCAACCACACCCTGGGCTGCATCCAGAGGAGCGTGGCCAGCAGGGCGAGGGAGGGGATTCTCCCCCTCTACTCTGCCCTCGGGAGACCTCACCTGGAGTACTGGGGCCAGTGCTGGAACCCCCAACGTGAGAAGGACATGGACCAGTTGGAGAGGGTCCAGAGGAGGCCACAAAGATGCTAAAGGGGCTGGAGCACCTTTCCTACGAGGACAGGCTGAGAGAGTTGGGGCTGTTGAGCCTGGAGAAGAGGAGGCTCTGGGGAGACCTTCTAGCGGTCTGCCAGGACCTCAAGGGGGCCTACAAGAAAGATGGGGAGAGGCTGTTCAGTAGGGCCTGTTGTGACAGGACAAGGGGTGATGGGTTTAAAATAGAGGGAGGGAGATTTAGATTGGATATTAGGAAAAAGTTCTTTCCTGTGAGAGTGGTGGAGCACTGGAACAGGTTGCCCAGGGAGGTGGTGGATGCCCCTGGATCCCTGGAGACGTTCAAGGCCAGGTTGGATGAGGCCCTGAGCAAGCTCATCTAGTTGGGGGTGTCCCTGCTTCTTGCAGGGGGGTTGGACTGGATGACCTCTGGGAGTCCCTTCCAACTCCAGCCATTCTGTGAAAAGGCTGTGCTTGTGGGGTGCTGGTAGGGGTGTGCATCATGCAGTCCAGTAGCAGGGAGAGCACCAGCTTGCCCACAAAACACTTCATTACCTACAGCTTTCAGCCCCAAGCCCATGTCTTGATTTATGATTGGCATCTTTGACTTTAGGCCTGCCAGAGCTTCTGAAATAGTGTTTGCTCCTGGTGATGTCCTTTATCACTAATGCTGTGGGAAGGGGGGCATGTTAAAAAAGCCCCCTGTGTGTTGACAGTTCCTTGCCTGTAGAATTTAGCTGTAACTCTGGGTTATACCAAAGCTGGTTTTGCTCTAATGCTGTTTTTCTCTTGCAGCATGGCTTTGTGACAGGTGGTGCTGATAAGTGTGTCAAGTTCTGGGAGTTTGAGCTTGTGAAGGATGAGAGCAGTGTTCAGACAAGGTGAGGAAAAAACCCTCTTCAGATGCCATTCAGCTGCAGTGCCCATCTCATCGATGGGACGCTTTGGCCTTTGCTGTGCCCTGTAAGATCTGTGTGGAACATGTGGAGAAGAGTGTGAGCTTCACTGGTTTGTGAAGGTCTGGATGTAGCTGGGGAAGGGCACTTGCCCCATTCTGCTCCCTTGCTTTTGGGTGGGCACAGGACAGGCTTTCAGATGATGAAGCTGTTGATTCAGCAACGAAGTGCATCACCCTGCGGTACCGTGTGTATCCCCAGTCCTGTCTTGCTCATGTCCTAGTGAGGAATGAAGTGCTACACTCACTTTCCCAGGATGCAGTGTGGGAGTTCATGCTTCTCCCTGACTGGTTTGTTTGGGATAACAACTGGTTTCTTCCCTTCTTGTTGCCAGGCTCTCCATGAAACACGTGCGCACCCTGGAGCTGGATGAAGATGTTCTCTGTGTGCGGTACAGCCCTAACCAGAAGCTGCTGGCTGTCTCCTTACTGGATTGCACTGTGAAGGTTTTCTACACTGACACACTCAAGGTGGGAGGCCATTTACTACAGGGAGTGGTGTAGTTGTAGCCTGAAAGATCAGGAATACATAGGAAAAGTGTTTATTGCAAGATGCTGGTAAGAATCCGAGGGAGACCACGTGTCCCCCTTCAGGTGCCTGTTTGCTAGCAAACCTGGCAGAACCATGGCTGGCCCACACTGGGGAGAAGATCCATTGGTTTTCATCTGGAAAGCTTTGTGAGCCTCCAGGGTGGCAGGGCTTGCTCTGAACCCTGTGGGCATGGTGGTACTCCAGAGCTGCAAGGCACCCTAAGGGCGGGGACGGGTGGCATTGAATGGGGCACAGCACAGGCAAAGCGTGGGGGAGAAGAATCCTGTGTGCTGACAGGTGATGTTAGGGAGTGACATGTCACAGAGCAGCACTGGCAGATAGGTGAAGAGAAACAGAGATGCCATGGCAGTGGTGATGAGCACTGGGGTCAGCTCAGCTTGCTTGGGTACTTCCTCCTCATCTCAGTTCTGCTGTCATGGCCCCACTGCTGGAGTTGTTTAGGGCAAGAATGGAAGAGGGGCAGTGAGAGAAGGACAGATCTGAGCAGAACTGGCCTGGAGCAGGAGGTTTGTGCACATTCCTACTCAGTGTGTCTTAACTGAGCCCCTTTTCTTCTGCTTCAGTTTTTCCTCTCCCTGTATGGACACAAGCTGCCTGTGCTGTGCATGGACATCTGCTATGTAAGTATCATGAAGACCATGTATGTGCTGCAGGTGGGACTGTGGTCTTGGTGGTGGCTTTGCTGGCAGAAAGGTCTCTGGGGTGATGCTTTTTTGTCACCTCCTTGCTCCTGACTTAGTAGTTTCTTGCTGGGACACAGCAAGCCCCTCCTGATCCTGCAGTCTGTGCTCACTGGGGGGGGGTCACAGAGTAGCAGTCAGGACACAACTGGCCAGACCATTTTGTGAGTGAGTGGAAACCAGAAGGCAGTGGGAGTTCCCTACACTTCAGAGGTACAGCCTGCTCTCTGCTGCAGATACTCTGCTGCTGTGGAATGGAGGCTGAATCTTCACTGGTGGGAACAGACTGCAGGTGTAGGGGTTGAGCATCCTCTTGGTGCTTGTTTGTCCTAAGTGATGTCTTGCTCTGGGGCATCCTTGGAATGAGGGTGATTGGAAGCCAAAGCAGCAAGGCTTTGCTAGGGGTTTAAATGCTTGCAGAGGGTCAGGAAAGAGCCATGGGTGCTTTGCTGGTGCCACAGGCATGGGTCACCCTGGTGGGGAGTGGAGAAGGGACCTAGAGGACCTGTTTCAAGAGCCAGGCATCTGTCCACTCGGCACTGGGCAGTCACTGGTTCAGCAGGGGTTCCTCATGGGGCTGCCAGCCAGCTACTCACACCCTCCTCTCTTTTCATTGCTCTGCAGGATGGGACTCTGATTGCCACTGGCTCTGCTGACAGGAATGTGAAGATCTGGGGCTTGGATTTTGGGGACTGTCACCGCTCCCTCTTTGCTCATGATGACAGGTCAGTCAAGTCATACAGTATCTCTGGGCTGGAGCATCTCCCCTGTGAGGAAAGGCTGAGGGAGCTGGGGCTGTTCAGCCTGGAGAAGGCTGAGAGGGGATCTGATCAGTGTTTATCAATATCTGAAGCGTGGGAGACAAAGGGGAATGGCCAACCTCTTCTCAGTGGCCTGTGGGGACAGGACAAGGGGCCATGGTCACAAGCTGGACCACAGGAGGTTCCACACTGATGTGAAATATAATTTCTTCACTGTGAGGGTGATGGAGCATTAGCACAGGCTGCCCAGGGGGGTTGTGGAGTCTCCTTCTCTGGAGACATTCCAGACCCATCTGGATGCCAACCTGTGAGACCTGCTCTGGGGAACCTGCTCTGTCAGGGGGTTGGACTTGATCTCTGGAGGTCCCTTCCAACCCCTGTGATCCTGTGTGGGCTACCTTGAGGGTTGTGATTCAGCAGGAACCCTTTTGTCCAGCATAGTGTGGGAGTGTGTGCCCACAGTGTTCCCCAAGTGGGTGACTTTGAGCCTTCTTCCCTTCCAGTGTGATGTACCTGCAGTTTGTGTCCAAGTCCCACCTCTTCTTCACAGCTGGCAAGGACAACAAGATTAAACAGTGGGATGCAGATAAATTTGAGCACATCCAGACACTGGAGGTAGGACTGTTGAAAGGAAGCCTTATATCCCTGCCCAAGCAGCACTTGGCTCAGGGTGTTCATGTCCTCTCTGCCTGCCATGCAGGGGCACCACCAGGAGGTGTGGTGTTTGGCACTCAGCCCCAACGGAGACCACGTGGTGTCAGCATCCCATGACAAATCCCTGCGCCTCTGGGAAAGGACGAGAGAGCCACTTGTCCTGGAAGAGGAGAGGGAGATGGTAAGAGTTTCACCCTTCCTGCCAGAGACCACTTCCAGGCCTGTTGTCTCCCCAGCAGGCAGGTTCCTCACTTCTCACTGACCACAGCCTGGTTCTGAGGTGCCCGGGGTGGACTGGAACCTTCTGGGGCAGCGTGTAGATGCTGCTGGGGCTGCCCCATCTGTGCTGCTGGGTGTGTTCCTGGCTAACCTGGTGTCCTTTGTCCCTAAGAGGCCTCTGGTTCTGTTCTCCCCTTTCCAAAGCAGCTTTCACACCACAGTTGAGGGAAGGGTGTAGAAGCATGTGCAGAAGCAGGAGTGGATGAGAAACCTGGGATAAATGATGTGGGTTTTTTGTCTCTGCCTGTTTGTAGAGAGCTGAGGTGTCCCATGGGCAGCATCTTGATGCCCAGTAGTTGGTGTGATAGGAATGGTGGTAGTAAAAGGAGAGGCAGAGACAGCTCCTTCTCCAGGTGCCAGAAAAGTGTTTTGGGTCAGATTTGAGGAACGAGGTGGACATGACTGCACCAGCAGTGAATTAGACACTGGTGGGGGTGCAGGCTCCTTCCTCCTGCTGGCCAGGGCAACCTTGGGGTTTTTCTAGGGCTGTGTGCTGGGTGGAAGGTGCAGTGCTGAATTGCTGATGTCTCAGCTTGGTGGGCTGTCTGGTGACTGTTCCTGCATCCAGAGCAGAGACCTTGATTTCTTTCTGTCTGGGAGAGTCCAGAACTCTCCATGAATTTGGGACCTGGCACAAGTGGGCATTTTCAGTGGCACTGCTGACAACCTGCTTGATTTCTCCTGGTTTTGCAGTGGGCTGCATGAAGCTGCAGGCTCTCTTGAAGCAGTCTTGAAGGACTTGCACCCTTGCTGCATGACCTGTGTTAACCTGTTGTGTTCTCACCCCCTGCAGCAACGAGAAGCTGAATATGAAGAGAGTGTGGCAAAGGAAGAGCAGCCTGTGGTGAGTTGTGCCAGCTGAGGGTGTGTTAGTCTGACTGGAAAGTCTAGAATAAGCACTTGACCCAAGTCAGAGGGGACTGGTGGCTTTTTTGCTTTGAGGAGGTGCAGGGGGAAGGTGCTGAAGCTCCCGAGGAAGAGCCGTGCACTTGGGAACTTCTGTATTTCCTCAAAAAAATTTAAAAAGACCAGTTTAGGAATGGGAGAGATGGAATGTGATGGGACACAGGCATGCCTGAGTGTGCTGCCTTCAAACTCTGTGTTTTGCAGGTGGCTGGAGAGGCACAAGGAGAGACAGGGCTGGCAGGAAAGAAGACGATCGAGACCATCAAAGCGGTAAGACTCTGTGGGCCGGCCTTGTGTTGTGCCTTGCCAGGCTCAAGGGAGAGCCCTGATGGAGGGTCTGCTGGGGTGGTGTAAGCTGTGCTCTTGTAAACTCACTTGGCCATGAGTTTGGTTTTGGCTGGTTTGGTGTTGCTGATGTGGCACAGTCTCGTGTTCTTGTGTGGCGTAGGCCGAGCGCATCATGGAGGCGATCGAGCTGTATCGAGAGGAGACGGCGAAGCTGAGGGAACACGAGGCCATATGTAAAGCTGCAGGAAAAGAGGTAAAAGTACCAGGCCCAGGGTGGGTTGGGTGTATCCTTCCAGCTCCCTCATCTGGGTGGAAAGGCTCAGCATGCAGGTAAAACCAGGGCAGCTGGAAATCAGAGGCATTTGGCAAGATCAAAGGGTGTTTGGAGATGACATTGTGCTGTGGGGCAGGGTTAGTGCTGTGTGCTGTCCAATGAGCTTTCTGCTCAAAGGCACAGTGGGATGGGAGTTTTGTTCATCCCAAAGTCTGGCCTTCATGTCAACATTCCCTGCTAAATTAAGGGACAGTGACAAGAAGTGGAAGAAAATTCATACACCTTCGAGCCAGCCATAGAGGTCTGAGAAGGAGGTTGGAAACGAGGTCTGGGGTGGGTGAACATTTAGGGGTTTGCAGGAAGACACTTTTCTACTGTGAATTAAAGTTTTTTTCTGCACTTGAATGTAAGCACTGAGCTGCTGTAACCCATTCTGTGCCCCCAGGTTCCCTTTCCTGTCAATCCTATCCTCCGTGCCTATGGAGCTGCCACAGTAAGTGGGTTGTTCTCAGCTGGAGTGGGGTTGTTGATCTGCTGGCTGAGCAGATCTGGGTTGCTCTGGGGGTGGAGGACCACCTGAGTCCACTTGAAATGGAAACTCAGTTTTGCTTGTAAAATATGAAGACATTTTGGGGGTTTTATGGGTGGTTTTTTTTTGTTGTGTGACTGCTTGGTTGGTTTTGTTTGGTGGTTTGGGCTTTATTTTCTCTTGCACATGTGTTACAAAAGTTTAACCCACTAAGGGTGAACTGTAATTCTGATGGTGGCCATGACCTTATGGATCTTATCACACACCAGTGGTTTACAGTATTCACCTGGCAAGATATGAGCAAGCCAGTTCAAACCTTTCCTGTGCCTGAGGGAAAGTGTGTTCTGGAGGAGTTGTGCTGTGATAAGATACCTGAGCATCCACCAGAATGGGTAACTGTGTCATTGTGCCCCTCCCCATGGGACATCAGTTGGCACTTAGAGCCATTCCCTCCATTCCTCTGTGAACATTGATATATTTAATTGCCAGCTGACTAGATTGAACAGGGGTGAATGGAAAGCTGTGATGAAGTGGTTAGGTGCTTCTCCTTGGTGCTTCCCAGCTGTGCCCTGCATCTGCCAGACACTTTGAGCAGATAATTGGGAGTAGCAGGAGTTAAGCCTTTGGGAGATGAGTTTGTGTAAGGTTTTGTGTGTGATTGGGCTGTTTCACCAAGGTTTTCTTCATCTGGTTAGTAACAGATTGAATGGGATATGAGACAATCTAGCTGTTGAATATAAATGAGACATTTCACAGTGTTCTTCACCAGTTCAGAGGATCCTGAGAAGGCTGGGTTTGTTTTGGGGAGGAACAACTTCCCAGGCTGGCAGCTGATTGAGGCTGAAGGAGTTTCCTCTTTGTCATATTCAGTTTCATCTGTCCATCTCTCACAACTTGATTGTGGGTTTTTAACTGTGTGAAGTGGACCTTAAGGCACTTTTGGGATGTTTCTTGATATGCTGAGCTGGTGTCTTTCCTCTGTTACAGCCTTCTGCATATGTGCTAGAAGTTTTCAAGAAGGTCAAGTCAAGGTGAGTCCCAAGTGCTCTATTGCTGAACATGGCTTGTGACCAAATATTGGATTTCTGGGCCCAGGACTGGCTGTCACCATGGGATGGTCTATGGTGCTGGGTATGGGCAGTGCTGGAGAGTCTGGAGTTCCTGTCCCTGACAGCCTCTTGTGGAATGTGCATGGAATTGGGGAAGGGATATTGTTCCTTCCATGGTGAACGTTGGGTGAAGCTCGTGTATATGGGTTAGCTGCTTGGAGAAGCACATGTATGTGAGCAGGGGGTCAGGGATGCTGAGGGGGCAAGGTTGTGGGCCTGCAGCCTGTGCCAGATGTCTGGGCTCTGTGCAGCTGCCCTGTGCTTTGTGGGCAGTGCCAGCCCAGCAGTGATGGATGCTTGGCACAGCTTTTGGATGAGAACCTTCTGATGCAGCCCTGTGTTTGCTGCTCATCAGTGGCTGAGACTAATGGTTCTCTCCCTTGGCTTTCTCCTCAGTGAGCTGGAGGAGTCTCTCCTGGTGCTGCCTTTCTCCTATGTCCCTGACCTGCTCAGACTCTTCAATGAATATATAAACCTGGGTTCAGAAGTTGAACTCCTGTGCCGAGCTCTCCTCTTCCTGCTCAAGTGAGTCTTTCATCTGCCCAGACAGATCTTCTACTCTTAATTTAGTTGGTGTTGCTGTCCAGAACCTGGATGTGAGGAAGCCCCAACAGGGCCCTGCTTGGTGGTGGATGTGATGGTTCCTCAGCTCCTCGTGCTGGTGTGTGTCATGAACTTGGTTTGTGCTGGTTACATGAACAGAGTTCCTCTCACTACTGTGCTTGGGGACAGCAGAGCTGGGGTGTGCACCCTGTCTCCTGGGGCTGCAGAGCTGACAGAGCTTGCTCTGAGTGGGTGTAATTGAACTGTGTGGGGAAAATTTTGGCTTTTCTCTGTGTCTCTGGCTCTGAAGCTCTTGGGAAGCTCCCTTGGGAGTGTGGTCTCATCTGGCATCGAGGGTGAAGTGGCACTGCTGGCCAGCACTGAGTCCTTGTAGAGCCCTTGCCCTTGGAGACCTTCCCCTTGGACACCTGCATGTTAAAGACAAGCTTCAGAGAGTGGCTTTTCTAGATGGATCTGCCCATGGCTGTTACATAAGGCTGGTCTGGGGCGGCCTAATGTAAGAAAAATCTCATGTCCAAAACCTACAAAGGCTCAGGGGGGTGGGGTGGGGGCAGTTGCTGATGTTTCTAGGAGCAACCTTGCAATGTGTCACTGCCTGCTTTGTTCACAGGATACATTTTGGGCAAATCACAAGCAACCACATGCTGGTGTCAGTGATAGAAAACCTGAAGAAAACGACCATTTCCAGAGTCAGCGGGGCCCGGGTGAGTGCTGCAGCCTCTCCTTCCCCAGGGTTTGGAGTAACAGCACAGACCAGTGGCCCTGGGGTCCAGTGGGAGAGTTTAAGGGTCTGACTCCACCAAATTGGGTGGGAGTGTGGATCTGCTGGAGGGTAGGAAAGCCCTGCAGAGGGATCTGGACAGGCTGGATGGTTGGGCTGGGGCCAACAATATGATGTTCAACAAGGCCAAATGCCGGGTCCTGCACTTTGGTCCCAACAACCCCAGGCAACGTCACAGGCTTGGGCAGGAGTGGCTGGAGAGCAGCCTGGCGGAAAGGGAACTGGGGGTGTTGGTTGACAGCCCCCTAAACATGAGCCAGCAGTGTGCCCAGGGGGCCAAGAGGGCCAATGGCATCCTGGCTTGGATCAGGAACGGTGTGGCCAGCAGGAGCAGGGAGGTGATAATCCCCCTGTATTCTGCACTGGTGAGGCCTCACCTCGAGTATTGTGTCCAGTTTTGGGCCCCTCACTTCAAGAAGGATGTTGAGGTTCTGGAGCGTGTCCAGAGAAGGACAACNGTAATGACCTCAAGTTGCACCAGGGAAAATTTAGGTTGGATCTTAGGAAGAACTTCTGTCCTGAGAGAGTCCTCAAGCATTGGAACAGCTGCCCAGGGAGGGGGTTGAGTCCCCATCCCTGGAGGGGTTTAACAGACGGGGAGATGCGGTGCTTGAGGACATGGTCTAAGGGTAGACTTGGTGGCGGTAGGTTAATGGTTGGACTGGATGATCTTAGGGGGCATTTCCAGCCTTAAAATTCTATGATTCTGTGACTCCCTTTGACCTTCCTCCATTACAATTAGGCAGCCTGGTCCTTATGCTCTTCCTGATGTGACAGTGTCCACTGATGAGCCTGCATTTGTGTTCCCTCCCACATTTCCTCTTGATTTTCTTGTATTTGGGCTTTGGCTTGTTAGTTTTGGAGATAAATAAACTCTCTATTTCTTTTGGGCTTTTCCTTGGGCTACATGTGCTATGTGCAGACTGTGCATCTTCCCAGAGGCAACCTCAGACACAGTGATGTGTCTTTCAGAAAATACAGAGGATTATAGCTGCTCTCAAGGGAGAACTGTGGGGTACAGACTGCAGGATAGGTTGTTCCCCCACTTGGATGAAATGTACATGTAAATAATGTTTATTTAAATCTGTGGGTTAACTTGCTCGAGGTCAGACCATGCAGGACCCACTCAGTGATCCCCAACAAGCTTGAGGTGTGTCCAACAGTGTGGTGCTGCTCTGTCTTCACAGGATGTGCTGGGATTCAACATGGCAGGACTCCAGTTCCTGAAGAGGGAGATTGAGGCCAAGGACGAGGTGACATTTTTTGCTGATGCAACTGACCGTTTCGAGGAGAAGAGGAGGAAGAGGAAGAAGAAAGAGAAAATGGTTCTTGCAGTGCTCTAGCATTTTGCTGTTCAAGACCCAGAGCATGTGGATGGGCTGATGTAACCTCAGTGCGTGGCCATGGAAGTGTTCTTGTGGCTGGACAGCTGTGATGTTGTCTGGTGACTGGGACAAAGTCTGTCCCTTCCCCATGTGGTGTAACCCCAACTCAGAATGGTCATCTCAGATGAACTCTTGGACTTTGAACAGTTTCTGAGGTGGCAAAGATGGCTGCTTTTCCTCCAGTGGAGTGCCTGTTAGAGATGGGGTTGATTTCTCCTGTGAAAGAGGTCAGCTTGTTCTGGCTGTGGTTTAACTGAGTGAATCCAGCACCTGGTTTGCTTGTGGGACTCTGCCCTATCCAGGGAAGGGACTTTGCAAGATTTGATCTTGTTTTGACACCTGCTTGTGGCAGCACTTGGAGGCTCTGAGCAGAGCTGGGTGACTTCTGCCCAAGTGTGAACTTGGGCTTGCAGCCACTTGCTTTTTTGTGTGACTTGGAAAAACCTGTCTGCCCTCTAGTAAAGGTGTATTTATGTATGCTCTCTGAGACAACTTTGTTCCTGGAGTTTTGTCCTAACATTTCTCTAGTAAAGCCTCAGCTGCCTTGCCCTGTGTGTCAGTTCTCAAAGGATTTGTTTTTCCAGAGAGTACAATCAGTGGGAGTAAACAAAGGGGCTGCTGTCCAGGATTGTGCTGTTCTGTGGCCTTGGCAGACTGAGCCTGAGAAGTGTGGGTTGGTTGTGGGTTGGTTGTGTTTGCTCCACTCCTCAGAAACTCCACTCAGTGGTTGCAGTGTTGTACTTGGCCTCTATCAGAGCAAATGAATTTGCAGCAGGATGGGGTAAACTGAGCAAGTCTCTGCTGGTTTTGTAAAGTACTTTGTAGTTAGTAACTAACTGCTTTGCTGTTAGTAAGTAACTTTGTCAGGGGGTTGAGGGTTCACTTCCTACTTCAGAATCTGAGTACTTTACCTCAGCCCTTGGTGCTCCAGTTCCAGGAGGTGTGTTTCTGGCACTGTGGAGATGGCACTCTTCATTCAGCTCTCCCTGTGTACCTCTAGCATTTTCTATTTTCCCAGATGAAACTTGTGATCAAACAGCTCCACTACAACATGTCCCCATCCTGACACATTCCATTCCTCCTCTCAAAGTAAGACCCTTATAAGAGGGATTACTGCAGTGGGAGGGAGGGGAGGAACTGTGGGATGATTTAAGTGTGTTGTTCACCTCAGCTGACATCTTGGCTGTCCTGCTGAAAAAAAAACAAAGGATGAGAAGTATTACAAAGAGAGGGGTGTCCTGTGACAGCAGAGCATCCCTTCAGCAGTGGTGAGTGAGGATAGAGAGAAGGGAGGGCTGATCAATACCTTTGTGTGATGTGCTCTGTTTGGTTATAGAACCTAGGCTGCTGTTTGGTGGTCCTGTGTGGGCCATGGCCACACATGCACATCAATTCAGGGACTGATGACAAGGGTATAGATGAGTGACTTGGGATGTAGAGTCATCTTTTCATGATGATGACAGGTGTCTGATCGTAGTTGGAGGAGTGTCTCTGCTCTCACTGGGATTTGGGGAGAATCCTTGGAAGAAAAGGCCTTTGAGGTGGTAGGAGGTGGTTGTTCTTCTCCATAGGTGCTGAGATAGGCTTCACAACTGAACTTGCTGCTGGTTCTCTGATTGGCATCACTTGTGACCTGGCAGTAGAGTCAGGCCTCTACTGCCCCAGTGCTCAGAATGCACCACCCAGGGGGACAGGCCGAGGAC
>VXBZ01001754.1:85927-145755 GCA_013399135.1 Heliornis fulica | reverse complement strand
TACCCTGGGGCGAACCCCCCGTGTGCAGAACGACGGGTTTCAGGGGGATGTTCTGGGGTTGGGGTGGGCAGAGCGGGGATGGGGGGTCCTTCCCTTAGTGTCTTCGCCATGGGCGGCAGACTCGAAATCCACCGTTTTCTTTTTAAACCAAGAGAGCGCCCGAGGTTTTTCTCCCCATCCCCTCACCTTTTCTGCTGTTCTCGGTCAGTGCAGGCACCCCCTGGAAATTCACCCTTTGTCAGTGGGACGAAGGCGTCGAGCCTCCTCGGCAGGAAGCGAATCAGATACCGTTTTATAGCAAAGAAGCCGTGCTGTAGGTGAATAGTTCTCCTTGGCAGGTTTATTTGGAAATCTAGGGGTTCCCCAAAAAAGAGATGCTGCAGAGAGTTAACACAGCTATCAGCATGGTATGATCTCACTGGTAAAAAAAAAAAAGGAAATTAGTTATTTAAATATATTTAACCATTTGGAATCAAGGTTATTTTTTATTTTTCCTCTTTAAAAGCCCAAGAGGGATTAGTTGAGGCAAAGGATGTTACTGTTACAGATTTGGCATCCCAAGTTAGAGGTTTTACCAATTAGCATCTGAGATGCTTAGAATGGTTCAGGAAGAACAACATCGTGTTTGACAGTTCTGATGTCTTCTCATTTTTCTTCCCTGTAGCAAAAATTATCTTTAACAGGACACTTTTTTACACTATAAACTAGAAAAGGGCAGGGGCGAAAGAAGGTGTTTACCGTTTTCTCCTTACGAAGGCATATGAAGAAGTTTGGGTTTTTTGTTGTTTTCTTTTCACTCTTTAATATTTATGGTCAGGTGTAGAAATAAATAAATTCACACTTCATCCTTTTGTGTGGCCCTTTGTACAGGGATGTGGTTTTTACCCTTAGTCTTGTCTTTGTGTAAAGGATGGAGCTGTAAAATGTTCCCTGTATGGGCAGTGCCAGCAGTGTGGGGCTGCAGCTGGTCTCTGGGAGGCATGGGGTGGAACCCATTATTTTTCCCTAATTTCCCACACTGAATTTGCAACGTGGGTTTTGTACCTCATGATGCATCAGTGTATGCTTTTACATCAAGAGACATCTTGGAATGATACATTTTTTCCCTCTGAGTTGTGCCAGCAGGATATAAATAACTATTAGCGGTGGAAGGTGCCTTTAGAGCACTGCTGTGGCCCTTAGAGGAGGGGCCTGCGTCGTTTCAGCTGGTGTTGCTTTGGGCTGTGTTTGGCACGTGTGGAAGTTCCCTGGCAACAGAGGTTGGTCTGTGGGATAGCAAAGTGTCAGGAAATAGTCATAAAATCCACTCAAAATATTCAGGTTGTTTCGGGATAATTAAATTGGAAGAAAATTCCATTTGGTAAATCTTTAGAGCCTCAACTGCATATTGAGGTTATCAAGTAGTCCTGTATTTGTGAAACCAGCATTTTTCTAATAATAAGCTCTCTGTGTGCCACAGAATACCTGCTTTATGTCAGTGATTTCCGTTATGCTGTGATATGTCACACCTAATATCACGACTGTAATTAAATCTCATCAGGTGTCAGAAATACTATGTGAAAATGGAGAGGATCTTCAGAGAAGCCCTATGTGATTTTTTAACTTTAGGCTTGTTTTTGAACCGTACTGTTGTTACACAGCAAGTTGTACTGCAGCGTATCTGTCTGCAAACAAGCTTTGAGGAAGAGGTGACTAGAAGGAAGCTCTTGCAACACATAGTATGGGAGGGAGGCAGGCAATGACATCTCAAAGGTCTGAAGGAGGAGAGGTGGATCTTCTTGCTGGTAACTTAGCAGCAAGTTGCTGAGTGGGCTGTGAAATTGCTCTTGTTTTATTGAGGTATTTTACTCGAGAGCTGCCTCAATTGAAAGAATCAAGCACAGAGACCTGATAAGAATATTAGTTTTCATTTTAAAACATCACATGACCTGTTTGTGAGCTTCCTCATTCTTTTGGTTTGAAAGAGTACTTATACATACAAGTTCTTGCTGCTTGATGACTCAGTAGGAAGTGAAAGAGTCGGTATAAACCACAGTGAAATGGAGAAGAAACTATATATGGTAAAATGTATGTGGTCTTGCACACAGGCAAGCTAAGTAGATATTCTTAAAACATTCTGAATATATATCAAATGCTTTCAAGAATGAATGATGGTGCTCTATTGGTTTCCTTACAAAGATTAATAAATTCATTGATCATTGATGTTATTGCTAGGTATGGTGTGTAGTAAGCATTGTGCTGAAATTATTTGATAATAAGGGATGGAAGAAATATGTGTGCCCTATACTTGGATGTTATTAGAAGGTTTCAAATTGAGAGTGGAAAGAATGTGTTGAATGTCCACACTGGAAAAGAGAAGCTGGTTATATTCCAAATAACTGCAGTTCATAACATTTAATTGAAGATTTTGGAGGATCTCTTGTGAGAGATCTTAGGTTTCTCAAACACTTTCAGAAATCTAAACCTGTCCAAGATCTATTATATGGATACATTTGTGTTCCTTATGGGCATTTATCTGTTAGTAGCTTTACCTAATCTGGTTCTTCAGCCATTATTTCCAACATTACATCATCATGAGCCTACTGAACAGCTAAATAACCAATACCATGTCAGAGAGAATCCTGCAGTAGCGGTGCTCTTAGTGATGGGGAAGCTGATGCACAAGGCTGACTTGTTCTCAACTTCACCACATTTTTGTGACATTTCAAACTCAAAGGGAAAGAGACATAGTTAAAAGTTTTCACCATCTATCTACTGTTGATTTTGCCAAAATTTGGGGGAGTGGGGGGAGTGAGTTTTTAGGCTCTCTGTTCTGGCCTGGAAGAGGTAGGGAACAGACCATAAATATCTAACTTTAATCTTGCTTGTTGTAGTTCACATAAATTAAATCTGGTTTTGGTTGTGGTTTTGGAAGGTTGGGGATTTATTAATTGCCAGTATTATTAACAACCTGGGAAGGCATATTAGGGCTTTAGAGAGAGGTTGGAAGTTACTATTACAGTTTGAATAGTAAGTACCTAGAGTAGTATTTTTGTAGGTTGGCATTTTCTAGGTCAGCATGAGTTGTATGTGACTTTGAGAGGTGTTTTTAAGGTTGGCCAGGAGGTGCTTACTTAGGAAGTGCAGTAGTCATTTTGGTCGTGTATCTCAGTGGCTGCCATGTAAACCTTGAGGTTCATTTGCTTTATTTGTAGACCTTTTCAAGGGGTGCTCTGGTAGCTTGAGTTGTAAGGATTCATTTAGGTGTTGCTTCTGTTAGCCAGCACGGTTGGTGATGATTGGTAGGGAAGTTGCTTCATACTGGAGGACAGAAAAGAAGGAAAAGCTGCAAGGCATATGGGCTACCTGTGGGTGGTTGTACTTGGGACAGTTTATGAAACCCTAAGCTGGAGGATGGGATTGTATGGACTGTTAGAGAACTTCCTCTAGCTTGGCCAAGTCTTGCACCGTAAGACTTATAACAAAGGTACCTAAATATTGTAATCACAACAACAGCTGTGTAATTGCCCCTAATGCAGTAATTGGCTAAGCCTGAAAGGAAGTGTGGAATTTTATTTAATCTTTGTTTGGATGCCAGTATTTGGATTCAACTCCTTCAAAAGGCCTCAAATGTCTCCTTTGGTATAAAACCTTTGGTAAAGTCTTGCGGTGTATTTGGGTAGTGTGATCCAGGAATGCTTGTGGCTACTCCTTGCTTTCTCATAGCAGCACCATATCCTTGAACACACAGATAAAATCTGTATAACTCTTAGGTACTTCTGGCCTTAATATAAGCAAAAAGGTTTGTAAGTACTTGCCAGAGCTCTTGGGTTGGAGTAAGCAAAGTGACTTGCATGCACAGTGATGTTCTTCAGGTGTCCCTGATGGTGCTCCTGGTGAAGACAGCAAGCACTTAAAAAATAGGGTCACAAAAAGCAAAAGAAAAAAATCTCTTCCCCTCCCCTGCATTAGTGTGGCTTTAATGAAACCACCTCTTGGTTCTTTCTGTAACTGGCTTTATAAATTTTTTTCTGAAACAGGTGCCCTTTTTACTGCAGTAAGGCAAGTAATTTAGAGCACCAGGAGGTGACTTTTCATCTTACTGTTAAAGACAGAATTCCCCTCAGCTGCAATTAGCTGTACTCTTTACTGTGATAATTATTTCTGTGCCAGTCTTGTAGCCTCAGAAAACTCAGTGAATGTTTCAGAAATTCTAGCAGATGGCTTTTAATACAACCTAAACCAGATAATTAAGCTTTGGGACAGGGTGCGGAGGCAGCTGAGAACTCTCTGTCCTTGGAGGCTTCCATCACCCAACTGGTCAAAGCCTAAAGCAACCTGGTCTGAGTTCAGAGCTGGTTGCTTTGTTGGATGAGACAGCTCCTGAGGTTCCCTCCAACCTGAGAGATCCTGTGATGCTGTGTAACTGCTGCTACACCTCAGTGGCAGAGTCATTTTGGAGATGAAAATGAATAATGTTTAGTTTGGGACTGTGGGATGCTGTTTTGGTGTGCTGATGTAGCACAGTATGCTAAGTATGCATCAGAAAAATAGAGGCTCCCTCTCCAAGAACTGCAGGCAGAACATCAGAGTAGGATAGCCAAAGAGCCTAATCTTGCTGATCCCTGTGGACTAAAACTGATAACTTCTTGCTGGCACATTTAAAATTCTGGGTTTACACCTGAACTTCCTGTAATTACTCTTTTTTTTTTTTTGGTTGGTTAATCCTCACTGGTGTTTTGTGCATATTCTATCTTGGGACCCAGTGATCTAAAGCTTCCTTTTGTATGTGTCTGGGTAACAAAACATCTTTCAGAATATCTGCTTTTGGTGTGAGCTACCATCAGCTGAGGTTTTGTGTGTGCTGCTGGCTTTAGAAGTGTTTACTGCAAGCTTGTCTTTTTATCCTTAAACCCTGGAAACCGAGACCCTGATAAATCCCAAGTTGCACAGACTGTCTCTGAGTTTGCTCTTTAACACTTCTTGTACCAGTGTGACACCTGAATTCACAAAGTTGGGGGTTGTTTTTTCTGAGGCATAATTCAGCATGCTATTGTGTCCTCTAATTGGAGAGGTGATTTAATTGGGTCTTATTGGATGCTCATTATAAGGGGATCTACCTTATGAAATGACAGATTTCAGGTTGGTAGAGAGTTTTCAGAGTGGCACAAAATCTGTATTCAAACACTTTACTGTTACACACCTCTCAACATGCACAGTTGTTTTAACTTGTAAATTGATTTGAAAGTATAAATCCAGTTGGTTTCCAGTGGGACACATGCTCTAAAACTTAGGCTTTTAATTTCTTTGCCCCAAACCAGGTTTCTGTCAGTAAACAAAATTAATGCTATTCTAATAACATTATTTCTTCCTTTTCAGTTTGTGAAATGTGGCTATGCAGGCTCCAACTTTCCAGAGCACATCTTTCCAGCTTTGGTTGGAAGACCTATTATAAGATCAACTGCTAAAGTGGGAAACATTGAGATCAAGGTAACTTTTTTCATTATTATTCCTTTCTGACAGATAAAAATATTTAGGGCAGCTTTTGACTTACGTAATGTTTGGAAAGGCTTTTTCCCTTAATTCCCCTTTATGCTGTTCCAGTACCTCCTGATTAATTTCTGTATTGGGCTTTAGCCTCTCACAAAGTTATTAAGAAGGAAATGTAAAGCACTGGAGGCCCTCAGATAGCACAACTGAGGAGGCAGCAGGTAGGGCTCAAATGGTTCTTGGTAAAAAGGGGTTTCAGATGCCAAAATACGAATGAGGTCGAGATTAGAAGGCAGAAATAGGGCAGAAGTGGTTGACATTTGTCACAGAGCTGTACTGTGATGTTCTGAGATAATGCTGAAGTACTCCTGAAGCTTCTTTCTGTACTGTTTGCTTTCTGCTCACAGTTGGTTATCTGTGATCTTGTATGAGATGTTTAACTTTGGTTGTGTTTGCACTTCATTGTTTCTATTGTTTTTGCTTTCTTTTCTTTTTTGCTGTTTATAGACAGCAAAACTAACTGGTACTAGTTATCAGTTAGAGATGGAGGGGCTGTGTTCAGGCTATTTTGTCTTAGAATGTTATTCCTACCTTGGAATGTGGGGGCACACACCTTTGAGAACCTTTTTCTGAAGTCTGGGGAAAAATTATGTCTTGCTTATTAATTAGAGAGTAATACTTCAGATGTTAGTAGTTGCTTCTGCAGTAGAGGCTTCAGTCAGTGTCTTAGCTTTGCTGTGGTCACATCCTCCCTTCGTGCTTCTAGCCTCGCGTTCTCACCTTGTGCTGGTCGCACTGTGTGTGCAGTCACATGGTGAGCTGCTTCAGTGAGCAGATCCAGCTGAAAAAAAGGGGTTTCTGTGTCAGGTGAAGTTTTGACTGCTTTAATAGACAACTTTGCAAGCTCCAGTTTGAGAGGGTAAGGCAGAAGGAGGAAATTCAGGGAGAAGTGGAAGGCGACGCAGAACTGTAGAAGCCCTCACTCGGGCCAGTGAGGGTCAAGTAAAACCACACATATACTGGCTTCCAGTTTTGCTTTCCTTCCTGCTTCTGAGCAGCAGCTTAGTAAAAAGGAAAATAAAAAACTTCCCAGTTTTGTTCCTTATTTTCAGAATCCTATATGGGTGACCAGAACTTCAGTTATCTGATTTCTGCTACAGCCTGTAAAAAGTTAGTGGTATCAGCAGAAGGCCATACTGGGAAGTCAAGATGATGGGAAATTATCAGACCTGTATAAATGCCTCCTTTTTTTTTCTCTGTAAAAAATAATTAAAAAAATATATACTGCAGTACCACTTACCTCGTGTCAGCTGTGACAGGTTGAAAGAGTGGAGATCTTTTCCTTTTACAGTAGATTTTTGTAAGGAGAAGAGCAAACATCTTCCTTCCTCTTGCAAGACTTGGAGAGGTGTTTGTTAACGTGACGGTATCTTCATGGAGGTCCTGGTGAAGTTTTGTAGTAGTTACATAGTGATTTCTAGTCTGAGGTCCAAGCAAAAATTCTCATGCATGAAATCTCATTGTTGAAGTCATGTTTTCTTTCAAGCTGAGTGGTATCCTTTGATTATCCAATGACTGAGTTTGGTGTCATTACAGATGACAGTGTTGAATTGGGAAGATAAGAGTGGAAGAAGTGGTAGAAGTAGGTTATTGCTGTGAGATAAGTGCGAAAGAACCAGTAGCTGTAATTTCACGTGCTTTGCCCAAGTTCTGCTTGAGGACTGATCACACAGGTGTACTTTGGAGAGTATAAACAGTGTCTAGATTCTTTCTAGAAGTTTGGTAGCATCTGCTTTGGTAGCATCTTGCAGAGAAGAAATCCCTGCCACAGATACTTTGTGTATCTCAGGATAGTATAGTAGTAAGTCTTGTGAAGTGAGCGTTGTTTTCCTTTGTTAAATTCTTGGAGATTTCTTTAAAAAAAAAATCAAAAAACCAACAGCAACCAAAAACAAATTAGCAGAGGTGTTTTATGTCAAAATTTAATTCTAGCCAGTCACTGTAAGTTCTTATGGATAGGTTTAAAATTGGGTAAAGGAAGCTGGCAGGAAGATTATCAGTTTAACTTTTCAGGACCACTTAGAAAAGCTGTCATTCCTGTGAAATTCAGAAACTGAAAAGAGTCTGGAAGCTGATCAAAGCAGCAGTTATCTGTCTATTGAGCTACCAATTTCAAGTTGATTTGTCCATGTTTTCCTTCTGGATTCTCATTCCAGTCAGCAGCAGGGATACAGCATTTTCCTCCTACTCAGACTCCTCAGTTCAGGACATAAATGCAATAGTTCAGTTATTACTGGGATTATTTGGCTTAAAATTGAAACCTTAAAACTCTAAAGCCGGAAACATAGATGCTGCTCTCAGTTTTTACTGACTTACTGGTTATGGCCAGATGCCTTGTGCAGACTCTTGTCTAGTTTGGATAAATGCCTTTCCCAGGGTGAAACTCCAGTGCTACCGAGTACTTGTGCACAGAGTCCTGTGTATGAGAAACAGGCAGATACATGGCTCTTGTTTGCCACATAAGATGCATAAAGGTGACATGCCACGCCACTGACATGTAGCAATGGCTTCCTTTGGAGAGACATTTTAATCTGAGATCCTGAGAATGTCTGGCCCTAACTAAACTAACTCAGACCGTTTCCTGCTGTACGTGCATCTCTTTTCAGCCTACTTCTACTGTGTACTTAAAATAATTTGAGAATTTCATTTAGGCCTTTTCTGACTTTCTTGCTTCTACCTTCTTTCTTCACCTTTCTTGACCTGTTGAAGTAGAATAACAAAAAGATGGTAAGTGGGGGTGCCCCTGTGCTGTTTGTTTACCATTTTTGCTTGATGGGACCTAGTAGCTGTTATGTTTTGGGTTGGTTTTTTTAATGCTGTTCATTGTTTTGTCTTGTCCTACATTTTACGTTTGAATACATACTTATTTTGGACATTGTTCATTGCCTTGGTTTCCTAATAACTAATTCTGAGAGTATTTTATGTGTTGCTTTTAAATGTGTTGCTTCTAAAACTTGTAGTTCTGCGAGATGTAAGAATAATTCTTAAAGATGGACATGAGCTCAGCATCTTTCCCGGTGAATTTGCTGTATTTATACTACAAACCAAGAGCTTGAAAAACTTTCAGCAAGAAATATTACTGAGTACCAAAGTGGTGGAAACACTGAATGTCATAATATTGGTTCCTCTCTACAAATTCAGTTGTGCTGTCCTTCCTCTTCACCTACCAAGCATGCTTGTTTGTTAGCATGCTCTTGAGAACAATTGTTCTGCCCTTTAAACTTTGGTTTAAAAGGATGCAAAAGTTCTGTGCAACTTTCATTGCACATTTGAATAGCGGCTTTCCTGGGCTGTGTCCTGTTGGGCAGCGTAGAGCCGCAAAGAACAATGCACAAAGGCGGCTTTGGATTCTTCTAGCTGGCTGGAGTTCCTGTCGCCTGGAATTCTCAGGAGCAGCATGGCTGTGTGCTGGAGTTTGCCTAGGACAGTTTCACTAGAGTAGGTTTGATCTTGACTTCTGCCTTCTGTACAGTCATCTGCTGTGCAGGGGAAAAGGAAACACCTTGTCACGGACAGGGGTTGGAAGAGGAATGGTTTGATTTAAAATATTTTCAATTAACTTCCTTTTTCTATGGACAACAGTAATTATTGAGGCTACTACTTAAGATGTGTTATAAACAGGATTTTTTATTGTGCATCGTTGTTCGAATAGCAGGTTGTGTAATCCTCACTTTGAAGCTTTCTGTGCCACAGCGGCATCTTTTTATGAAGCAGCTGGCTTTTTTATATGAATATAATACTAGTGCAGGAACAGCGTTGTTGGTACCTAGAAATATGTCTTCGTAGGCTAAATACAATCAAGTCAGTTGAGGCTTCTTTAGAAAAGTGTGGGATATAATAGGGAGCAGAGATAAGGTGTTACTGTGCTTGCTTCCTCTGGGAAACATGTGGGAAAGGAGAAGATACAGTGTTACTAATTTGAATGTGCAGTGTTTGCATAACTAACTTCAATAAACAGATTGCTCAATCGGTGTGGAACAACTATACAAACTCTACGTTAGTGGGTTGTGTTTGTGTAAGAATGCATTACTGGGGCTTTTGGTTTGGGTCTTTGGCATGGAATAGATGAAGGTATTCTATTTTAATGTGTCTCTTCACACCCTACTGACATAGGCAATATGTAAACCATTGTTTCTTTTAACGTCTAGCGTGGAACTTCTGATCTCTTATTTGCTTTTGCTACTGTTTGGTATGCTTATTCACCGCTCATTACTCCTTTTTTGGTATTGTGCACAGAAATTTGCAACATGCATGGAAAAAATACTCTGCCAATCCCACCTACTACCCTTATGTGCTATTATGCATCTCAGCCCTTCCTTAGAAATTAAGTGTTTAGCATTTTAATAAAAGAATTTTGGAGGTGTCAGCAGAGAAACATCTGTATTTACAAAGGTCTTTGTAGTATCTAGCTGGAACAGGGGTTATCTGTTTGTTTAAGGTTAATTGGAAAATGAAAATCTTTTTCAAAATAAGTTTAATTGAATTAGGATGTGTAACAGGCAAATTTAATACATGAAATATATTCTACTCTTCTGAGTACCTGAAAATCATTCTAAAATGTGAGTATTGTTCAAGAACACAGTTGGACACAGGCTGGAGCAGTTCACTGTCATTCTTGAGGAGTTTGGTCTTTAGAAAACTTTGCAGGTGCTGACATGTTTCTCTCTTAAAATTTTACAGGATCTCATGGTTGGTGATGAAGCAAGTGAATTACGCTCAATGCTGGAAGTAAATTATCCAATGGAAAATGGCATAGTTCGGAACTGGGATGATATGAAGCACCTCTGGGATTACACGTTTGGACCAGAAAAACTTAATATTGACACAAAAAATTGTAAAATATTACTCACGGAACCTCCCATGAATCCAACTAAGAATAGGGAGAAGATCGTGGAGGTATGTCTGTCTAGCAGAAACTGATGTGTACTGTCAGAAAAGCATCACAAATAGATTTTAACTTCTTGGAGTACCTGATACCTGTCTGAGGCAAAGCAGTTCTCCTACACAAAACTCTAACCAGAACTCATCCTCTGCCATAGTCATGAAGGCTACAGTGGTTAAATCCAAGCTGATTGCACTCAAAAGATATAAGTAGGCTTCTTGTCTGAACCAATATCACCATTCAAACACAGTTTATTTTTTTGGTTTTTTTCAAAACATGTTTATTTTCATGTATCCAAGATACATTGATCACTGGCTATTGGATGGATGTTGTTTATCTTAAATTACTTGGATTTCTGTAAGCCCGTAATGCTTCTGAGGAGATTGAGCCTAGAGCAAGATGATGCTTGCCACCAGGTGGAGCAGTGTTGCAGGAGGTAGTTGAGACAAAGGTGTGATGACAACCTGTTCACTAATCTTTGATTTATGCTAAGGATATATGGATGATAATTAATGCCCTCAAAGAATGAGAAGCCTCTTGGTTCCTTGATCTCAGAGTGCTGCCCCAGGTGACCTAAACTCCATCTGAACCTTGTGTTATTTTAGATTCAGATGTGTGTTGTTTAGTACCATGTGACAAAGACTTGATTTTGAAGAGTGGTAATGTTTAATAAGAATAAAAGCTTAGTTTCTTGGTTTGGTTTGGCTTGGCTTTTCCCCCTTAGGCATCATAGGTATTTTCAATTAACATAAGTATTCAGTGTAACAAATGTGATGGGGAACTGGATTCTGAGTCTGAAACCATATCCATTTATCAGAACTTGGAATATGTCTCACATCTGGTTTTTTTTTTTGGTTAGGCTAGTAAGAATGTACTTTTATCATACCAACTGACGTTTCCTTTAACATCCCTTTGTTATCACAGCTACAGCAGTGTTTTCTGCCACATTTCAGTGAATTTGTTACTTTCAGTGACTTGGGACCGAGTGAAGTATAGCAAAGTTGGGAAAACTTAAGTGGAAAAAAAAGTAAATCAAGCTGTGCAATGTAAATGCAGCATTTCTTACCCCTTGTGGGCATTAGGCACCTGTTACCTAGGTATTATGTAATGCAAAGCTAGTAATACCATCGTTTGCCTGCTGTGTGATGGACATAGCAGATCACTCTGGATGGCCTCCATGTAGCAGGAATGGCTGAATTTCCTGTTCAGGCTTCTTTCTTTTCAGCTGTATACAATGATGTTCTTGTTTCTGTTTTCCTTCTAAACACAAAAGGCTGGATTTTAGTTATTTTGGGACTGAGTAATTTTATATATAAACTGAAAAGTCTTGTATGGCTTCTGAACTCTGATAACTGCCTCCATTTGTTTTTTTAAACCACTTCAGAGATTGTAGATACTTAGTCGTGATCCGGAGGATTTGGGAGAACTGTAATCACTTTTGTTTTGGTAAATTTAAATTTGAGTTAGACAGGAGCTTACTGTTTCTGTTAACACTGTGATTCATTTAAAATATTACGAGGACTGGCAATATTTAGTTTAACTGCAACATATTTATGCTCCTTTAATTTTTGATGTGGAGCTTCCTTTTTTCAAAGAGGTTACCCCACTGTGAAGTAGAGGACTGAATTAAGGCTTTTTCCTGAAGCCTGCAGTAAACACCATAATATCTCTGTGTTTTATGACACAGTTCAGTAGCATTTTTAAAAGAAAAGATTAGTCATCTGGACCATATCAACATGATAGCTAATTATATGTGTGGTACTTCATTCTCTTTCCAGTAGTTCTCTTTCCTCACCCCATCGCTCCGTCAGACTCAGCTACGCAGGAACAGCAGCAAGTGTTCACAGGACAGTAAAATATGTATTTTTAAAGTGCTGTTTCTTTCATAACATGCACAAGACACTTGTTGCACCTCCTCAGCTTAACTGGGTGCTTACTTTTTATTTGTCTCTAGTTACTTGCTGCATTCTCGTTCTGTAACACCCTTGGGGACAGTCAGACTGTTGTGTCAGATCAGATGGCTGTAGAGATAGTCCAGCACTGCCACTTCTCCTAGTCCCAAACTAGTATTCTTTAGCCTTCTTCCCAACGTTTAATTTTTCCTTTCTATGCCCAGTTAGAACATCTCTTCATTGGTAATTCAAAAGCTGCTGTCACGAGAAGAATCTTTTTAGACATCCTGCTCAGTGTTTAAATCTTAAGATTTCTTTAACATGTATATCCCATGTCAAGGCATTTTCCTATCGGATAGAACAGACCTAGATGTCTTGAAAGAAAGAGTAACAACCCCCAAAACACCTTCATATAGCTTGTGAGGGGGGTTTGTAGTAGCTTCTATGGTGAAGGCATTAACTAATGACATTTAAGTATTCATTTTGTGGTATAAAGATGATGATTTAGATTTTTGTTAGATTGGTTTTGTAAGCACTAGGCTTGTCTGAAAGACTCATCCATTGGAATCATGCTGGTTTTAGGTAACAACTACTCAAACCAGATTTCTTTGAATTGTCCTTTTGATGGTTCCTTTTCTAGAAGACACGTCTGCTTCTTTTTTTCTGAAGAAGACAGTGAGTATGTACTAAATTCTGGCCAGTACAGAAGTTAATAGCCAGCCTTGTAATGTCTTGCCCACACGCCTCACTACTTATTAAATTTCCTTCCATATTGCCCAGGTTTTATAACAGTCCAAAGCATGATGTTCTCGTGGCAGGGTGCTCTGGAACTCACCCCCTCTGTGTCCCTTTCTGCTTGACTTCAGCTATACTGTGTGCTCCCAGCAGACGTCCCAAGAAAGGTGGCATCAGTCTTCCCAGGGCTTTTGCAGTGCGCTCCACAGCGATGAAATAGTTAACTTGATGTTGCAAGGACCAGGCTTTTGATAAGGCCCAGCTGTTTAAAATGACACTATTCTAATAGAGGAGGGTCTTTAAATAGTTCAGATTGTAAAATTGTCAGGCATTAGCGCTTTTTCTTTAAAAATATTTAGGTATCTCTTACTTCAGCTGTGGGAGTACTCTGGATTTAATCACTCTCTAGTCCTACAAATTGCAGAAGTGCTCAGGAGGCCACAGAGTAGCAAAACTTCTGTGCACACTGGAATGATCAGACTTCATCCGTTTTTCCTGGTAAAGCATTTTGAGGAGAAAACCGCTGTATGGTATGATTTGTTTACTTGGCCTTTTTTGTGTTTATAAAGAGGACAAGGTCCTATAAACTGTACATCCTTTAATCTGAGACTCCTGTTTCTTCACTGAAACTAGTTTAGTGGTGAGGGGAAACGAGGCCACAAGACAGGCGGTCAATTTTCATGTTTCAGTAGGAGTTCTGCAGGCCTGTGGTGTGTAGTAACCAAGCAGCCCTACCTGTAGTATTTCACTTGTAGTGGATTTCACACTGATTTTACAAGTTTGTCATCAGTTGTGCTTTAAGAAAGGAAGAAAGCAGCTCAAATGCAGAGAGCAACTTGTGACACTGGGCTGATACTGGACCCATATTTGGAAGGGTCTGGTTTTTATCTAGCCTAGGCTGTACAGTCTGTAGGGCTTGATACGAAGAAGAAAAATACCTGAACCTCACTAAATATAGAGCACACACCTTGTGCAAACATTTCATTCCCAAGTCACTCTTCAGCGATGGAATACTTGGCTGGCCTACAAGTACCGCCTCCCACTCATTAAGCCCTTTGGAAAGTAGCTTAGTAAAGCCACAGAAATTGGCATGTGGGTTTCTTGAGAGTTGCTAAACAGATGTGGAATATTTCATATGGCTTGTCTTGTGTGAACAGGTAAGACGTAGAACTGAGTGGACTACTTACTGCCATAAAGCAAGTGTGTTTCTAATCTTTGTGTAGAATCTGTGTGGGGAAGTTTCTTGGAAAGTTTTATTAGCAAAATATGAAATTACAGAAGTACAGTTTTCAAACATACATGTGAAATGTTTTTGCAGTAGTTGACCTGTTTTGGACATTAATTTTTGTCTTCATCTTACAGGTTATGTTTGAGACGTACCAGTTTTCTGGGGTGTATGTAGCCATTCAGGCTGTTCTTACTTTGTATGCTCAAGGTAGGCAAAGAGATCTTAAAGTCTGTTTAGTTTATAAGTGTGTTGCTGAGCTGAAGTACTGATATGGTCTTAATGGGTCTTGGGCTCAATTCCATGCTGTTCTGAGTAAGCTCAGCTCTGACTTGGAGGCTTGCTTTTTGTTTTAAGGAACTATTGACAGGCACCACTGGTGATGTTATTGTCATGAACCAACTGTGGAGACGTGTAAATGCCAAAACTTGGTTCATTAAAGCTGTCGTTGTTTCAGGGTGTAATTGTTTAGACTTTGGTGTGTTTCCAGGTCTTAGTGATGTGCTTTTGATTTTTCAATAAAGGAAAAATTTACTACCATAATTAAATTTCAAGAAGATGACTAGGTGACATTTGTTCTATTTTCAGTTTTAAAATAAAAGAAGTTGATTCTTTTGCTGTAGATAAACTAGAATAAGTGATCCTCAGCCTGAGGAGAAAATTAAAGATTTACTGAATTAGAAACTCTACCCCTGACTGCAACCTGTCTAGGATTTTAAGCTGCTCAAGTGCATCTGTTCTAATGGCATGACTCCTTATATCTGTTTACTACCAGTTTGGTGTATTTAGCTGTCCCACAGTAGGACATAAATATTTTTTTCCATTAACATGTCACATACTGTCCAAGAGCAAGAGCAGTGGGGTACTGGAAGGGTGGTTCCGTTAGGCAAGTCATTAAAACTAGTTGAACCAAAACCACTTTTGGAGACCTGGATACTGATTTTCTGTGATCTGTGCTACTGCTCCTTCCCCCCCCCCTTGCTTTTTCTTTGGTTTGATTGCTTGTCAGTATAGAATTGAGTAACATAAGAGTTGCTGTAAATGTATGGATATTTTATTGTATAGGGCTCAGTTACTTTGTGAATAACAAAGCAAAGCAACTTAGAGCAGTCCACAGTATTTTTGCATACTGTCATCAAAAAGAAATCTGAAGATCTTCTAAGGCATAACAACTAAGTGGTGTGGGAATAGAATATTTGCATTTGAAAATAAATTTTAAAAACCCTTTAAAACATCCTACTTATTTATTAACTTAAAGATTACAGTAGTGGCTAAAGTTACTTACAGAGATGTGCCTCGTTTCAGTGCATCTACACTCAGTTGCTGTTGCTACAACTCTCTTAAGACTAACTGTTGTTTTTACCTGGAGTTCTGTGTGCTCGTGTGCCTTGTAAAGGCAAAGGGGTTTATATATCAAAACCTAGTTCTAATTAGGAAATTCTTCAGCAATTCCTCACAACAGTCTTTGGGAGTTGGGTGTAGTCCCTTGTGACTATTTCCTTCCTTACTCCAGATTGCAGGACCTGTTGTGTTTGCCTGGCAGTTATTGCAGTTCACTAATAAATCTGATGATCTGATTACACAACTGAACCAAGGGGTGTTCTTTGGTTCATTCGATGCAAAAAGCCAATTTGTTTGCCTTCTGTTTACACTTGAGCAAATGACAGAAGCCCAAACCAATATAACCTTGCCATTACTTATTAAATGTTCCTTCTTTATTTTATGGCCTTAAAATAGATCTTTGTGCTGTAGGTAAATTGTGAGAAACTATGAAACTATTTTTTAATTAACTTTCACCATTAATTTTGTTAGTAAAGGTTAGAAACTTCTGCTTTGACATGCTTATGATATCTGTTTTGTACACCTTAGAATTTAATGGTCTTATAAAACTCCTTTTCACAAGAGTTAATTTCTGCAGATTGTCAAAGTGGATCTGATTCAGCCTAACACTGGTTTTGGGGTGGGAGGGATAGATGTGCACTGTGTAGTCCAAATACTCTGTACTTTATGAAAGCATAGGGGTTGGTATTGTTAGGGGTTTTTTGTTTATTACCAGTCAGAATTAACAAATTCTAATAATTGTACTAACATGTGGCCTGAATAACTCTAGGCTTCTTCATATTTGGGAAAATTAATATAAGGTTGTACATACACAGATGAATCTGAGGAGGAATTTATACCCCCACAAGCTTTAATGATCTTAGATGCTCTCTTTAATTAGAGTGCAATTTAAGATGTCAAAACAGTAGATAAAATTGTGAACAGTAGAGGTCTAAACATCTAGGAAAAATAGAAGTAATACTCTTAAAAGCATATGAGTATTTATTACTGTGAAAACCTTCAGTGTGAAAACCTGCTGAGTGGAAATAACTGAATTATAAATTTCACCTACTTTTCCCAAAATGATGACTTGGGAAACAGAGGTTGTGTTAAGATCTTATCTTAACTCACTACTATTCTGCTCTACTTATGAAGGTGCTAAGTTTATCTTTTGGTCATTCTGTCCATCCCCATCATATTCCCTCCATTCTTTTAGGTTTGTTGACTGGTGTTGTTGTGGACTCTGGAGATGGTGTAACTCATATTTGCCCAGTTTATGAAGGTTTCTCTCTCCCTCATCTCACCAGACGGTTAGATATCGCTGGGAGGGATATCACTAGGTACCTCATTAAGGTAAGCTGGAAAGAATTTTTAAGGTTGAGGCTGGTATCTGTGGTACCTGAGTTCAAGGGATTTTAACTTGACAGCAGGAAACCGTATACCTTTGCCTTTATTCATATGTGAATTACATAAAGAACTCCTGTTTATATCATCTGGATTGCTTCAGTCTATCCTTACTTGTTTCCTGATCCAAATCACACGTGATACTATTGATATTTTTCAGACACTTCACATTTTCCTAGTGACAGTCTTGTAGGAAGGGGTTTTATTCCATATTTGGGAAGTAAAACATGAAAAGTTGGCTTTCCAGATACATAAAATTAAAACAAAATTGTGTTCTATCAGTTCTACTAATGTATTTTTAGACTTTCTTACACTGTGGAAAATATTGTAATGATTCTTCTGATTATTAAATAAGACAGTATGTTGTATAGAGTATCTGCTGGTATTTTCTAAATACAAGTAACATTCTGGATTGATAAATCTTATGGTTAAACCAGAATACTGGAGTGTTCTGAGGTCAAGCCCTAAATACAGGAATTACTTACACTTGGTTTTGTAATGCTTATTCTGAAAGGTGTACTGAGAGAAAGAAAGTTTCCCACTTGGAGTAATGCTGCTGCTACTCCAGTAATAGTGGCACACTGTGACAGATCTGACTTACTGTTGAAATAGAAGATGAGTTTTTAAAGATGTATTTGAATGTACCCATCTAGTGAAGGGTTCTGGGCTGTTCCTCTCATACTGCTCCCGTGATGTGTCCCTGTAGCTCCTCTTACTGCGAGGGTATGCTTTCAACCATTCTGCTGATTTCGAGACTGTTCGCATGATCAAGGAGAAGCTCTGTTACGTGGGATACAACATTGAACAGGAGCAGAAACTGGCATTAGAGACCACAGTACTAGTTGAATCCTACACGGTGAGTGATTTGAGGTGGCTTTTCTTGTCCTAAATGTCATAAGTTTAAATTCAGATAGCGTCTAGCTCGAATTCCTTCTGAAGAGAAGGCTCCGGGGGACTTTATAGTGGCCTTCCAGTAACTGAAAGGTGCCTACAAGACAGCTGGGGAAGAACTGTTCATGAGGGCATACAGTGATAGGGCAAGGGGTGATGGTTTTAAACTAGAGGAGATTTAGGTTGGATGTTAGGAAATAATTCCTCAATATGAGGGTGGTAGATCACTGGCACAGATTGCCGCGGGAGGTGATAGACACCTCATTCCAGAGATATTCAAGGCCAGGCTGGATGGGGCTCTGAGCATCCTGATCTAGTGAAGATGTCCCTGCTCACTGGGGGGGTTTGAACTAAATGGATCCCTTCCAACTTAACACATTGTGTGATTCTATATGTTTTTCTTGGCAGCACCTTACTTCCCAGGCACAAGAATCTGTAGAATCTGATTACTTGGTTCTGAGAGAACTTTTAAAAGGTTTCTTACCAGATTTTCTATGAGACTTTTGTAGACTGTTTTGCCATTGTAGATACTTGACACTTGAATATTATAGTACAGGAACATACTACAGTAAGTCCACTTTCTAGCATGTCATTTTTGCTTCATCCCTCTAGCAGTGACATGTATGAGACACGAATGGTAAACTTGTTCTTTGTGGAAACTTCTGGTGATCACAGGAGTAAGAGAACTGCAGGAAAGCATTACTTTCCTAAATTGATATTAGGAGCTGCATGGCAAGGAAGTGTTTGGTATGTCAGTATTGTTGTGCCTGGTCCCAGATCTCTCAAGTCAGTTGCATAATGACTGAAGAACTGGTATCTCCTTTCAGTAGTACTGAATGACATCTTGCCCTGGTGACAATTACCAACCATTTCTTGTTTTAGGGAACAGTGTAGGTCACTTCTTTGTGGTTTGTTGAATATCCAAGTGGCTAAAAGTGGTCTTCTAAAATAATGTTTTTAATTCACTAGCTCCCAGATGGCAGGATTATCAAAGTCGGTGGAGAACGGTTTGAGGCGCCAGAGGCTCTCTTCCAGCCTCACTTAATCAATGTAGAGGGGGTTGGTGTGGCTGAATTGCTGTTTAACACCATCCAGGCAGCTGACATTGATACCAGGTAAGGGCAGAACACGTAAAATCCTGTCAGGGTGATGCAGGAACTGTGTTCAAACAAAATAACATCTTTTGGTGCAGGCACCAATATGTGAACTGCTGGGGGAGCAGGGGGCTAATCTGAGATGACTCCTCAGGGCTTTGACCAGGTTGTCTGGAAACTTGACTAATTTGATACGAACAAACAAGGATAAAATCTCAAAAGTGCAATATTTCTTCTAATTCTACTTATTGTGATGCCTGGAAAAGCACGAGGAGGTCTGCCCAAGTCACACAAAGGCTGTTTTTGTGTAGTGACTGGTTTTGTATTTACTGCCCTGTACATGTGGGTGCCTACCTGTTCTACAGACCTTGTTATGACACTGGACAAACTTCAGAAGGATTTTTTGGGGTTTTTTTCGACAGGTCTGAATTCTACAAACACATTGTGCTGTCTGGAGGGTCCACCATGTACCCGGGACTGCCTTCACGACTGGAGAGAGAACTTAAACAGCTCTATCTGGAACGGGTTCTGAAGGGAGATGTGGAAAAGCTCTCGGTAGGTCCCGAGTCGCTGCTTTATTGCTGAGGGGCAGAGGTTCCTCCTGAACACCCACTAGAGGGAGACAAGTAGTTAGAAATGACAGAAGCGGGTGGCCCTCCATTCAACTTGCAGCACTGCTGCCTCTTGGTTCTTCACACTCCTGTGTTTCGAGTAGGTTGCTTGTGTGTATAAGCTCAGAGTGAAGCCGCCTTCTGGTCTGTGCTAATAGCAAAGTAGTGCCTGAATGCAAAACGGGCTGGTAAATGCTAGGGCACGACTGGTATTGAGGTTAAATGAAGTTAATGAGGGTTTGCGCCTTAAAGTCGTCATTGAGCAAAAGTTATTTTTTTAATCTGTGAAAGCTTTGGCTCCTGCTACCAGTGAAATACTCAAAAGTAAGAGGCAAGAGTTCTCTCACACCTTCAAGTGGAATAAATTTCCCTGTTCACTGGTTATTGTAATAAGGTAGATAATGGCCACGCAGGTCACAGAGGTAACGCTGCATTGTAGTGCTGTCTGCTTGTAGAGGAGGAGACCTTTGTGGAGAAAATTCCTTCGAGTCGAGTTCCTAATGGTGAACTGAATTGAACTTCCCCTGTTTACTGAGAGATCTCTGAAGATCTTTTGCAGCTACGTGGAGTGACTCAATTGTACAGAATGTTTCAAGTCTCAAACCATACCTCATAAAGAGCTTTGACTGTACTCGTTTTCGCTCTTGAAGTTAGAGCTTTAGCATCAAAGAATACAAGGGAATATTAATTAGTTAAGCTGGTCCAGATTGTGGAAATTGAAAATATGTTCCATCTGTCCTTCTAAAACTTGGTATAGTTCTTTAAAATGTTTTGTGTTTTGATGATCTGGTAACTTTTAGTAATTTTAGCCATTTCAGCTTAGGAAGTATTTCACCGTGTTCATGAAATGCAAAAATACAGTCTTAACTTTTGCTTCTGATTCCTGGGCTTTTTTTGGATACACTGAAAGTATAATTTTGGGGCAGTGTCAATAGCTGACTCTCCAGTGTGAAGTAGTTTACATTGGTTGCACATGCTGGAAGCTCACGCAGAGTGCCCTGTGCTAGCTACCATTTTGGGGTTTTTGGGCTGCATTTTTTCCATTTCATTGTTGTGGTGCAAAGCACGCTTTTATTTTAAAAGGCTTTGTTTCAAGAATCCTAGTGACAGGTTGTTATTCTTTTTCTTAGAAATTTAAGATCCGAATTGAAGATCCACCTCGTCGAAAGCACATGGTGTTTTTGGGTGGCGCGGTTCTAGCAGACATCATGAAAGACAAAGACAACTTCTGGATGACCCGACAAGAGTACCAAGAAAAGGGAGTGCGTGTGCTGGAGAAGCTTGGTGTGACTGTTCGATAAATCCCAAAGCTTGTTCCCATTACATGTCTAAAGCTTTTTTTTTGTTTTGTTTTGTTTTTTTCTTTCATTGCCAATCTCTGAACTCACTCAGCTACATGCTATGGAAAGGCTGTCCGTGGCCTTTTGACCCAAAGGTCAGGTTTTGTTCTGGTTTCTTGGGGTAGCTTTTGTTAAATGTTTCTTAATGTGGCTAAATTTGACTATTAAATTTGACCACTTCCCTGCAAACAAAACGGAGCAAGAGCAGCCTGTCTACTTCATTGTTCCTTCTCAGTAGGCAATTGGGTAATTCTGGTAGGCTTTTTCTTCTGGGTTTATTGCTGTAGTACTGCTAGCTTTTGTCTCTAGTTCACAAGGGGTTGTGTGCCTTTTAGCATAAGAAAAAAAAACGTTAAACAAGAGTTTTTGCTATTGGATAATTGTGGTGATTATCTTTGCATCTTTTTGCCTCTCTCTACATTAAGAAGATTTTTTTTTCTTTCCTGCAATTAGGAATTTTGATTGAGCATTGTTAGAAACTAGTTTAACTAGCTGGAATGGCTTTAACACACTGTTTTGATGTAATGTGGTTCCATAAGCACTGCTGCCTAAAGCGGCTTCTGAGATGGTTTATCCTTAAAGGCAATGGTGGGGCTTTCATACTGTATTTCTCTAAGTGGGCATGTACACAGTTGCCACAGAGAAACACCTGATATTCTGGCAAATGTAAATTTGTGGCCTTAGGTGTCTTTTTTTTTTTTTTTTTTTGGAGGGAGGAGACAGGTTTGAGCTGCGTTGCTCTTCTGTTAAGGGACAACTGGGGGTCAGTCTGACCAAAAATGCCTCTTTTTGTAGCTCAATTTTGGTACCATGTTGTCTCAGCATAGCAAACAGGAATGTTAAATTAGTTGCTCTGTAATTTTTTTGGAGAAACTTAGATATGCTGAGACAGGAGCCTCTAAAGTTCTGAAGAGATTTAATACTTTCAGACATGTTTGTGAAAACTGTAACTATAGATATTAAACCCCCCAAAACTAAGTTTTAAAAGTCTGATGTATAAAGTGCTTGTATGTATGTTAGAAGCACTTCCATTAAACTTAAGTATATTAACCTAGTGCCAAGTAGTTACTGCAAATGAATATTTCAATGACCCATGTTTATTGTGGCAAGCAGGTATTTATAAACAACCACTGGCAGTAGGTTATAAAGAATGACCTATATTTGTTCCATTTAAAAATAACATTGGAATATGAGATGATGTTGGTTGATAAATATCCACAATTCATTTTGTCCAGTCTTGATTTTTTTAATACTTAATGTGGGATGGGGAAGGAGGTGAAAACCAGTGATGAAAATGCTGTTCCCAGAAAGTACATTAAAGCTGAGTTGATCTAAAAAATAGAAGTTGTCATTAGTAATTATCAGCCATCTTCTCTGGATATAGTTGCCTGTATTTTCTTCCTACTAGCAGACTGGTAACTATCTCTGCAATAAAATCTGCCTTACATAATGCATAGCAAAAACTACTTGCATACAAATGCCAGTTAGACTTAGTTCTAATTTGCTTTTCATGGAAATACTGTATCAATTCTCACTGACTTTCCAAGCCTACCATAACGTTTAAGCATAAGGAAGTCGAGATCTGCTTTTGACTTCCAAACTATGGAATGTACGAGATAGGCTTTTATATACTTGCCATTTGTCTGCATCTTCACATTAATAATTGACCCCAGGAACGTGGAAATATTAAACTCCCTCGGATTCTTAAAATTTGTTTTCTTTCTAAATCGAGCAGACAGCTTCCTTTAGTGGAGTGAGCCAAACGGGCAGAAACCGTGTCTGCATTTCTTTAATAACAAGACAGTCGCTCTAGTACTGCTAGTAATGACCATTTAATTATAGGTGGGTGGGGTTTTTTGCAGCTATATTTACTCTTAACTTGAACAATATGAATTTACAGGCATGCCGGTCATGCCTCGGTGCATGCACTTAAGCAGTTATGAGATTTTTGGGGACGTGAATGTAAGGGGTGCTCTGAATTCCTGTAGTCTTCTGAACATTTAATACACACGATTTTAAAATGCTGTGGGCTTGCTTTAGAGCTATGGTTTCTCACGTGACTGTCTCTGGGCTTTTTGGACAGTGTTGAGAATCATGGAAATAAACCAAAGAATGACTTAAACTTTTTTTTTTTTTTTGAATGACAATCTGTCATGGGATTTTTTCAAATCTAGGCCTTGACCCTGCAACCCCTTTTCTAAACCCCGTTCATTGGCTTCGGTTAGGTATGTGCATGTTTGAGTAAAGGTTTTGGAATTTGGCCCTTTCACTAGAGAACTTCACAGCACCATGAGTAATAAATGTCAGTTGATTGTGCAGAATCTTGAGTTTCCATGGAAACCGTGTGTGTATATATATAAAAAAGGTAATTAGCATTTTAAATTACAGCTATCATGGGTTCAGAAGAACGCATACGTAATCCAAATCCTGAATGGAGTGTTCCAGTTGTGCTCATTGTGGTTCTCCATGTGTGTTCACACACATGAGAGTGTATGTGTGCGTTCTCTCAGCTGACAGCTTCAATATTGCTATGAAAGCAATTGGGTTTTAAAGTTGGTTGGGTTTTGGTTTGAATTTTTTTTTTTTAAGACCAAATAACTTGAGTTGTATTTGCAATATGCTTCAGCTCCTATAAAATTAGAATAGAAGATGCTGCATAAGTTGTATGTTTCTTGGGAACATCCTATTTTTAATGTTAAGCTGCTTCAAACCCCTCCCCCCCCAGTGTTCTAGGACGTTAACCGATGTAACACAAATGGCTTTTTATACAGTTCTAAATAATGTTAACACACAACACTGGTTGGGACCATGAATGGAAATAAACATCTATTTAAATTGACAGGTCTTTTCAATACAAAAATAAAATCAGATTTTTTTCAAAGTAGATTATGTTTGTTTTGTTTCCTTTGGGAAATCGGTTCTGTCAGTTTTTCTCTAACTTAACTTCCATCACAAAACTATCATGAGCTGCTTATGTTGAGGAAATCTGACATGAGAAAGCAATCACTAGGGAATGTGTTACTGTCACAGAGAGAGAAAAGCACCCCTGCTTCAATATCTAGCCAAGATGCCGCTCCATCCTAGTTCCTTGAAAATAAAATCTGTATTCTGGGGCCAGAATCTTTTTTTCTAGTTCAAGCTCTGCTCAGTACTGCAAAACAAGAAGAGCCCTCAACTTGTATTGACTTCGGCATCCCTGGCTAAGTTCAGAAGCCACATAATGATGCTCTGTTTAGGAAGAATCTTGGCATTGTGACTTCATGTGCTACTTCAGCTGCATCTCTTGTTACACCTGATGGAAGTGTTGTATGAGGGGTAATGTGTAGCATGTAGAAAGACACACTGGTTTGAAGCAGCTCTTGCCCCTGGAAGTTTTGTAATTCTTAACTTGCTGTGTGGATTAGTGGCTAGTCTGCTACTCGTGATGCATTTATCTGGCTTTTGAAATGAGCTCAGCAGCCTCTTCACTCCAGATGATTGTACATGCTGTTCTGTGTGTGTGTTTGCCAGGCATCGTGTCCCCAGTATATGATAATGGCTTTAGTTTTCTTAGAGTGAACCAGTATCTGCAGTTTGGCTTGGATGCATCTGTCTCAGGGGCTAGGTCAAATACAAGCCATCTTAAGTAGAGGTAGGCAAGCTTTTAAAAGCAAACCAAACCCACCTAACAAACATACAAGGAAACAAAAAACAAACCCCAAAATCTTCATTCCATCACTGTGCATTCTCAGGGAAGAAATAAATGACTCTGGCTTTACCTCTGCTCAGTAATTCATGCTCCCTACTCCTACCCATTGGCTTGCTTTGCCTGATGTGGCTTTTGTGTGGAAAGGACTAAATACAGCTCAGTTGACATTTGCTAGTCAACTTTTTCAATAGTGAATTCCTCCCTGCAGGCACTTCATCTATTTTCCACAAACAAGCTTCATTAGCTGTTTCAGTACTGTGAAGAATCAAGTTTGGGATTTCTGTTGTTCATTTGATTTGGGTTGTTGGGGGGTTTTGTTGGTTGGTTTGGGGTTTTTTTCAAGTTCCAAATATCTCTTCCTGTATTCTAGCAACCTGGAAAATGGTAATGTAAAAAACTGGTTTGGACCTTGTCAGTAAGTATTAAAATCTAAGCTTAAATTTTGCTTTATATGAGCCCTGCCATGTGATACTTGTTCCTCTCTAATGGGGTGATTTGTTGTCCTGGTGGTATAAGTCACTGTCACTTTGCCACTCTAGGCCTCAATTAAAAAACCAATTTTCCACTCAGAGTAGGCTGCTAATTTTGCCTCTTACCTTCCTTACATTCAAATATCACGATCAACTTTAAGTGATATCCTCCACATAAATGACTTACCTTTCTGTAACCTGGTATTGCAGCATATTGTCCCAAGGAACAACTGCATCAAAGAAGCTTGTGGTGCCCATCTTATCGCCCAGAGAGCTGGAGAAGGGAGCTGGAGAAGGAGCCTGCCACGTGCTGAGTTCTGCTCTGGTGCTGCTGAAGTGAGAAGTTTAGGGAGGAGTGCAAGCTGAGGGGCTTTGCTGCTTAGTTTTCTTTTTTTTTAACTTTGAAAGCTATTCCTTAGCATTTAAGATTAGGGAAACTTTCTATTCTAGGTGATGAGTAAAGCATAATAAGAGTCTTAGCAGAGACTTGGGATGGTGCTATGGGGCATCTTCCAACCGCAGTACTTCTGTTCCTTCCGGTACTTTTTTTTTAAATAATAAAAAAATCTCAGTTCCCCAAAGCCTAGGAATAGTAATTAAATTGTAGCTGCAGGAATAATGACAGATATGGGCCCCTTGCCTACACCTTTTCAGCACCACACCCATCTCCCATCTGTTTTTTGTTTGCCCTAAAGCTTAAGCGGTTTCGTGATCCTCCTCTTGCATGCGTGTTCTCACCATGTGCCCATTTTAAATCTCTCCAGGTATTTTAACGAATTAATTAATTGCCAGTTGCTGACCTCAACACAAGTACATCCTGTAAGTCCTGACTTGCATCAGGCGCTTTTCTTAGCGCAGCAGCCCTTCTGGGGGCTACTCCAAATCTCAGCCCTTTGCCTGTCCAATATCTTTCTGTTCTAAACCACTCGGTGTAACCCTGATGTCAGCTTTCCCTGCCAAAGCAGGAAAGGCAAGGGTGGCATTAAGGACATGAAAGGGATTATTTCAGGACTCACCCAACCACATCATTTCCTTAGAATATTTGAGGGTTTCCCCACTGTAGTGAGTATCACCACTACTTCAGACCACCCTGGGGCAAGGCCAGTGAGAGCAGGTGGGATTTATCCTAGCACCTGTAATACTGGTGGATTGTCCCCTCGAGGAAAGATTTCTTGTGAAGGGTGGGTGCTAGTGCTTCCAATAGCCTTACTGGGTGACAGCTGGGAGCAGGAGCCTTTGAAACATGGTCAGTGCTGGAATCCACATAGTACCACGTGAGAACAAAATGCTGCAATGATAACTGCTCATTATCCAATTATGCAAGAACTTAAAGTCCCAGAGGGCGAACAGCTAATGAAACTGTTGTCTGATTTTAAAAAGAAATGAGGAATATTCATTCTTTTGGCTCCGGTTCCAGTACCGTTAGCAAGGTCACGTGCTCCTCAAAAGGTGAGTGAGACAGTCCAGGACAGATGGAGCTCTCCCCACCCTGATGCTCTGCATGCTGGAGGGGGTTATTGAGGCAGGGAACTTGCTTTAAGAACAGACCTCTTACATGAAAGCGGCTCAGAAGTTGAGCTTGAGGACTCACTGGCCCAGGTTATGCAGGGAGGCAGATGATGCTGGCCTTCAGAGCAGTGTGGGCCAGCTCTTACACTCAGTGAGTTGCTTGTGCAGAATTTTAGCAAGAATATATCTGGAGCACTTGGTCCCTTGGCATGGACACAATGTGCTGGGGACAGGCCTTGGTTTTGCCCTACATTGGCGCATGCTGCAGCCACCCAGGAAAAGAGCTGCCTGTCAAAATAAAGCAGCATTTCTCTGATTAAGACCCTGCAGCTTTCCCACCAGCAGCAGACCCTCTACACAGAGTGCTGAACCCACCACAATTTGCACCTTAGACTTAATCCAAGAAGTACCAGACAGCTTCTACCTCATTTTGAGGCATGTGCCTTCCTTCTGAGCCCTTCTTCCTGCCCCTTAGCATTTGTATGCTATTACCCCACCTGCAAGAATACCAAGAACCTCACTGATTAAACCAAGACACCCCCAAATTGGTGGAAAAGGTCAGCCTGGAGCTGCTGGAACACCCTGTCCTGCTGTTCCTTGCTGTTGAGAGGGTGGTGTGTGCAGTGCTTCCTCATGGCAGTCAACGTGGCTCTGCACATGGCAGCAGGACAGCACACACCTCATGTCACAGCAGAGCTCCAGCAAGCACCCAGTGCTGAGCTGCTGTGGGGTTTGGAAACGAAGCATTGCCCTGCCTCTGAACCCCAGTGTGGTAGGTGTTCTCAAAATGCAGCCTGTGGCCTGTAAAACACAACCATGCGGTCGTGGTGGTCTGCGGTAGCTCCCCGCTCACACCTGGGACGTGGCTCGAAGCTGTTGGCTTTGTTGGCCCACAAAGCCCAGAGCTCCCCCTCAAACATAACCAGCAAACACAGAAAGCAGAATTTGTGCCCTTTCCAGACCCAGGGACTAATGGTTTTAAATCAGAAAGGCATAACTGAGTGGAAATGAATTCTCAGCGCACCAACACTCGAGGGGTTTCTGAGGAGCAGCTGATGTGCTCCCGTCCACATTCGTGCAGTAACAGGGGTGTGCACATTTCTGGGTTGCCATTGACTGCTGAGCTGTTAGCTGGATGTCTTTTATATCCAAGCTGTCTTTCCCACCTACTTTTCCCTAAATACATGGTGCAAGTTTCTGCTGCTAAAGGGAGGCACTAACTTGGGAGGTAGTTTGGTCTCTTATAAAGGAGAATGCTTGCTGGTTTTGGAGGTTTTCTTAAGGAGTGGAGTGGGCCAGAAGGAAGTGACATTTTCTTCTTAAATTTCCCATCCCCCCAACATTGTAACACAGTTGTTGCTTTCAAGAATATGCATGGTCTGTTTTCTTCAGACTATTGGCTGGTCTGGTAAAATAATTAGCCGTTAGGCAGACAGAGGGAAAGGATCACATCTGCACAAGACAGGAAGACTGGGACAGTAGAAAGGGGGGAAAAAAAAATCCCTGCTTGAATCACAGCTGCCCACCATGCATAGTAACAGAGCTTGCCAAGAATATTCAAATTGATTTAGGGAGAAAAGCTGAGGAAACCATTTAACCCCAGCCTGCTTGGATCCATGACAGTATCTCTATAGGCTGCTCTGCTCCCTCTTTGGGCCAGAAGAAGGGTTTTCAAACCACGTGTTTCACCAACCATCCTTTCTCCATCCCCCTTCCCCTTTTTACAAGAAGTATACAAAACACAGACTAATTTCCAGGCATGAGGCTGTGAGCAGATTTCCACACCGAGGAAATAACCAAAGGTGGGAACATTTATTTCGTATTGATGGGATTAAGTTGTAATTGGATCATGTGATTAAAACCAAGAGCCAGGCAAATTATTTGTGACTTAATTTCAGGCAATGGGAACCTTTTTGCTGCCTGCCCCAAACTCAGAATTAGGCCCCCCTTCTTAAGAAAAGTATTCAGCATGTGGATTGTCTGCAAACAACCTTGTCAAGTGTGCTAGTCCAAAAGAACTTGCTCCAGAGTTTGTGAGCACACACATCCGCTGCAGACTGTTCACAGGCAGCTCTGTGGGGTTGCATCAAAACCAAACCAAAACAACAACAACAAAAAAATAGAGCAGCAATTAGTCAGGACATGCAAGTCATACAGTTAATCCCTTCCCCTAATATCCAGAATCTGTAATGATATGCTCATTTAATGATTTAAAAAAAAAAAAAAAGGGTGTTGGGAGTATTTGTTCTTAGAACCTGTTGCTTCTGGGCTGTTTTTGCCTGCAGGAGTCCCAGGCTCATTCCCAGCAAACTCCCTGGGATTAATCCACAAATGGCGAAATGTAGAAATGCACAGAACCATACCCAAATACAGTAAGAACTGCTATAATGCAGGTGTTTCTATACTCGATTTCAGGTTGAAATGTGGGGTCCTGAATTGTACCTAAGCTGTGGGTGGCCCTTCCTTCTCAGCTGGAAGCAGTAACTCCTGCAATGGGTCCCTCCAAACCTCTGCTCAGCTGCAACCTCCCTTACAGCAGGAGGCCTTTGGCATCTGAGCTCTTCTCCAGTTAAAATACAAGTTCCCTGGGTACCTAAGTGTGTGCTGGGAAACAAATGTGGATCTGTTGAGACCCTGACAACACTGAAGAGCTATGCGCTGCGTCCATGCCGAAACCACAACAGGCCTCACCAGCAAAGCGTTCTCCTGCGGAGCCAGGCTGGAGGATGTGCACACAAGATGTTTTTGGATCAGGTCTCACACCAAGACAGCTGTGGGAGGAAATGGGCCCAGTAGTCAGACCACATTCACCATTAATATTCATTTATGCACAAATACTAACACAATCATAGATGACTTCTAAAGGAACGGGCCTCAATACCTCCAGGAAGAGACACTTCTGTGCTCTGGACAAATGATTTAGAGGTTGCTGAAAGGAAACCAAAACCCACTTCCTCTGTGGGAAGGGTCTCTCTTGCAAGGAGTTCCTGACAGGGAGGAGATATCTCCTTATGACACGGGATGAAGCACCTGAATGGCTCCAAGCGGCTGCAGTAATGTCCTCAGCCTTTTGTCTTTACCAGCTCCTTACACACAGCTGACCAACTCCTGGGGATCCCCTGCACACCCTCCCACACGTGCTGGCTTGAAGGGGGGTACCTGAGAGCCCCTAGCAATGCCAGCTCCTCCAGGCTGCAGGGGAGCCACATCCTTGCATAGATTCAGGTCTCCAACTGCTTCTCGGCACTGGCTGAGATGAGATGATCCTCCACTAAGCAGATATCAGTTACAAATATATGTTGCAGAAGGCTCAGATATGGGACTAAATCAGGCATGGGAGTAAATCAGGCTGTACCTGTAGCTGGTGGATGTGTTTGAGGAGATGTATTTGTAACAGGGGAAAAGAGGTGCAAACCAGAATCAAAGCAGAGGTAAGTTTGCATTTTTCATTTGTGATTAATTGGACACTTCAAAGGCACATCCCCAAAGCTGGCAGGATTAAGCATGGCAACATCCCAAAGAAGGACAGAGCCCCAAACTTACAGCAGCAAGTTAAGTCATCAGCTTGTGGCAAGGCAAAAATGGAATAAAGAAAATAAGCAGAATGGGAGAAAGACAGAGGGGGGGAAAGGGGCAACAGAAAGGACTAGGGTAGATGGGTGGGTGGAAGGAAAGTAGGCAATGGGATGGATACTACTGGCTTACTATTCATGGCTACACAGTTAAGACCACTGTCACCCATTTGCTGGCAACCCTGCAGTCAGGTGTAACCTGAGGATGCTCTTTGGAAGACCTGGTCTATACCCATATGGTTTGCACAAAGTGGCAACAGTCAGTGTGCCAACATGTGGCATGTCACCTTTTGGAGCACAGCCAGTGCTCAGCCCTGGCCAGACAGTGCAGTCAGTGAAATAAGGCCTGAATAGAAGAGAGGTGTTCACTGTCCAAGGACATTTTCTTCTTGTTCTGCACTGCATTGTTATTTAAAGCACTTGATGCATCAAGGATTACACCTCACTGGAACCAGCTGTTCCACAGGGAGCATAGCAATGATGGAGGTCTGAGTTGTCCTCAAAAAAACACAGCCCCACTTTGAGGAGCAAAACCTAGAAAAGTGCACAAGCAGAAGGAGACATAGAAACCTTTCTCCCCAAGGTTTGCTCAAGTTCCCCACTCATGCCGGCGAAGTTTTTAAAAGGGTAGGGAGTGTAAATCCACTAACACCAGGAACCTATTTTCTTTCAAACCAAATTCCTCTGTGAATCACTGTGAAGAAGAAAACACACAAGACCAAATCCCAGATCCATGTTTCTGCCTCCTTAAGGAGCCTCAGATGGTTACGCATCAACTTACACCGATGGTCCTTCTGACTTCCAATATCTGCATGCACAAGACAACACCTGCCAACTTCAAGAGAGGTTATTCATGTGCACAGCAGGCAGGATGAAGCCTTAAAACCCACTACCAGTTACACTCTTACTGCCAGAAGCAACATTTTAATCTAAGTATTGGCTCCGGACAGAGGCTGTATTCTGAGGCGCTCCAACATCTTCCCTCCATCTGAATAATTGCGAGTGCCTGTCTTTAATCTGTTTTCAAGAATTGTTGGGCTTTGGGTGTACAGAAAGTACAAAAGAAAATGTTTCTGTGTATACATTCATGGCAACAGACCTACACAGAGACATAAACTAATGGAAGATCCATATGTTGAGAGAATATCATATGTAATGAGAACTGCTGCATTTTTGTAAAATGTAATGGGACAGATACGCAGCAGCTGTGGGTTACTCAAGAAGCAGCTAATTTAGCAAGCTGAATTCAAGGATATTTCCCAGATCTCCCAAACAATGAATAGCAGTGTTGTTTAAGATTACCATTATGCCTTACATCCTCCTTTGACTGGAAGCAGGGGGAGGAAGCCACTATCTGTGCTTCTGGGGCAGAAGTACATGATTAGTGCCTAGCTATCATAGGAAGCCCCAGGGGAGCAAGGGGGTCTGGACTTGAAGGAAGGAAGGAAATTGTGTAGGATAAACAAAAAAGAGCCTCAGGAAAGCAGTTGAGATGGGCAAGGCTTGGTGAAAAATAGAAAGGAAAAAAAAATGCTGAAGGGATCTATTTGAGTTCTAGCTAATAATAAACTTTAAAACAGCCACCCTCTTCTGAAACAGCATAAAAAGTTTAGCTGGTTCACGTTTCTATACATCTATCTAGGGGGGTTGCAAGTGAAGATATTAATAATTTTACATATAGCAATAGTAGGAAAAAAAAAAAAGAAATATAGAGACAACCTGTATGTAGCAGATGCACTCACAGCTCCACTTTGCCATTCACTAGAAAATTTACTGAGAAGACAGTGCTGGTGAGATCCATTTTCCCAAGGAGGCCAGTTTGCCTACAGCCACCTAAGAAAACCACAAAGTCCTTGCAGTTATGGCTGCCCTGGCCCACCATGCAGCCCATTAGCCCCAGCTGCCCTAAATTCCCATTGCAGCTGGAACCAAGTGCCTTGTTTTGGAAAGGTAAATAGAACAGGAAACCCACACCAGGATCTCCTAATCCACGTTAAAATAGATTATACTTCTTGCTTAAAGAAAAAAATAAATTAAAAATGGGGCAAGTTCAAACTCTTTAGCAAAATAAACTTAAAATTCTTTATATTTTGTGGGGAAAGCCTCTGTGGTGACAGTGCTGCAGTTTGCAGCTACCCTTTTGCAGCTTGGAGCCGGAGAGGGGGGAGGATAAGGACCAGCTAATCCAGGATCCAAATTCGTTGCAGGTTTCACACATGTAAACAAAAGCAGCCAGGCTGTACCGAGGATCCTGGGTCTTGTTGCATCAGCTCAAGGAAGATTTGTCAAACACAACATCAAACAATCCTCCCTCTGCAAAAAAAACAGCCTCTCCCTCAGCAAGTTAAGAGATGACCTGAGCAAAGGGGGTTTGTAGAGGATTTTCAGATATAGTAACTTGGTAGGAGTAACTAAAAAGGAGATTGTTGCATTGACAGGTTGTGTTTATCTGGTTTCCAGATTGTGATGTTAGAATTTCTTCTTGCTGTACCATTGAGATAACTAAAGGCTCCATCTCCCTATGAAAGAGAAACACTTGATTTCCACACAAATTGAATGAGCTTACACAAGGGAAGCACCAGGAAAATCCACCTCTCCTGGCCAAGCTCTTCTCCCTGCCCCACTGATGCCCAAAGCCTAAGACTTTCTGTGTGTGCCTGGGGGTAGAGCAGAGCAGAAGCTCCTGCTTTGCTGACAGAGTCATTCCCTCAAGCCTGCCTTCAGAAATTTATTGTAGTAATGGGCTCAAGGCAAACCTTTTGCTTAGTTACACAGGGAAGGGATCACTCCCTTCTGTTGAAATCAATGTTAAACCACGGAGAGCTCGGCTTATGTAATGTAGCATCGGGCCTCCAAAGTGTTTTATGACAGAGCACATCTGGAGTCAGCAAAAGGCTATCTTGGGCCAAGGACTTTGCTCTTTGCCATATAGGATCTACCCATGCAAGTCTGGGGTGTAATTCTGCTCCCTGAGTCACAGCTTAAGCAAGATAACAGGGCTAAAATAAATAATAATGAAACTACCTGAAATAAATTACACTGTCAAATAGACATTTGTTGTCTTCTTAAAACTTCTTGAGCTGACCCTTTATATTTAATAATCAACAAATACCACTCTGCTCTCATCTCAGAACAAGGTTCCCAGAGCACTTCATTCCTTTGCACGAGGACAAAAGCCCCTCAGCAAGAGGAGCCGGAATTTATTCAGGAGTCCATAGGAAACAGCTGTTGCTTTCAACCCGGCCTCTCCTTTATCTCCTTTATTGTTTATTCATGTCTCAGTTAATACTAGCCACTGTGAGCAGGTCAGGACTCTGCACTCCAAAAACCTCCTCAGAAGTTGATGGAACTCAGCCCAGTGCCAGTAGGATGGAGGAGCTGGGGTTTACATTATTCAATTCCCAGGTGGTGACAGAGGTAAATTCCTGACTTCGTTAGCTAATAGCACAGACAAGAACCAGGCCTTTGCCCCAGGTTTTTGCAGAGGGGACAAGCGTTCAGTGAAGTTACATGAAGGAAACCAAATGCAATAAGCTGAAAAGGAAGCATGCCTTTGGATGTCCCCCCCCCACCCCCCATCCCACCCTCTCTTCTTCTCTGAGTTTGTTGACACTTCCTTTGTACTGCAAAAGATGTTTACTCCCTGCCCCCCTCTTCTGTAAGAATATAGTAGGGTTACACTCAACCCCCCACCACGTGTTTATCTGCAGTCTGCTCTGTGGTGCCCTGGGGTGCAGAAGTGATCCAGAGCCCAAATAGCTCAGGGATATGTCTACAGAGGAGCGAGGGAAAGGCACAGAGCTGTCACCCCAAAGGGTATTTGCTGGAGGTATTTGTTCCCAGGCAGGGGGAAAAACGGCCCTAATGAGCTCAGTGTGAAGAACAGGAAAATGGAAGGCAGGGCTCCCATGTCCTCCTTCTAACGGCCTTCATTTGTCTCTGTTTCCCAGCCAAAACGTGGGCGTAATTGTTCAGGCATAGCATGAAGCTTTAAAGACTCAGCAGTGGCTACAGCATAGCGGGAGGACAGCATGATGTCAGCAAGAAGCAAGTTGTTTTCCTCAGCAGTGCAAGCATGACCAAGGTAGAAATCGAGGGAAGTCAGGATTTCAGTCAACACTGGAAAGGGCATCAGAGCCCACCAGACTTGCAGGGGACGGAGGGACATCACTACGCTTCCCTTTGCAGAAGGGCTTGTGGATTTTCCTGAGTTACAGACCATTGAGAACTGTACATACCACTCTCCCAAGCACTGCAAAACCCAAAAGCAGCATCCCCATGGGGAGAGAAGCAACACGAGCTCGCCAAGGAGAAGGGCAGGGGCGAGGTGAATGCCTACTCACAGTGCAGACCTCCTTTCCTTTAACAGCAGATGACAGTGTCACTTATTTTCACAGACAGCTATTTAACAGTCAACATAAGGAGGCATCATGAATAGAGAACAGCAGACAAGGCATAAATTATCCAGCTAACTAAAGAATATGGTTCCTACTCTACTTCAAAATGCAGGCCAGATGTCTTCAGATACAGTTGACTGTTAGTCGGCGAGGCAAAACCCTTTCAAGACCAGCTAACTGGAGTCACAATGTGTGCTTGATTCGCTTGGCTGAATGGGGATCTTCCCGGGCTGCGAGCAGGATCTACGCGCAGCTGAAAATACGGTGGGAATGAGTCAGTTCCTTGGAGCTTGTGTGGGAGGCAAAGACAGAACTGTGGGTGGCTTCAAAGTGTTAAACAGCCTTTTAAATTCAGGCCCAGTTTCTCAGAGGAATAAGGAAACAGAGGTATTCACCCAATCTGGATTTAGTTCCATGCCTTGGGTCAGCCTTGAGAAAATTTCTCTCTGATAGTGACGGCCACTTCCCAGGCGCCCAGGTCTGCTTGTTCCTGAGCCAGTTCAGCTTCAGATGTAATTCTGTGGAATTGAAAGGCAACCCAGTTAGTCTCTCACCCATAGCAAGGCAGCAGCAGCTGGCCCTTCTCTCCTGACATCTGCAGGCTGCTTCCAAGGCAAGGCAGACCCTCACCAGCTCCAGGTCAGGCGTTTGTCTGTCCATCTTCGCTCCCTTTTGCTCAAGCTGCCTGGGATAACAACTCTGCTGACAGAGGCATCTTGAGTACCCACACCCTGGGATGATTAGAAGCTCCTTCAACCTTTCCAGCTCTGTATTGGCAAGGAGTTTCACTGTCCCACAGTCTATCATTCTGCTTCTGGCACCAGGAGCCTTGGGATGCGTCCTACCCACAACCGGCCTGCGCATGTGGGGGAAAGGGGATGCTGTGGGTTAAATTACCTGCTGTGTTGTAAATTCAGGCCCCATCCTGTTACCTCCTGCCAACTGTTTGCCATCAGCCCCATTCTCCTAAAGTGCAACCGGAGTCTGGTCAGCTCTAAAGAGGATTTATTGCTTTTACTGGATCAGGCTCACCCTTCCATTTAAGTGGATTAATGTGGGTTAGCTCTAACTTAGCCCTACGCAGCATTAGCCAAGTCAACATAAAGTTCCCTACTACTGGCAACACTGTTGTTTTTTCCCTGTCACGATGAATTTTTAATGGCCTTTTGTGCAAAAGCAGCTTTGCAGAATCTTAGGGTCCTGCTTCCCAATTTAGATGATTTGCCATGTGAAGAGTGCAAGAGCAGCTAGGAACCTAGCCCTAGTCTTTCGTGGACTTGCCAGCAACCATGTGAAACCTCCAGCCTGGAGGAACAGCATGGGTAACTTGTGAGGATACATCAATCTTCGGCGCTCAACCAAAATCACCCTAACCCATCATTCTTTAGATTCTTTTAATTAACCTCAGGATTCATATGGAGGAGCTGTATGCGGGTGGAGCTGTGGGTTATTTGATAGATGACTCGGATCACTCTGCCGGTCGTATTTTATTCACGTGAGAGTAACTGTTGAAGGCTGTTATTTACCACTGGGACTGGGGTCCCCATCCCAGTAGACGATGTGCAACCATGTGGTAACAATCTCTGCCTGGAAGATCTTACCATCAAACCAGATTAGACAAAAGGGGCGAATAGGAAGGGACCCCGCTTTTGCCCTCATCATACAGATGGGTGAACTAGGGGCTCGCACACACATTCAAGCAGCCACCAATTAAGAGTTTACTGTAACCCCTTTGTATGCAATTTAGCCCACAGCAAAATCAAGGCAAATCGACTTAGCTTTATCGGCTGTAAAAGGGCACCCGGTTCAGGAGCCATCACAAGAAAACCTCCATCATCCGCTTGAACACACACGGATAGATGCTGGAACTCAGCCAAGACAACGTGGCTTTCATCTTTCACATGAAAGGGGGCTCTCTGACATTTTGAGGCCCACGTTTTTAAGAGCTGTTATGCAAACTTCAGCTCACATGAGCTTGAACAATAAGGAGACGTGCACAACCCAAACTTCTAAAGTAAGCAACGTTTCCACGCGCCCGTTCCACTCGTCGGCAAAGACGTTACGCAGGGATTGCCCCCTTGACTTTTGGTATCAGTGTCCCCTGGTTTCGGTTTAGCACGGAAAGATGCATGTTTCTTCAGAAATTGCTGTTGCTCTCTGTCTCAGCGTGGCTTTCAGGAAATCCCAGATCTAAATATTGACAGTTCTGCGCTATTTCAATTTGTGAAGCCATCAGACTTCCTGTAGCCAGTGGCCGACTTCACACATCATCATATTTAGGTGGCTCGATACGCCGCTATGCCATTATCTTAGTCTATTAATTGATTAAGTCTGGCCTACATACAGTCAGCTGGACTACTCCCTTTGGGTTATTATTATTAGCAAGACCCAGACATTTTAAGCCTTTTGGAGCCCAGGAATCACTTTCATCATGCAAGAAGAAGCCCAAGGAAATCTCTTGTAGTCACTGACTTTCCAGCTATAATAATTGAATTTTGTAGATAGAAAGGTATCATATCGATGCAAAAGCAAGTGAGAAAAAAAAAAGGTGAAAGCAGACTTCAATCTGGCAACAACAACAAAAAAAAGCCAATCATCCACCTACAGCCCTTCAAAGATACAGCCAACGCTCTCAGAAGAATTAACAAATTGTGAAGCAGACCCTTTAGCAGCTAGAGCCAGGCTGAAAAAAAACAGGGCATTACTTGACACATTTCTTTGCCCTGATTGGGAAAACATGTCACTTCCCTCCTAGATATCACTGGTGTATGTTAAAACAAGTGCTCTGCAAGCGATGAAAACAGCAGCACTTGGTCTCCAAAGGATGTGTCTGAGCATGGCTGGCTGTTGGTGTGAGAGCAAAGCTGCTCTTGTGGGTGGATGTTTAGCGCCCAGTGAGGCGTGACTGACAGCTGAGTTTAGCCACAGGTAGGGCATTCATTACACAGCTTTTCCCACAATGCTTTCCTGGTGTTGAATCAGCGATGAGCTCAGCAAGAGCACCAACAGCTCTCCATTTTACCTAGCTGGCTATTCCCATAAAGCCCGTAAGAGATTCGTTTCTTCAAGACCTCAGTTTGATTTTCACTGGCCACGTGGCTCAAGAACCATTATGAGGGTAAGATGAGCAGAAGCTTAATGGTACAAATTCACATCTGTTAGAAACCAAGCAAAAGTTGAGTTTGTGTGTGTCACTTCACTCCAAGCTATGATAAAATCCAGCGAGGCACAGAACCATACCTATTATTTTCAGTGCCCCGTGGACTGATTTCCAGAGATGCTGCTCATCAGTAGCTCATGATGAAGCAATCAGCGATTGCTAAACCATCAAATTGGAAGTCTCAAGTTCGGATCCAAACACCAACCACTGAGTTTCTGAATCAGAATCACAGAGTTACTACTATTTGACTGAATTGCTCACCTGGCCAGGCCTTGTTTTAAGCAAGTCACTTGTCTTCACTTGCAACTAAGGCCAAATAATGACCCATAAATAGATTGTGGTAGTGACTCAGGCTGCAGAACTTTTCTGTATTTCTTTATAGGGGATGAGAAAGTGCATAGAAGAGCTTTGCACAAAGAAATAAACAAACACAGAGGTACCTTGGTATTGTTCCATGTATTAGCCATGCTCTTGGAAAAAAGAGCTGATGATAATTAGTCTCCTGTATTTTGGGGGCGATTTTAATTACTGAAGCTAGTGGGATGTGTGGCATTAACCTCAGTGGGGCCAATGTTCTACACCTACCCATCTAGGAAATCATAGAGGTTTCAGGAAGAAATTAAGATATGCAACACCTCTCAGAGCAAAGCTATTTGTACTTAAGAGCCCAAATAAGGACTTTACACCTTCATCTCAGGCTCCCAGTTCATCCTATTTTATACTGACAGCTACAGCACAGCCGTCTCTGAAAGTATCTGAGTCCCAGAAAAGAAATATTATAAATCCAGCTCAATGTCAGCAATCTGACAAATAAACAAAGCAATAAATATGCTGTCTTCTCACTGCCCGACTCATATCCTCAATCTGTTTTGTGTCTTTTGACACATAAGAGGCTTCAGAGAAACTGTACAACATGAACACAATACCATCCCAACAATAAGAATATTAAGGTTAAAGGATCCATAAAAAGGGATTAAAACCACTTGCCAGGAGAAGGATTTGGAGGAGGAGACACTGGCATTTGCCAAATGGTTGCTACAGGGCCGCAGCTCCCGAACATCATCACATTTGCAGGGCTATCTGTGAAAAAAACATTTCTAGGGAAAACCCCTGAAACTATCACTTCAGCACTAGAAAAATCTCAAGACAAAATGGTAGAAGGGTTGTTATGGTATTTCAGAGAAATCAAATACATTTAAAATGAAAAATTGTTAGTTTTAATGAATAAACTCCCATGGTCGTTACATTCAATTGGATTTGTTTTGAAGAGGCACATAAACTTTCCTCTTTGAGGGGATAAATCAATGACAAATTGTCTGATGTTGGGAAGAAATTTCCTCTGCTAGCAGATGATTCCAATACAGAGTTTCTTGTATTCTCTCCCTTTGAAGTATCTGGTACAGGCTGTGGTTAGAGACAGGATATCAGCCTGACGAACCCCACAGACATTTTCATGCAGCTCAAAGTTCAGATGGTCACAAACAGCAGTTGTTCTGGTTAGAAAAAACTATCACGCGTTTGTTGTAAGTTCAAAAGCTCTCTGCTCAGCACCTGGATTTTCTGCTCTTCAGGCCACATCTTTACAACCACTTCCTTCAGGAACTGGCCATAAAACGTGCTCTGATGGTGACAGCTCTTAAAACGTTATGTATGTGAGTGGGTTTGGAAACACAGTCCTTTCGGGCGTGCATCTTAGTTGCGGGACCTTTATCTCACATAGGTTAATGCACAAGCACTCTGCCAGCCTTTAAATCTTTGGCTGGAAATTCAGCCTAATATTGGAAAGAGCTGGTGCCAGCTCAAAACCCTGCAAACTGTCAAAAATGAGTGAGAGGTGGGTGAGGGAATGGCCCTGTCTGTTTGTCGCTTTTTAAGCCAAAACATTATACAACATATACTAAAACATTACACCGAAAACATCATTCTTTTCTTTTCCAAGCTGGTTTCTGAAGGTCCAAGTGAATGAGACAACCTGGCAATTAAGCACAGGAAGAAAGGTGATGGGCTAAGGTGCTATGGTTAAAACCAGCGATCCTGGGGTCCCACAGAGCCCTTCCTTGGCTGTCAGCAGGCCGCTCTCGCTCCTTGCTCACCTCACTGCCGGAGCAGAAAGTGGTTCCCATTCCAATCACAGACCTTTAAGGACAGGACAGGGAAGCTGGTGAACTGTGTTAGGCTAAGGAATCCCTTTCCATGGACTTAGGCTGTCATTGTACCTAGTGTCCCTTAGGAGCATGGGGGAGGGAGAAGACCATGGAAAGTTCACCTCAGGGAGTTGCCAGCTGAGGCTACTTTGGATGCCAAACTTGAGATACTGGCATCCAACTACTTCAGATACCAGGAGATAAATCCTGGTGTTGCTTAAGTCTATGGAAATTTTCCCACTGACTTAAATGGAGTGAGGGTTTTACCCCCAAGAGCTGGGAAAATACAATCCCCTGCCGTCAGATGGTCTGTTCCTCTCAAGTTTTCTCCTACCTGATGCTGGAAGGAGTCCCATTTGTTCAAGGTCTAGGGAAGCACAAATGCAGAAAACAGCATTGCATCTGGGATGTGTGCTAGACTTTTGAAATTAAATGTACATAGTATTTCCTGAGACTTTGCTTACCTATTACAGCCCTTGGAATCCCTCTGCAAAGACAGGAGAGGAAAGTGTGAGGACTTTGCTCAGCCAGCAGCCTGCTCCAGACCTGCGGCGCTTCTGGTTGCACATGGAAGTACAACTACGTCTCAGCCCTGGAGCAGCTGGCAAAACCCATGTCTAAACTGTGGTGCTGGCATCCTTGCAAGGGCTGCCTTAGAATCATAGAACCACTTCGGTTAAAAGAGACCTTTAAGCTCATCAAGTCCAACCACAGCCTGACCCTGCCTAGTCCACCTCTAGACTATGTCCTTCAGCACCTCATCTATTGGCCTTTTCAATGCCTCCAGGGATGGGGACTCCACCACTGCCCTGGGCAGCCTGTTCCAATGCCTAACAACCCTCTCAGTACAGAACTTTTTCCTGATAGCCTTGCTCCAGCTAAACAGTTTGCACCAACCCACTCCATTTCCATTTCTTTTTAGCTCATCTTGGTAATTTCATATTTCTGGTCCAAAAGGATGCACGTGTGTGTGCACACACATGGGTATGTGTATATGCATTTCCTGCTTGGCTTCCTGAATGGCAGTGTCATTCTGAATGCTCCTCTCAGAGGCACAGGCCATCTGTTCTTGCCAGCAGGAATATATGGGAACTGCTGGAGGGGTACATCAGGCCGCGTACCAATACATCGCTGTGACCCTGGGAGCTTCATTCTAGGTACTCCTCAAAAAACTCCAACCCTCCCCCCGCCACCCCAAAAAAGCCAAACCCACTGTATTTCATATAGGGGTGAGCCCTATAGATATCAGATATCAGGAAGAATTTCTGTCCTGAAAGGCTTGTCAGGCATTGGAACAGGCTGCCCAGGGCAGTGGTGGAGTCCCCATCCCTGGATGGATTGAAAAGGCCAATAGATGAGGTGCTGAAGGACATGGTCTAGAGGTGGACTAGGCAGGGTCAGGCTATGGTTGGTTTCAATGACCTTAAATGTCTTTTCCAACCCAAGTGATTCTGTGATTCTATATATCTTATACATACACATTCAGTCCTTGCTTCTACTCTTTTTATTTTTTTAGCTGCTCAGATTTTTCTGAAACAAATTTATCAGGATTTGAATTTTGCTGCTGTCTGACTCACGAACAAAACCCACAGAATGTTTCTTCTTTTGGCTGTGCACATCAAAATGCTCTCTGCTCTAAGCCATGGCAAAAGGGTGAACAGTTATACTTTCTAACCTGGCTTTTATCATGGTTCTCAGGAAGTTGTAAAGAGTAAGCACTTTTAGAGTGAGATCACTTGAGTTCAGTAGTTCTGGAATTGGGCTGTTAAGATTGGAAATGGCCCTCCAGGGCACAAGGACATTAGTGTTTCAGATTTTAGAAGTGTCTGAGCTTTTAGATTCTGAATCACGTCAGAGCTAAACATAATCTGAATACCGGAAATCTCAGATTAGAAGGTACATTTGGGAACGTATCAGATTTGATCCTTCAACATCAAGGATCTCACTGCTCATACTAACCAACTCCCTGTCCCTGAAAGCTCACAACAAGAGTTTGTTGCACAGTTAATAAACTAACATTGGCACAACTGTGAAACAGAGAAATCAAGAGTGTGAAAACCAGAAAAATGCTTGCATAAAGTGGTAAGCCTGACACTGGTCACGTTAGCTCCCTCAAAACAGATACCGGTCCATTCTACAGCTCATCATGACATCACCTTAGATAATGCAGTAAAAGAAGTCTCACTTCATATATACACTCTCTATATAATTAAGAATTCTAGATAAGAATTAAGTTCAAAACTGTGTATGACTTCATGTATGGCTTTGGACATTCCAAATTCTAGCTCCCCAATTCAGTTCTTTACATCAGTGACTCCTTAAGGTCATTCATTACATTGATTGTGTTAAGTCTAGAAATGTCTTTGTACTTTGCCACCTCAGAGTACCTACACATCAGGGCACAGAGCTGTGATCGGGCATGCAGAGAGCTGGGGCGTGTTGCAGTCCTTGGAAACCTCTCTCTTTACAACTACTCAGAGTGCTGCTGTGAGATCCTGTCTCACACAACATTAGGCAGTAAGCTTGAAATCTAGCAGAAGCCAAACCAAAGTCTGTCAACCCTTCCTAACTGAATTTACCAGTGGGGAATGGGGGAATGAGATGAATGGCATGGAATGGTTGTGCCCGAGTGCAAGGAAGCAACTAAAAATATTTGTAGAGATCTAAGTACACCACCCCAAAAATACACACATACTTTCCACCATTTAAATATCTTGTCTCTGGGTGGAAGCCAAACGTTTTTCTATTTATTTCCACGTATGCCACCAAGATACTAAGGAATTTAATTGCCTAATTCAAACTAAGAAAATACCAGAAGGCTGAACATCCTGGAAAAGGACAAGGCGTTAGGAGGATGTTAACTCATCCAGCTTCGAGAGCTGGAGCAAGGACAGTGTTTCCGATGATTGCTAGTGCTGCAAGTGCACTCTCAAGTGGCTGGTGAAAAAAGCTGTGTTTGGTCTGCAGGAGAAGCCAAACTCTTCCTGATAAGCACTGGGAACACATGCAATGATGTTGGTGCTCTCTGCAGCCAGGCTCCCATAGGAGCCCCAACTCCCAATGAATGCACAGACAGAGTGACAGGAGAGACAACCTTTGGATTAAGATGGTGGTGAACTTGTACTCAGGGTACTTGAGTCACAAATTCCCCATGTAACATTACGCAGGTCATTCAAAGCCTCTTTGACATTTTCAGTTTCACACAGTGATAAGTCAAGGAGGTTGGGTGAACCCTCCCCTCATGCAAGAAGAATTCTCCCCCTGAAGTTAGTGCTGGGCAGCTGCAGTCCTGAGAAATGGTTTGCACTGTCAGTGTGGTGCCTTGCAGGACAACAGAGTTGTTGTAGCTGGAGAGACCCCTCAGACTGGTTATCCCTCACTGGCTCCCCATTCCCCCTGCAATTCCTGGCCTGATAGGGCTTCTAAGAGGAGAGACTTCTTGGAAGCATTTGCAGGTTACCTTAGTGAGCACAGACAAGAAAATCTTCTCCCTGCCCTCTGTCTCTTCAGTTTCATGGGCTATTTGTGGGCTTTCAGGGAGAAAGGCTCACACAGGTGGGACTGCTGTGATAACATTTGTCTCAACCCAAGGATGCCTTCCCAGGTGAGAGTCCTGGAGCTGAACTGGGCTGGCACCCTCCCGCTGCCAAAGCTGGGAAAGGAGAGGCTGGGAGAGTTATTCTCGTTCAGGCAATGGTAGCAGCACATTTGGTGTCAAGTCTCTGCTATAAAATGCTAAGCCACATTTGTCAGCACCTAAAACTCAGCCTTGGGGGTGAAAGCGCATTATTCTGAAGTGCAATTTGTGTTACATTTACTAGTGAAATAGATTTTTTTAAAGCCATAACATATTCAACACTGTTTCATATGGTTGCAAGCTTACAATATCTATGTCCTCTCCAAACTCAATTTCCCTGACTGCCTCTTGCCAAGAAGATAGTACCTATCCCAGATGATCAGCAGGAGTAAGCCTGGGACCTCTGCATTGATCAGGCTGAAGGAGGCCAATTGCCTTTCACAGTGCCTTTATCTTGGCAGTGTCTGCATTGTTCATGCAGGGTCCATGGTTCAGTTTAGAAATCTCCAGGTATAAGCAACAACTTTGATTCACAGTCAAAAGGACAAGCCAAACTCGAAGTCTTCCTATCATAATTAGCAGAGTTAGGATAAAATGTAAACCACAGGCCGTTGAAGTCCCTTTGCCCATGGCTTCGCTGCAAATGGAGAAAACTGCAATGAAGACCAAAGTATTTTACATGCAACAAGAGTCCTCCCAAACACATAACCCACAGTCCACATGCCTCTCATGAAGCCTGCAGTGTCTTTAAAATTGTAACAAATATGCACTTGTATCATAACTGCAAATATCTGCCTATACGAGCTTATAATATTTCTAGAAATATATGAATAGAAATATAAACCAATTAAAAGCAAACATGGGCTCAGGATCTCAGCAAAGCTGTGCCAAATTCAACAATCAAGGTCATTTACACAAGTGGCATGTCACCCCATGTGCTGGGTGGGTGCAGATGACATAAAGCACTGCAGGAGCAGGGAATGAACCTTTTATCCGAGAAGCGTAGCTTGGCGTGTGGCCTCTGCCTCCCTTGTACACACTGTTCAAGGCAGTTTTGTCACTCAGCAGCTTGAGCTGCAGCACATCTCAGGAAAAAGGATCAAGTGCTTGTTTTACTACCTTTGGTTATCGCTTACCTATAGAAAAATAACCTGGGCTTTTCAGAAGCTTATGTGCAGGCCTCACTAACTCCCAGAGGAAATAACTGTAAAAAGACAAAGAAATTAGATGCACTCACTGTTTTCCTCAGTTGGCTGCAGTCTGGTATCCATCTGAACTGTGTTATTTCTCTTCCATCTTCCACATGGAACCTCTTGGAGCACGGGTAGCAGTGCCAGCTGCCTCAGGCATCTCTCCTCAGCAGCGGTGGTGGCAGCAAACTGCAAACTCCCAATGCGCACCTTCAAAAAGCAAGATGGCCCTCACCTGGCAGCCATGTCTGCCGGTCTTCCCCTCCGCTTTCCCCTCAGCTCAGCTTGGGTACAACAAAGCACAAGAAAACTGTCTATGTGACATATTCAGCCCAGCCCAAAGCAGCACATGGGATGAGGGCCCAGGGAGAAGGGAAGGGACAGCTAGAGGGAGATCTTGGCCTCTGTCATGGCCGTTGAGGCCTCCAGGGCCAAGGCTCTCCAGGGACATCCTCCACCCAAATATGTGAAAAACCTGAACACCTGCAAACACTTGAAAACATATGTACCCCCCTATAATCCCTGCTGTGTTTGGGCAAGTATGGCCCGTGACAATGCCCAGCAGAACCCACCACCAAAAAAGGTAAAATAAACCCCTTTTTTTCCTCAGAAACCTCGATGTCTTGGGGAGGCAGCTCTGGCGATGGCCCGCCCATGGTTACTGGCATCGTCTCATTTCCCCCTCATTTTCCAGCCAGCCAAATAACAATAAACAGTATCATTTTGATATGATGTATTTATATTTACATGGTACATTTTAAAGCAATAGCTACACTGATCATACATATTAGAAACAATAAAAAAAGAAGTTAAGAACTAAAATGTACATCATACACTTGTATATATATTTTTTTTACACAGAGGTAAAAAGGCTTATAAAAATCAATACAACAGGGTTTTAACTTTTAGTATATAGATACAATAATGATGAGGCTTCAGGCACTTTAATTTGTTAACGTGAGCGATAGCTTGGAAAAAACCAAAAAAACAAACCCCCTTTCCACAACAGGAAAAAAAATAAATTGGTTAATGTTTTGTTACCACAGATACAAAAATAAAATCTGAATAATTTCTCTCAAATGATTGATGTCAGTATTGCAAAGCTGACTGGGAGAATGCTACACACTGTTCAGCAGCAGTGTGGAAATTAAGGAGAAGTATTTACAAAAAAAACACCCATTTCTATCATTGTGCCCTTACACCACTGCCTTCACAAACCAAATAACGCACATAGCAAAATCTACAAGTATTATCCAAAAAAAAAAAGGGGGGGGATTTAAGGAAAAAAAAAAAGGAGGAAAAAAAAAAAAAAAAGGGATTTTTTCCTTTTTTAAACTTTTATTTCCAGACATACAAAAAGGCTTGGAGTATGTCTGCCTCAAATAAATAGGGGCACTTCAAGACCGGACAAAAAGCTGTAAGATCTTTTTGTAGTGTTGTGCTTTATAGAGAGAAGATCTTACAGATGTTTGTTTACATGAAACAACTTTGAGAACAGAAATGAAAGGAAAAGTTTGTTCCATTAATTTTTTTTTTTTATTCCTCGAGGCTGGCTTGATGTTTACTAGACACCATTGAGAGATTTGTCAACTGCTATTAGGCACAAAATATTTATATTTCATTCAACAAACCCAGACACATCACCCAGAGTGTAACACTCCATCCCTTTTCCACTATCATTCTTTTTTTTTTCCCCCAACCGAAAAAAATCCCCAGCAACTGCTACGAATTAAAGCCTACCAAACTCTAGAGTGTATAAGCACATTGCATACTTAATTCATGGTTGACTAAAAAGCTGTGATTAACTCTCAGCAGAACCGTTGGGACATTCCACCAAGAAAGAATGGCAAGCGTTCCTTTTACGTTTATTTGGCAAATTAATTAATTAAAAAAAAAAAATTCCTCTTTTAAGACTGATGTCAATGTGCAATAGAGGGAGGGAAAGGACATGCGCCCACTGGCAATTTACTGCAGAAAGAAATTATGGCAGGAACAGCAGTGCCAGCTTTGACAAGCCAATCCCTAGCTGCCTCAAAGTATTCAGATTGTACTATGCTAGTTAGAGCTCACTGCGCTAAATCTTTTTTTTTTTTTTTTAATAAAAATTATTTGGCTATTCCTTGTAATATATTAGAAAAATACTCTTTTTCCAAGCTAATTACAAGCCTTGTACACAAGACAACATGACATTTAAAAAAAAAAAAATAAAAAATTTAAAGTAATCTTATCCTGCTGTATGCACCTTATGCATCCACTTGATAAATCTGGGTGGTGAACTGGGGAGGGGAAAGTCAGGGAGATGCTTCAGTCTGGCTCCTGCAAAGACTCACGTACTTAATCCCACACACGGACTCACAGAAACACCGACTGCACACGCAATGCAGACACACGTGTAAGCATCTGGAGGATTGGGACCGCAGGTCAGGAAATGGAAGTGGTGGTTAACATCCTGGCTTTTGATTTTAAATACCTGTTTCGAGTGCTAAATGTAGTTTCCACCGTGGATGCGTATGTTCTCATGCTCGTGTTTTATACAGAAAACAAACAAACAAAATATGATTTTCCATATAATCCACCACTTAATGCAGCATTTCCCCAGAATTGCCGTAATAGTGCTTTTGACATTGCATTGTTAATAATTCTTTGCATAACGACAATTTTCCTCATCTGGAACCTTAGTGTTTCATTCACAGATCGTTACATGGCTAGCTAACGAAGAAGTTCCCTTCTTTTGGGCAGAACTCTGAAAACACAGTTTTATTTTTCCAATGTTATTTAGGGAAAGAAGAAAACCCTAAAATTTAAGTTTCCCTTTCAAATAGTGGTCTGAAATGATTACAGGTAAGGAGAACTACCAGATTCTCAATGGTTATGTGACTATGGTAACTGAACCTCGCTTTCTGTTCACAGAGCTTTACGAACAGAGAAATAATTTAAGATGTTTGCCGAAGGAAATGACGATGGACTCTAGAAGAGAAACTGCAGCTTAGATGGCTATTTTGGCTTTGGAAAACAGAACAAAAAACCCCAAAGAAAACCAGCGACAGAAATACTGTGTTGTGGTACAAGTTTGTTACTAGCACACCTTCTATACACGCACAATAACTTGACAGCAAGTTAAAGTATCTTCCAAGCGAGATTTCATTCACTACACCACCCCGTTTCTAGAAATGCCAAAGCTTGCTGAACATGTCGATGGTACCACACAAGCGGAGGCAAGACAGACACAACCTGGAGATGTTCTACAATCCACCACCATTTAAAGCAGTTCTTTTCTCAAACTCACTTTTAACTGAAAAAAAAAATAATAAAATAAACATGTACAAGACAGTCTGTTCTGATTACAGATTAATAATACAAAAGTCTATGCTGTAGGTTAGTTAGTTAGAACACTTGATGAGCAAATCAATGCAGTGTGAGCCCCAGACGATCGAATGTGAAGTGATCCGAACTGGTGGTTTCTGGATGCTGTTGGGCACAGAGGCTGCATCAAAATGAGTGATCTCAATGCTCCAAAACCAACGTGTTCCTTGAACTACAGGAAAAACGTAACACTTTGAATGCATCTGTAGTCATCCAGCAGCTTTGTGTTTTCCACCACAGCACCTGCACATGACCCCACAGTGGTAACAAGCCCGAAGCGGCAAGTAACAGCACATACATGGAGCAATGAAAGACAAGGCGATAAGGGCCATCCACCGGAGGCAAAACATTTCATCACTGGTGTCGCACGAGCAAGGATCCGTATAGTCTCCTTCCGGATCAGACATACAGTGATAGAGCATAGTGTCTGCACACCACATACAGCTCACTCGATGGATGCAAGTCTTGACGCGGTCTGGAGCATCCTGGCATTGACCCCGTTTGTTCTCCTCGTGGTTGAACATGTCCCTGCAGTACACGCACCGCGACCTCTCACCATCTTCCTTCCGCCTGGGCTTGAATTTGACAGGTTGAGTCTTTATCACAGCACCCTTGATATCTTCACTCAGGTCAAAGTCCGAGTTGTCTACGTAAGGATAAGTGTATTCGTGTTTTGAGGCCTCGCTTTTGGCAAAACGTACGTAGGAGTCCATGTCATCAGGATCAAAGTTCTTCCCTCGTGCCGGGGCATGGCGATAGTCCTCATATCCAGTCATCCAAATCTTTTCCCGAGGATTGATGCGTACTATCTCCTCATCATCATCTGGAAAGTTCACATGCCGGTAGGATCGCGGTACTGACTGTGAAAGCAGGGATGAAGATGAAGAGGGGAAAAAAGATATGTAAGCTTACTTTTCTACCAGCAATCACTGTCTCCTTGCTTAGTGAAAAGCCAGTATTTAACAATTTTGTCTTCCCCTTCTTTGTACACCCTTTACTGTGACCCATCCTTTGGCTCAGGAATGAGTACCACCATCACAGACCTACGATGGTCTGTGTGCACATAGAATCAAAGAATTGTTAAGGTTGGAAGAGACCCTTAAGATCATCCAGTCCCACCATTAACCTACTGCCACCAAGTCTACCCTTAGACCATGTCCTCAAGCACTGCATCTACCTGTCTTTTAAACACCTCAAGAGATGGGGACTCAATCACCTCCCTGGGCAGCCCGTTCCAATGCTTGATGACTCTCTCAGTAAAGAAGTTCTTCCTAATATCTAACCTAAATTTTCCCTGGCGCAACTTGAGGCCATTTCCTCTAGTTCTGTCAATGATGCAATGATACATGGCAACACATTAAATCACAGCGTAAACCCTTTTTACTATTTTTAACAATTAGAAGGCATTTAAAGTTAACGAGGGATGAAAGGGGCACAAAGGGAGGCATCTGTCAGGGATGTGGGGGGAAAACCAAACATCAGTCCTAGCTATGGCAGACAAAGCCCTTTAGGTGGCAACACTGGGAAGAAGCCTTACTTGTTCTAGATGGTAGTGGTCAGAGCTATAATGGTCATGAAGGTGTCCTCGAGTGCAAATTCTTCGATGTTCGCAGGATGTAGGAGAAGCCAGAGTTCGCACAGGCTGTTCCCTTTTTTGAGAGGAGTTAGAGGAGCTATCTGTAGCATTCTGTTTCAAATGGAAAGGGAGGGAAAAGAATCGTCACATGTTCAGCTGTTACTGCGCGCGGCATCAACGGAGATGTTTCGCCACTCACTAACTTCGCGCACACGCGGTATCGCCAACGCCTGACAGCAGGCAGCTTCATAAAGTTTCACAAAGTACATGTGAAAGAGGCAGACTGGTTGCCAGGCTATAAAAGCTGCTGCCACACACATGGAAAAACACTATGTCATAGCCTACCCGCGACATTCACCGACACTGCTTGCGTTCACTTGGCATGTTATTTGTTTTGCTGGGCACTGGGGGATGAACGTTCACACTTCCTGATGAGCGAAGTTAAACTACGTTACATGATGCAATCGTATAAGTCATGCTGGCAGACTCGGAGCGAGCATCTGTGTGCCCAGGCTGTACCCCACTAGTTACCCAGGCTACAGAAATACTGGCAATTTTGCTAACCTGGAGGTGCCCCATTATGCCAAAAACTCCTTTACAAGTTTGTCTCCAATCACTCATGGAATTCCAGTTCATCACAGGCTACTTGAATTATCAGGTTTCCTTTAAAACCTTCAGGGTTTTTTTTTCCTCCTCATTCCACCACTGATCTCTAATGTGCAATGAATGTCACCTGTGTTTTTGTATGTTTCTGGCTCAGGGTAAGCACCTTCTTGAGGTTAATCAGTTACATCATTACACAACAATGTCCACAAAAGGGTGAAGTATCACACAATAACACACTGTGGCCAATACCTGTAGCTTCTTACAGATGTGTTTCTCCTCCTGGAGAAGCACACAGTGGGGTAGCAGCCCTAGCTACCCTCTCTCCATAGCCCTTCATTGGTTAAAATAACTTCCATACAATATCTAGACATTCAGGATTTTCCCCACTGATTCTTTTTATAGATTGGTTGGGCGTTTTCCTATCACCACGAGTATCAGAGGACAGCTGTTAAACACAAAAACGGATCAGGAACCGGGGAAAAAGCCTCCATGCACAACCATCAGAAGAGCTGTAACGCTGCACACATCTAAAATATTGGTGCTTTGAACTAAGAAAAATCTCCATTCCCCTCTAACACACTGTGCTGCAGCTACGAGTCCAAGGGAAAGGTTTCCATTTGCCACAACAGTTTGCTACAGACAAAACCTGAGGAGCTGAGAAAAGTTGTATAGGTAGCGTGAGAAGACTGGTTTTACCTGAAAAACCTCTCCTTGCCAAAAATGCACTCTCTAAATACTATTTTCCAATGAATTGTAGTAGACACACCTCTTACTCAGCGGATACAAGAATGCTCATTGTGTGTATTTGTTTATTCTGGAAACAATGCTCTGCAAGACTGTCCTTAAAGCTTTACAACATAAAAGTTGAGCCTCTTTAACAGGTATAGTGCTTAAAAGTGCTGAACTCCCAACTTATTTAGCTGAAAGCAAACATGCCTATCTGTTTGCAGTGTGATGTAAAGCCAGGCTGGGTTATCTGAGGGGTACAAGCAGCAGGATGCAGTTTTGAATAGCTGAACTACCCATTAGGAACCAACTTGTAAAGTTCATGGTGGGTTTTTTTGGACAAGTACCAGAAGCACAACAACTCTTAAGACTGTTAACACGCCCTCTAAAACACAACTGCACCCATATTCATGATCTTTTTAAGAAGTGATTTCATCAGCTCAGGCTTCTTCCTAACTTACCAGACAAAGGCACTTCAAATCTGGGGTTTAAACCCTTTAAAGCTGATTCTTGTGCCTTTACCATCAGGTCCTAGAATATCTAGAACACTTTGGGGATACTAAAAAAAAAAGAAACAAAACAAACAAGAAGCTTCTACAAGCAAGTACATTGTAATAGCATTAAGGTTCCAGCCTATTAAAAAACCTGGAGAAGAGACAGGATTTAATTACAATGGCCATGTTGTATGAGAACCTTTTTTGAGGTTCATCAGGTGCAGACCCTGATGCTGAGCTGTAATTTAAGCTTCTCAGAACAACAACTGAAAGGTACACAGCCCATAGCCTGGGCAGCCGTAGTCTGCAGCACGCTCTCAAGGTTAAACTTTGACTGGCATGAATGAAAAGGAGGCAGGGCCTTAACTCAGTGCCATGCCAGACCCTTCATCTTCACTGGAACCATGGCTGAGCCCTGCTGGGACAAGTCTTTCGTGGATACGCTCCCAAAACATCGTGGGTGCTCATGGCCAAAATAACGAACCCTGGGAAAATTCCCCAACTGGAGAAGGTTGCATATACTGGCCCACAACCCCCTCACCCTCCTAGATGAAAATAAAAATCCCAAACTGGATATAACTGCTGGATAATCTCAGCGGGGCAGCTGGGAGCTATAACCAGCCCTCTGAGCAGCGTGCTATTTGCTGTTGCTTGGGGAAGGCAGTATTTCTGCAATAGGCAACTGGAAAAGGGGCTGTAGTGATTTTTATCTTGCCCGATTCTTATCTACCCTTGCTTTCCTCCACACCTTATTCTCCTTCAGACCTGGCAGGGCAACCAAACCTCTCCTCCACATGTGTTGACATGGCTACAGAACCTGTTTGCAGCATACCACAGAGGCTGTGGGCTCCAGCCTCCGCTTTCACCTTATTAAAAATTGCTGCATTTCCATGTTCGATGTCCTCAGATTAGAGAGGCAGTGTGCCAACACAAACACTTACTCTAAGTGCCCAGAAAGGGAGAAAGTAAGCTACTCAGGACTAGATCTCTGCTAACTCTTCAGTTAAAAAAGTTCATGCTACCTCCTGGTTGGTGATGTTAAGGGCAACTGGTTGACAAATGCAGTGTCTGCAGGGGTTACCTTGCTGGCCAGGGGCTGGCACAAGAACTGCAGCTTTCCAGCAAGATCCCCCACAAAGGCATCAAACTTCTGTAGGAGAAGAACAGGCTCTCAAGACAGGAATTAATGCTTTGAAGACTGGGAAAAAGGTAGAAAATACCTCCCTCTCTAGCAGGTCACCAATGAGCCCTATGTGTCTATACCTGTGCTGGTGAACATACTCATGGAATGATCCAAAGAGGATGTGAACTGCAAGACAACAAGAGTTTTCTGATGAAATTCAAGTTAATCAAGAGAGTAAAAATGAAAGCTGACCCTGACAACTTGCGTAAGAATCTCATCATGCTGAGAGACTGAATGTTAAAAAAAAAAATTAATTACCATTGAAGTGCCAAGTGACAAAAACACCATGATCCAACATGTACAATGATGCACTCTGAGCCAGCTCTTGCTGCTTAGGAAAGAGGTCTTGGGGTTAAAAAGAGGAAGCCCTGTGGCAGTGTCAGCTTGGTGGCTTGGCAACAAATGGAAAAATAAAAAAGCATAAGGAAGAAAAAGAAGTAGCAACGATCATCATCATCATTGTATCTGCTGTGCTTCCCCAATCTGTCTGTGGTTCTGGCCTCCCCTCCACCCTGTGTCAACACAGGTATTTCCACCATGGCAAACTCCGAGCAATGGTCAGGACAATCAAAGTACAAAGGGTGACCAGTGGGGGAGGAGGGCACAGCCTCAGTACCTGTGGTTCTGAGGACGATCTGGTTCTGGGACAGCTCTGAGCTGTACTGCCTGAGTTGTGCAGTTTGGTGAGAAACTGTATCCTGTATCACCATTTTAATATATTTTATTATAAGGTCCTACCATTGTTATCTTTCTCTACTGTCCCAGTAAACTATCCTTATCCCAACCCATGAGGTTTCTCTTTCTTTGTTGGTTTTCTTTGCTATCCCTTCCCTGAAAGTCCTGCTGCTCAACAGCACCTAACTGAAGAGATGATGGAAGGGGCCAGGGAGATGGGAATGGGCACTAATGAACCATGACTCTGATGGGGAATGAGTTGGACATAATTATTCTTCTGGTGTTCTTTGGAAGAGGAAGATGCACAGCATTCACTGACAGCACTGATGCACTTCTGACAGCACTCATAGTTAAAAAGTGGCTCAAGAAGCCACACGGAAATCCTTAAAAGAAAATATGTGGCCAAGGACCAAGGGCACGATGCTCAGGTCCCCAAAAGCCTACTCTTTTCTCAGTACTGCTCCACTGGGACTGAACCTGGACTTGGTGACTGGCAAAACTGAGGCATGTTCTCAAAGAAAAGGCACTCTCATCCTCAGCCAAGTGCCGCTATGAACAAGCGATGGCAAGACTTTGTCAATGATGGAAGCAGGAACAAATTCAGTCCCTCATGACAAGACCAGGTCTTGGATGGGATGTTCACCACCAGCACAGCAGCAAAATGCTGGGGAGGATGGTGGAGTGGGGAGATGTGAGAGGTGTGTCATAAACACAACACACTCATTTACAGGAATACATCTAGAAAGGATGTCGTCTCCAGAGCCAGGCTACTTTCAGTGATGGAAGAACACATCTCACACTATCAAGCCACTGGTCTGTCAGAGGAACACTGTCTTCCTCTCAAGTCTGTTGAAACCAATTCAGATCCTCTCTTAGTTTTTGAGGGGGAACTACTGAAAACATGCCCAGCAGCCACATGAAGAGAAACGAACCCAGAATTAAAGCTGGTGGAACAGGAAGTCTGCTAAGAAGCTGTTTCAACGCACTCTCAAATACTCGATTAGGGACATTTGTTCTGCGTGTACCAGAGCTTTGCGATCGCTCCGGCGGTCACCAAGTCTTGTGGTTTCACTGCCCGGATAACAAAATCATTAATCACGACCATAAGAGTAATTTTATAAGACCCATGTTACTCATTTCCTTTTGCAAGTAAGCTGTTTGTATCTGAGTGAGCACAGGTACCGCACGCTTGATACGGCTGGTCTGAGAACCAACACCGCGCTTCTACGTACAAATGACTGCACTGTGATTATTAAGAAAAAAAAAGTGTCCCTGTTTCCCCCTCAGACTTTCAGAAGTGACTCATTAAATTAAAAACCCCTAGTCATTAGTAAAGAAGATTATGTTAATCATTTACTGCAGTTTACTTCTCATTGAAATGGATTTGTTACACAAGACTGGCTGGCTAATCAGGTGCCTAAGTAATATTCTGAGATAAGCATCTATCATAAAAACCAATGAGAAAGAGAAGCCGCCTTCTGCTCCTGGACTGGATTGATCACCTTGCCTGCCCCTAATGGTTTTACAGAACAGTTTCACCCTGTGTGATGCAACGTCCAAGGGTGACTGTGAAAAAGAAGAAAGATTAATCTTAAAATTATGAAGCAATACAGTCTGCAGCAGCTTGTCAGAAATCAGTTGCCAAAGGGAAATTATGGAGCTCTGTTACTTGTAACTTCCAGAAGTGCTCTCAGCCAGCTGAAGCATTCTTAAGTTTGCTGTCAAGAATAACTGTGGGTCAAGCAAGACAAGATGATTTTAATTTTTTTTTTCTCCTCTAGGACTTCAATGGTTACATGAGTTGGAGAGGATGATGGGGAAGAGAAGTGTCATGATATTGAACAAGTAGTTTCGTAAGTCCTAAAGGAAATAAAAACCTGTGCCAGCCTGGCCTTTGCAAATCTACAAGCTGTCCTGCTCTCTAGTGCCACGCTCCATGTTGTTCATCTCCTACTGCCGCCCAAGCCCGCTCGCTGCATCACCTGTATCTGAGGGGACTGCCAGCAGGCAGCAGGAAAATGCAAAACTTGGTAGGAGCTCAAAAGTCTCCTTTTTACCATGGGAACCTTCTGCAACCAAGCTACTCACAGCAGCTCTCATGTCTACTTCAGGAAGCCTGGACATGTTCAGGAGGAGCCCATTGCCATCTCATCATCTCAAAAGACATCTCTGCCATCCCCAGGACAAGAAACCCCAACTCCCTCACTAACTCACGAGGATGAGCCTGGAAGAGTGACAGCCATCAAGCTGCACCCTCCCCACAGCTGACCACCTCCGGCTGAGAGCCATAGGATGAGCCCCCTTTGCAGGCAGGCAGCCTGAGCCCTTTGTGTGCTCTGCCCAGGTGCAATCCCTTGGGAGCCCCGGCACAAGCCAGCAATTCTTGGTTTGGAAAACACAGCTGTGCTATCAGTATGGAAAGGAAAAATGATAAAGTCGTCAAAGAAGTACAGCAAGTGAGCAGTACTGAGCTAAGCCCTAATCTGCAGTTTATCTGCAGAGCCTCCGCTGTTTATGAACTCCACAAAGAGGAAGCCTGAGAGCTATTTCGGACACACAGCAAAGAAACTTCCACCTCTCCAAAGAAATTAAGATAAAATATAGTCTCCCAGTACTCCCTCAGCTTAATCTTGCCAGAACAAGTCCTTCCTTTCCTCTCTTTTTTTTTTTTTTAAATTTTTAAGCCTAAAGTCATGTAGCACTTTTGAATTTAAGAGGAAAGAGAAAAATCCTCATTTTTGTTTCAAAACATGTATTTCTCTCTATTCAAAGAGATGAGAAAAGCAACCAGCTGACATTTTCCCTCCACCTCTAAGAGTGCCCCATACACCCAGGCCAGCTCACTTCAAAGGTGCCTTAACAGTTGGTTATCTAAGAGGAAGGTTCAACGAGGAAAATCTTTTGAGATTTGAGACTCCCATCTCCTGAGTACAAGCTTTTAGTTTGTCACAGCAAAATAAAGCCATGGGAGAAAATGTTTTTGTCACATTTCTGTTTGTTTCCTATCATCAAAGACAAAATAGAAATTACACTGAATAAAAACACTTCCATACATTTTGGAAACAGAATCACAAGGTTGGAAAAGATCATTAAGATCACTGAGTCCAACCATCCCTGTCCTCTCCTAAACCACATCCCTGAGCACCTCATCTCCCCGTCTGTTAAATATACCCAGGGGTGAGGACTCACCCCCTTCTCTGGGCAGCTTGTGCCACATCCCAACAGCTCTTTCAGTGAAGAATTTCTTCCCCACATCCAATCTGAACCTGCCATGGAGCAGCTTGAGGCCATTTCCCCTTGTCCTGTCACCTGTCACTTGGAAGAAGAGATCATCACTCACCTCTCTACAACCTCCTGTCAGGTCATTCTAGGCAGGGATAAGGTCTCCCCTCAGCCTCCTCTTCTCCAGACTAAACACTCCCAGCTCCTCAGCCACTCCTCAGAAGGTTTGTTCTCCAGACCCTTCCCCAGCCTGGTTGCCCTCCTCTGGACCCGCTCCAGGACCTCAATGTCCTTTTTGTAGTGAGGGGCCCAGAACTGACCGCAGCACTTGAGGTGCAGCCTCACCAGTGCCGAGTACAGGGGCACAAACACCTCCCCAGACCTGCTGGCCAGACCGTTTCTGATACAAGCCAGGATGCCATTGGCCTTCTTGGCCACCTGGGCACACTGCTGGCTCGTGTTCAGTCGGCAGCCAACCAACCCCCCCAAGGTCCTTCTCTGCTTTGCAACTCTCCAGCCACTCTTCCCCAAGCCTGTAGTGCTGCCCAGGGTTGTTTTGACACTCTCAGACACAGAGAACTGCTGGAGCAGAACCTAGTTCTCTTCCCTAGCAGAGACATGTTAGATCATATTCCAGGATGGCTGAAAGACAAACTGGCTGTTCCCAACCGTTACAATGATCATGGATTCAGATTTTTTTTCTAAAACCAGAACAGGACTATAACATCTCAAACATTTGGTCTGTTTCCTGGCCAGCACTTACACAGATACCAGTATGAAGTGCAGAAAGCTAGCTAGCTTTCCTGCTACCTTTTTTCATTTTCATCTTGAACTTTTGTGGTTATACCTTCTAGTGCCAGAAAGAAGCTAGTGACTGTGCTGTCTGAAGTCAGCAAAACTTAAGGAATATTTGCAAGGATTTAGTGCACAAGATCATCTCCATTAAGGAAATGCTAAGCCTGCCTCTGGCATCATTGGTCAGTTCTGCATGGACCACAGATGTGACTTGTAACAGCTCGCTTCGAGGAGCAGGAGGAATATATGATTAGATGGTATGGCAAGTGCTCAGATGTGCTAAGGGGGAAACCTCAGCGAGGTTTTCCTGTCTCAGTACCTGACAGCGATACAAGGCAGCAGACACATCCCTGCAAAATCAGGTACCTGAAGAAACAGAGAGAAATGCCTGCAGAAGTCAGGAGTGAAGGCAGTACCCCATCTGGATTCAGCCCAGAGGCTCCAAGCGGGTCCACACATTTCTTTCCCCTGTGATGCTCCAGGCCTTGCCCTTACTGCACCCCTGTGCTCGCACACCACTTTACCGGAAGGAACACCCCTTGCATCAGGTGCATGCAAGGGAAAACCAGAACATTTTTAAGGGGACAATCCCCCAAGCCACAAGCCCCAGTTACGGGGCTGCTCCCCAGGCAGCACAGCGATCCCAGGGAACTTGGGTTGAGTGGGATGGCTCTGCCTACAAGACACCTGTGTCCTCACCAATGTGGAGAGCCTCTCCTTACAGGGACTCCTACGTTTCCTTATTCATTCCTGTAACCCCTCCTTGCTGAGGCCCGGCATGATTCATGCCGGTATAAGCTACACTGCTTCAGCGGGATCTTCTCACCTAAAGCTGGGAATTGTTTAAACCAAGCAATTACTTAAAACCATCTAGGGACAAAGGCAGGCTTTTCCTTTTTGCATAAAGGGCTCTGCTAATCTGTTTATGCCTTGGAAATGATACCCTGGTGCAGACTACGGCATTGTCGGGATGACCAGCTGCCCAATATTTGTGTTCGAACGGCTCTGAAGATTAGCGAAGCCTCCCTCCTCTAACAAGTAATATTAGCCACGATACCACAGCTGTCCTCTGCTATGGCCACCGTGGTCCCTACTGCTCTGGGGGGGTGACAGTCCCCTTTCTCCTTCCCACTAAGTCCCATCACCTGCTCTGTGCGCACGCTTGGGTGGAGAACCACAGGAATTCAGACCAGTCATTTTCTTATCAGCTTCCTGACCCCAGCTGATCTCCCATAGAGGCTTGTGCCCTGACAGCAAAGCAGGGGGGTGGACACAAGGAGTCTGGAAAGGGAGGTGGGTGCCAGCTCCTCTATAAAGTCTTCCAGCTTTGACCTGTTTGTCATCAGTATAGCTGCAACTCAGAAGCGCCAGCTCCTAATTTTGAGATGCTAACAGGGAACCCAGCATGCACTATGCTGCCAAAGAGCTTTGCTTTTGGAAGATGGGCAGGGATGCTAGGAAACAGAGCTCAGCCCAGGGAGGGTGTTAAACACTGGACACACACAGGGGATGGCAAGAGCCTGAGCTGCTGCTGAGCGCAGCCGGGAACAGATGGCCCCACACAGCTCACCACTGAATTTCAGCTCTTATATACATAAGTTTCCAAGTGGGGGGTGGGAAGTAAGACTGGGGAGGGAGAAAAATGCTAATGAAAAGTAAATTAGCTAAACTAAAAGAACCAGTGCATCTAATCCATCATTAATGTCTTTGCTACGTACAAATTCAACACTTCAGCCTCTAAATTCAGCAGTGCTCCTTCTCTGTGTAACACATCAGGTTACAAATGGAGGGGGAAAAACCAGTTAAATGCTAACTTCCCACAGCAGACTGGTACGATATTTTAAGAAGTCAGTTAGGGGTCACTTATTCACACAGTTATGAGCATCCACATTATTTTAGCTGGAATTCATCACCAAAATAGAACCCAACAGCTGATGCAAACTTTTAAAATACCCTCTTCACATGCACTGCAAATACGTCAGGCTCCGCTTAGAAACGGTGCTTATTTACTTCTGCCTTTCCTTCTCCTTTTGCAGACAGAACCAGAGGCAGATGAACTGCTTCCTATAATCACTTCTGATTTAATTTTCGTAAAATATTTACGAGATACAGGGCAAGCAGAGCCTTGGCAAAACACATTAGGCAGGTGAGGGAAGGAAACAGGGCTATTTAGATGCAGTTGTTTAGAAAGCATTTCTATACCGTGCAGAGGTCCATTTTGAGCTCCCTGGACTTTTGTCTTCTGTTGTTCATCCTCAGTTACTACCAAACACATGCTTGGGGCCAGAGGGAACACCAGTCAGAAAGTTGTTTTGTTTTTCTTTAAAGGGGTGACCGGAATAGAGCCTGTCATTTAAAAGGAAAATCATTCTCAAAATGGAAAAGCACATTTCATTGTTCAGCTTTACCAAACTCCTCCTTTTCCTTTCCACAGTCTGCAAAAAAAGAAACCCCAAACAAAACAATCTGAGAGGATACAACCAAACTGTGGTTAGACTAGCAACACTTGGGTGCACACTCCAAGTGGCATGAATTTTCTGGGCTTTGGTTGGGGTTGG
>VXBZ01001754.1:66240-85888 GCA_013399135.1 Heliornis fulica | reverse complement strand
ATGAGACAACAGATTCAAACCAGATTTGCCAGTGCTGAAACAGCCCATGGAAATCACAGCTTCCCTTCCAAAGAGGGGCAACAAAATCATCTGCCCCGTGGCTTCAACTCAGCCCCCTTCATGCCAGTGCAAACACAGATGCTTCAGCTCTCAGCTCCAGGAGCCAAAGGTTTCCCCTGCTCTGAATCACACAGAGGCTGGAGGGCTGGAGCACCTCTCCCATGAAGGCAAGCTGAGAGAGTTGGGGTTGTACAGCATGCAGAAGAGAAGGCTCCGAGATCTTAGAGCGGCCTTCCAGTACCTGAGGGAGCTGACAAGAAAGCTGGGGAGGGGCTGTTTGGAAGGGGATGGAGCGACAGGATGAGGGGGAATGGTTTTAAGTTGGATGGAGATAGATTTAGTTTGGATATTAGGAAGAAATCGTTCCCTCTGAGGGTGGTGAGGCCCTGGCACAGGTTGCCCATGGAAGTGGTGGCTGATCCCTCACTGGAGGTGTTCAAGGCCAGGTTGGATGGAGCCTTGAACAGCCTGGTCTGGTGAGAGGTGTCCCTGCCCAGGGGCAGGGGGTTGGAACTAGATGATCTTTGATGTCCCTTCCAGCACGAACCATTTTATGGTTCTATGCTGAGTCTGAGCATGGCTTTACCCACTTGCTCCAGACTCTCATCCCCACCTGGTTGTGCACTGTGCAGAGATTCCTTAATCCTTCTATGTATGGTGTGGGAAGTTGCCAATCATCACTCTGTATCCCTGCCAAAGCTTCCCCATTTCAACCCTGTTTACACCCTGCATGGAGTCTGCTCCATCTCACCTTCAGAGGCAGTGACCAGGGCTTGGGTGAGACACCCCAAATCCAGCATTCCCAGCACAGACTCCTGTGAGCACTCTGAGACGTAGCATTACGTTCAGACGCAGCAGTCAGAGACTGCAGCTTACAAATCTATCTGCTTGCTGAAAAGGACTTCCTTAGGTTGTATACTAAATAAACAGGAAAGGCCATCTTCTGTCTTAGCTGAATTTTCAAGCACTGTGCAGCTGAAAGGAAGGACTATGCACTACAAACACTAACTGCATGGCATGGATTAAAGGAGGAGCCTAATGGAAACCTGTGGTATCTTCAAGAAAAAACCAAAGTAACATTTTGCTGTAACACATCCCCGTGGGCAATGGCTCAGCTATCCTGTCATCTCCTAGCCTCAATCGAAGCATTAATCTGGCAGCTGCAACACAAGGGAGGAAAATGCCATAAATACTAAGCCAGATTGAACCACCTTACTTGTACCAGTGGCAGAAGCACAGCAAAGTTCATTCAGCACAATGAATATTAGCGGGGCAGCGGAGGCTTCTTGCAGCCCACTTAGCCGATCACTCTCGCAGTTTCCCTTGAGCCAGCACTTCTGCTTCTCCAGCCCTACAGCGAGCTGGCTCGAGGAGCTAAACCACTGGAAAAGTACTGACTTTCTTTTATGGGGCTAGTGTTTGGTTCACTTCCTTGGGCTGGCGCAGCGTGGGGGCAGCCACAGTGGTCAAGAGGAGGATGGCAGGAGACCCTGGTTGCTCTGCTGGCTCCCAGCGGCGCCAGGGCTGAGGATGTATCAGTCAAGCTGCATCCCTTGGCTGTGGTAATAACCCCTGCAACCTCATTCCTGCAAGGTGGGGGAAACCGAGCTGGCTGGAGAACAACTTGGTTTACACGGGCACCTTGCCTCGAATCAGGTCCCCCTTACGTAATGCTGAATAGATCCCGGGGAACCACAACCGATGAAACCCAAGGCCCAAGCGGGAAGGCCGCAAAGCCAGTCTGTGGAGCTCCGCTGGCAAGCTGAGGGCGGCTAAACCGTCGTGCTGCGGCCATGGAAAACACGAGCTGTACTTCCAAAGGCTTCTCCTGGCCGAGCACAAGGGCAATAGCAAGGGCCATAGTGGCTGCTTTTTGGGAGGAACAGCAAAGGCCACCTTCGGGACGGGGTCCCAGAGGTGGGTTTATCAGCAGCCGGCAATACCAGCTCCATCTCCGGATGCTCACACCCTGCATCCTCCCCTTTGCCTGGGCTGACGCTGTTGCCTGCAGGGCCATGCACTAAGTTCAACCAGCAAAGTGATTCAGGTTAAAAACCAGTAATTAAAATAAATTAATTCATTTCTTCCCCCTCCATTTTACTGTAGGTTAAGAAAGAGCTATTTCATCCTGGCTGTGCTTTGTCTCTGACACGTGTGCCTCAAGCACACAAGGGCACTGGAGCATTCAGCTCCAGATGAATTAAGAGGGAACACGCTCATGAACAGCTTCACGCTCTAACTCATCACATAGTTTAAGTACATCACTAGACAGCCAAATTATTTTTTCGGAAGACAAACATACATCTAGTTGACTGCAAGTGTGAAACAGTGCTACAATGCTCTCAGATCACAATTCATCAGCTAGAAACTACACTTAGGGAGGCATCACAGTCAATTCACCTCCGGACAAGGAATCCTATGGACAGGTTTGTTGGCGATGCTTCCTGTCCCAAAGCCTCAGGTGACTGCATATGACAAGAAAACAGGCTGTTGGTAGTCCAAAAACTACTTATATGAATGCAAATCTGGTTATAACTAACAAAATAATTAGAGTACAAAACTGAAAGAGCCAGCACACTATAATATGCCACCATAGCATCATCTAAGCCCAGGGAAAGGTGAAAACGGGTGTTAAAAGGAGGGAGACAGAAAGAAAGAAAGAAAAACAGCAACAACAACAACAACAACAACAACAACAAAAACTCTGACCAAAACCACATTTTAAAATAAAAAAAGCAATCTCCTTTGAACCACTGGGGCAAACCAAACAAAACCCAATACTGAACTGGAGCACAAATTACAACACTTAAGAACTTCTGGCAAGATGCAGCTGTAAGGAAACTTCCATCGCGGCAGAAGATCATGTTTCAGTTTCCTGCAGGATATATCCCAATCCCAGCACAGGACCAACTGTGTTTGTATGTGGGAATGGTATGGAGCCAGAAAACTCACTACAAAAACAGTCTTGAGAGGAAGAACTGTGACAAGAGAAATTGCTTACCCTCAGCAAAGCAGCTCAACACAACCAAGTTGCTACTATAATTAACTCCATAAAAAACTCCATGACAGCGAGACTTGGGAGTATCTGATGGCAATACAGGTATTTTCTACTTAACAATTTGTTACTGAATGACAGATGCTCCTTGCCTTGGCTTCACAGACACCTTGAACACCCCAAGCTCTCAGGAGGCTGCTGTTTGCAGGAAAGGACCTGCTTCCTGTATCCAGGCTCCTAACACAAGCAACAGCCAAAAAAAAAATCGTGTTTTGTGACAGCAAATGCTTTTCTGACCCCTTCAGAGCACACACAGGTGATCACAGATGAATTTCCCTGTTTCCATCATCTCCCCGCTAGTGCGGCGGTGAGCGATGGACCTCTGGAAGCACAGTACCAGTTGGGTGATCCTGACCTTTGCCAGGGACTTGGGTTTGTAGGCTGGGTGTGGTAAAAGCATCAGACTGACAGATTGGTTTAAAAAAGGGATGAAAAGAGAAGAGGTTTCATACTATTTTAAAGCCTTAGACTGAAATAGTGCCAAAGCAACTCAAGTTCAGCGCACTTGGGATCTGCGTTAAACTGCTTATTCCTGTTCTCTAGCAAGAAAAACCTGCTTTGTCCACAGAGACTGACCCAAAAGCAAAAAAATACTATGATAAAACCAACAGAGCAATACATAAACTGTGCAAGACTTCTAACTCCCCCCTCCTTTCTTTTAACTAAAGCAAATAGAGCTTCAAATCTACCTCACAGCTGTCTCTCCTACCAGCTCCGCTTAGCTCTTCGCTTGATTTACATCTCGTGAACCTGTTACACACGTAAGAATAGATTTTATGTACTGCACACCTCCACACCGACAGAAATGTTTATTTCCTTCTGTCTGGAGAACAGGCTGTGAGTAAGGAAGGACAATCCATAGGCTGAAATATATAGTAATTGCCCCTACAGTTTTGAAGGGCTTAAAGAGCAGCTGCCACCCCAGATCACAGCAGCGATACCTCCGTCTCAGCGACAATCATACCCAATTATGAGAGTAAGTATAGTCTGATTGTGTCGGTAGGGAGTAAGAAAATGAATGGGTTCATTTCCAGCATCACTTACAAGAAACAAGGGGTCCTGAAGGGAGAAACACAACACACTACAGAACCTGAGAGCCACAGAAAATCTTTCCACTTGACTTTCACAGCTGAAAAACCTCTTTGGGCATCGTTATCCATTCCCTCTAAGAGACATGAATTTCTTGAGGGCAGAGTTAATCAGGGAAAAAAAAAAAAACCTCAAAGGACTTAAAAAGCTAGCCTTAAAATAGCTGGATCTTCAGGACCTTTCCACTATTTCAGGGGCATCTCTCCTGACCCCTGGCAAAAAAAGCAATTCCACTGAGAAGCTGATACACCCTGCTATGAATGGGAGGAGGAAAAACCCAATTAAACTACAGATAAACTAATGACTTCAGGCTCTGGGACTACCTTGGTAGCGTGTCTACTGGAACAAATCAAGGCAGATTCACAGTGCTGGAATGGGAACAACAAAAACTGTGCTCAGATGTGAGCTGTAATTGATAAATCAGTGTTCACTGACCAAGCATAGGACAGGATGAAGATGCCCAGAGCACCCTGTATAACCTGAGACACACAACTATAAAAATTATGAATACATCTCAGTCCAGCTCACTGCTCAAAACAAGGAAAGGTTTTTCCCCTGTTTGTTTTTCTGGTGACTTATTTTTTTTTAGGGAGGGATTTGAGCCTGTTGTTTTCTGTGTATTTCCCTCTCCTTGGCAAGTACTTTTATTTTCCTCTTAAAATCTGAATTAGAATAGCTGTGGTTTACAATGCAAGCCCAAAATCCAGACATCAGAGGATGTGCCTAGCAGCAACGAACCCTTTGGCCCTACATGCAAAGCACAGCTGGCTGCCAAGCAGGGAGAATAACACAGGTAAGGCCTTCTAGTCCTCTCACCCTGACAATCCCCTAATGGCTTTGCTCAGCCTTACAGAGCAAACAAGGTGCGTTTGCTCATGGTGACAACCTCAGCACTGCACCCCAGCACCCCTGTGCAGAGCTGTGCTCCTCCAAAAGGCTTTTTTCCTTCCCATTACTTTATCTCAGCCTTAAGAAAAGGAAATTGCATCCTCTTTCTGCTCCTCAATCCCTGAGTGCAACTTGTGAAAGAAATAAATCTTGCAACTCGATGCTTCACTACTCTCGACAACTTCATTTTCCACAGAGGGGTGGGACAGGAGATGCTCCAGAACCACGTGGAACTTACAGATTTATTCCAAAGGAACTGGACTGGGTTTCTACACGTCTACATGAAAGAAAGAGAGCTACAGTGGCTCTTTAAAAGAACCATCTGAACGTGAAACGACCAAGCCAGCAAAGAAAAATTAGATTTAGTGTTTATCTAACTAACATAAATCTTATAAATTTTAATAGTGAGGCTGCAACACGCTTGAGGCCCACATGGGAGATGAAAGTAGGGAAAAGGTTTCATGGAATGGCAGCAGGGAGAAATCTGTTTTTTTAATTAGGAAACCAGAAGAGATGCAAGGAGGACTGTTAATGCTAACATCTGCCACAATCTGGACCTCTACGGCAGAGAAGGGGTAACTGTGTCTGTCTCTTAAACGACTGTCAGCAGTGTCCAAGGCACATGACACCCAACTCAAACATCCCCAAGCACAGGAGTACACGTTAATGCTGAGAAATAGGCACAAGGCACACAAGATTGTTCCTAAACAGACAACTTCATGGTGAAAACACAAGTCTGAAGACTTCTACTGGAGGCCTGGGGTAAATCCCAGTGCCAGCAGAGAGAAGAAGAGTGCTGGCAGCAAGATCTGCACACAACACCTTAGTGAAGCAGGAGAGTATTTTCCACGTCTTGTAGTTGAGGTACCAAGGATTTTAGCCAGGAGGCTGCAAGTGAAGTGATGGATCCAGTCTAGGTGTCCTGAAATGCAGCCCCAAAGCTCAACTGTGCACCTCTACCATGCCTGCTCTACCTTATAATAGTCTCCTCGTCTCATTCTGAACAAAAATCTGTTTTTTTTAAATTATTGATTACAGAAAACAGCTACGATTGCAACTAGTAAGACTGAGTTTTGCTGTGTTCTCCTCAGCATTCCCCTCTCCAGAAGAGGGCCGCAGCCATTTTTAGGTTCACAAGCCAGAACTGACGTGGGAGCTGCTGCTCCTCCTGCCAGTGGGTGTCTTGTCTCTAGCACTAAAGCAGGCAACCAGGATGTGGATTTATCTGAAAAACACAAGGAAGGTTTAATCTGAACTGGTCATAAGGTTTTGGAACAAACACCTCCGCTTTTTCATATGGGGTTGGTGAGAGAGACCATTTCAGGCACTCTGCAGACTCTGGAAGACTTTTCTTTCCTTGGACTCAATTCACGTTTTTCACTTCACGGTCATGCGGGATTATTATCTGTAACTGAAAGTAAAAGTGTAGATTAAGGGAAAACTTTTGCATAAGAACTTGATTATCCGGCAAATTCTGTGGCTGAGGAACTGCAGAATAATATTCAGTCCTTATTAAACATTATTTCTTAAATGAATGTTAATTGAGGGCTGAAGATGCAGGCTGGATGGATGAAGACAAACAGAACAATCTCAGACTGTTGCAAAGACAATGTTTCCCCCAACGGAGACAGAACGGATGGCTAGTCTTACTCAGATTGCATCTCTTGAGAGGACGATTTATAATGTACAAGACAGGAGAAATTTATTCCCTAACATATGGAAAACATTTATGGGCTCTACTGAAGATCTGGAATTAAAGAAATACAACTACATATTGTTAAATCCTCTAAATGGAGATTTCATTTAAGAAATAAGCATATTCCCCTCAAGTCAATGACACTTATTTTGATGTACTTCTGCTTTCTGCCCTATTGGGTATGAATTTCAGAGCATGGGTCTGTATTGATTTGCCTCACTGCTGCAGCTCTAACCCACAGGAAAATGATTAGACAGCAAAGTCCTGTTTTTAAAGATATAACCCATGCCTCAGAGTTGCATGAGGAGCATATACCACAGGGATGGGACAAGGGACCACTGCCCAGGTTATGGTCTGAGCACTGCAAGTTACACTGATGGGAACAGACAGAAGAAGCTCTCAACACCAGCGATGCTTCCCAGGCAAACGGTCACGTATCGACAGCTGCAAATACTCACCCCCTTAAAAACAAACAAAAGAAATCCACCTTCTGGTAAAAGAAAAGGATCCTCCATTGAGGATCACAGCCTGAGGAGAGCTCTACCTCTGGGGCAAACCTTCTCTTCCCCACGTAGATAACTTGTGGGATGCCCAGAAGGGTTGTGTGCTGACTGATGAATAACCAAAATGGATGACGTATGAGTTGCGTGCATGAAAACACACGCGAAGTCACGGCCCCACGGAGCAGTGCTGATGCTAACAGGATCAGGGACAGTCTGAAAGCCCAGTGTCAGTCACTAGCCAAGAGCCTTATCAGGGTCAGTGCATATATGTAAGGAGGGTGGTTGTTTTAAAGCTGGTACCATGACACTGGTGCAAACATTGACACTGACAGGCAAGAAAAAGCCGGGATGGCCATCTGTAAAGCAGAGTAAGAAATGTCAGAGTCTTGGACCTGCTGCAGTTGAACAGATTGAAACATCTTCAAGGAGGGGCAGGACCTCGGGCCAAATATGTGAGGCAGGAGCGACGGCTGGGACTTTCAGAGACGGGTAAATGACTGATTAAATGACTCAATCATGCAGATGCTTCTGAAAATTCTGCCGCACGCAGTTAAGTTTATTCATGCATGTGTGGGAGAGGGGGAGGGCTGTGAAGATTTTAATAACTACCTTAGGAAATAAAAAAGAACAAATGTACTTTCTCTTTAAAACAGAGAGAGGGAAAAAAAAAAACCACAAACCCAAACCTGAAAAATCCACTGCTGTGGCTGGGGAAAAGGGTCTACAGGAAAGCCATAAAGACATTCTGCATGCGAGGATGGACTACGATAGACAAGTCAAAAAGAAGTGCAAAGAAAAAATGAAACAGAAGGATAAAACCAAGACATATCACAGCCCTATGAATTTATTGCAGTCTAAAACCTTTCCATGCTTCAGGCTGTTATTTCTGGCTTATGCAGGCTTCATAATCCCACCATCACCTACCAAGATTCCCAGATAAATGGGAAGTGGAGAACTTCAAACAGTTTAACGACTGTGGTGAAAGGACACACTTCATTCGGAGAAATCAAAGAAGAAATATTGGGGAAAAGGATGTCCCTAAAACCTTTTTTTTTTTTTTGGAGTACAAGACACCCGCCCTGATGCCACCGTTTCACCAACAGCGCCACATTTGCTGCCACCATCGGTGAAGTCCCTCTCGCACTCTGAAGATGACACCACATCACATCCAGAGAGACAGGCAGTACATAACCTGAGGTGTGAATGTGTCTGTCTCATCCATGCCCCCAGATCACAAGAAGGTGCCAACCGACCGCGGCTGAATTTTCCCTCTTTCCTAACACTATCAAGGAGCTTGCTGCTCCTTCTCCAGCGAGCATCCTACCCATAAATATCTGCACAGCAGGGGGCTGGTTATCTGTCACCTCCCCAGGGTCAAGTAGGGGGGAAATCTCTCTTTTGACAAGGGTTTGAGAGATTTTGATGAAGCTGAAGCACCATTCATCCACCTTTCCCAATGTAAAACACCTACTTATAGGCAATGACTTCTCCCTCCCACTAAAAAAGCACCCTGTGAGTGTAAAAATTAATATTCAACCACAAGACTGAGCTTCTGGAGAAAAATTCAGGAGGACTTCCAGTTCCTTAAACATCAGACGGTTGGATTTTAGTAAAAAACAGCCTTTCCTATTTCCATGGGCTACTTTCCACTGCTTTAACACTATTTCCAGGTCAACCCCAGCGAGAGCTAGCACACACCCACCAGAGGCACATTTGGATGGTTGTCCCCTTTCTGATGAGCACAGAAGAGCTGCACACACATCTAATGTGACCAATGTCCCCAACAGAGCGCGGCTCACCCAGTGAATTTGAGGACAAACCAGCAAAAACCGGTAAACCACTCTGGCTCCAGCAGTGCCTCCCCCTGGTCTGTCCCATCCCAGTGCCTATAAATCACTTCTGGCAGGTAGTTGGGAAGCAGCTGCTAATGATAGTTGTGCTGTGGAGCGCAGGAAGTCACCTTTTAACCCTGCCTGCTGTTGTTTGTCTCCCGGAGCTGTCACAAAAGGACAGATGTGCATAACATGCAAGTCCGTTGGGAGAATGTGGACAAAACACAGCAGGGAACCTGCCCTGGTCCTGTACCAGTGAAGCATCACCCTGAAAACCACCTTTCAGCTTTGGATGTTTCCCAGTGCCCCTTATCAAAGGGCTTGATGATGCTTCTCCTCTGTTTTCCCAGTTTCCACCCTAAAGATTCAGGGAAGCATCCCAAAGATGACACTTCTGCTGGTGTGGATGTCCCTCCTTCTGTCTAGTCCACACCTGCACTGTGGGACGAGGAGGGCATTCACAATGTAATGTGTGCATGGGGGTCTGCGACCAGAGAGGAGTAAATAAACCTAATACACAAAGCAGTTGTTGTCAGCATCCTGTTTTCAGCCTATGGAATACAACTGGATTACAATTTCATCTGACATGAAGGTTTGTTTTTTTTTTTTAAATCTCTTTTACAGCATGCAAGCGTTTTGGGCACAGCAGCTGCTTCTGTTTCAGAAAAGCTCCAGAACCTATTTTAGATATTACCACAAAGTAAATACAAGCAGCTCACTCCTATGGAAGTCACTGCTGGTTAGGTAGATGGCACGCTGCTGTGCCTTTCTCCAGCTGAAACGCACTCGTTCATACATTCTACACCTCACACCTAGGCAAAACACCTTTGAAGTCCACTGTTGTTAAGAGCTGCAATCCAAAATCTCATTTTGAGTATGAACCTGAATAGCAGCCATCTACTCTAGCCTGTGGGAAGCTTCTCAAGGACAGAGAGAGGCATTAAGATGTGTGTGTGCCACTCGGACAGAGGCACACGAAATTTGAGAGTTGTCATTCGCTCACTTCCAGCCCTGGCATGCTTTTCACATGGCGACGGGAAGCCGACAACAACTCAAGGCTTTACCTTCTGGGGAGGGTGTACTTCCACCAAACACACCTACTGACCAAACAGGGTGACAGCCAGAAGCTAACCCTGAGGGATAAAAAGAAAAAACCCTTTCCAACCTGACCGCGTACACCAGAACGTAAAGGAGAACGACCTCAGACGAGAGGTACTTACAGTGAAGACATCATCATCGCCAACCTCGGCCTCGTTGTGAAGCGTTGATGACGAAGTCGTAGACCCTAGAAAAAAAAACAAAACAGCTTTTTAAACATGACAGCTCTGCACAACTTGTTTTTATCAGGCTGGTAAACATTTGGGTTCTCACAAGATTTTATACTGTAGGTGTGTAAGAGTGGTGCAAATTAAGAAAGAAAAACCCATCTTTTGGTACCTGGGTTGGAAAGGTAAAGTCTGAAAGTGTTTCTTGACACGCAATTGCATGGCTGCCAACACTAATTAACTCTGTTAAAAATAGCAGTTACCATTTCCAATTATGGAAGATTTAATTTCTGAGGAATGGTAAAGCTACTTATCAAAATAAAAGGTACTTATCAGTGCTCGACACTAGACACTCAGCTGTCGAGAAACCATATATAAGCTATTCTTCATATATTCCCCGAATCTGGGGGAAAAAGGACTCTTTAAAAAATAAACATCACTTTGACAATGAAGAGTTGGATTTGGTTGTTTTTCTTCTAATTTCGGAAGTTGTTACATACTGCAGCAGTTTCCTCTGTTACCAGCTATTTCTCAGAGAACCATCTTGCCCCACATAAGCAAAGTATTTGAAAGGAGCTGAAAAGCCATAAACAAGAGCAAAATATTGGGGTGCAGTTCTCATTAATTACACAGTCTGAAAAAGTGGGAAATTGTATTTAAAAACTCCCATCTTCCTTGACTGGGGTGATGATCCTAATCCCCCTGCCTTGCCAAAGACCCTGATGAGGCTGCCCTGGAGGGTGGATGCAGCAAGATGCTCTGACAAGGAAGGGGGGATAAACCCCAAGTCAAAGCCTTTTACTCTTTAATGTAAACCCGCTGCAATACTCAATTAAGGCCACAGCACATCCCTGACTGAAGCAGTTGAAGGGTTTGCACCACTTTCATTCTGGAAATTTTTAAAAATAACGTACTTTATATAATGCCATCCGCACCAGCCTCGGCCGCTCTCAGTTGCATCATCACAAAGATGTGCAGAGCTAAGTGTGAAAGCCCACTTAAAACGTTAAGTAATGTGAAAACGTCTGTGCTCTTCGCTACATTAGCTTTAAAAGTAAAAAAAAATCCAGACACTCTACAGAGTGTAAGAGTCCTGTATTCGTGTGCAAAACCTGTACACTGCTGATGCTACAAGGGAACAAGCTACCAGCTAAATATTAATAACAAAGCAGCTAGTTCACAAAGTCAAGCTTTGAATGCACAGAGTTTCCTGCGCTTAATATAATGCTGTGTAAATTTGACCAACTACATGAACAAAAAATGAAGAATAAGTGAAATCCACCACCTGACACTGTGTGTGCATGAGACAAGAAGGCCTTATTTGGAAGGTAAGGAGAAATACATTCATAAGGATCAGTCTGTGCTGTTAATGGGATAAATACAGATTTGCTGATTTTGAAGTACCTGAGATACAGCAGAACTTGATTTTAAATAACCTCCACTGTAAAATCAATCATGAAGAGCAGAACAGGAGTTGCAACATGCTAGTCTCCACAACAGTACTCAATACAGCTACCAAGTCCTCCAAACCTCACACAATCCCTTGCCACTTACTCAAAACATCATTTCGATGATTCAAAATGCCTCCCGGTTTTAGCAAGTAGAAAAGCGTAAGGTCTAACTGTAACTTCTTTACGTTAATGGCACAGGAAAAAGCAAATGAGTAACAAGCTGAGAAGATCCTTCCTCAAACTGATGAGGTATTTACCAGGAAAGAGCCCTTGGGAATTATTTCTCTCTCAGTAACTACCATTCCCCCGGCAAAACAAGGACAGGGCAGCCAGATCTTTAAGGGGTGTTATGGAGCTAATGTCCTCAAAAGGAATATGTATCCATACATATGTGAGTTAGTACCCTCAAAAAAGATAATACCATCTGTATATAAAAATATCCTGGTCACACTGGGTGAGAAGGAGAAAGGCTTTGGCCCACTAAGTCACTTCATAAAGGGGCATGACTACAAAAACAGAAAAATCAATCAAAAAACCCCCACGAAGAGTCTAATTTCATTAAAGCACCATTGAATTATACTTGTATTACGATTGCCTGATTGCAATGAAACGTGAAAAGAAAACACTTATCACAACTTCAAAGCACAGACAATTCAAATGTTTTTTTTCTTTTTTTTTAATAGAAGTTTAAAACAACCCCAAAACAACAAAGTCTTCAAGAACTACCATTCAACTGGATGCAGACAAAACTAATTACAGAAAAAACTCAACAAAACCCCAAAGTTTTATTCATCTCCACACAGGAATTCATACTATGATTTAACAAAGACTCAGTAAGATGAGATGTGACTGCATATAAAAAGCCTGGGCTGCCTGAGGTGCTATCACTAATGTGAACCCCGAGCCTATCAAAAAAAGGAGTAATTACAGACTCAATGATTACTAAGGGGCAGGAGAGAAGTCTGGACAGACCAGACCAGAAAGAAATGGAAAATACTTGAACTGAAACCCCTTCCCTCCTTGAGGGATGAAAAAACTCTCTTCATACAAGTAAGCTTGGCCTTGCTCAGCACAGGGTAAGTGCCCAGTCATACTCAGACACATGCGCAAGAGACAGCAAGGCCCAAGAAATTATATCAAACCCACCCCTCTTCCCGACCCCGTGACTCAAAGCTCCTTCCTTCCCCATTTCTCCAAGGGTCGAAGTGGCAGCTGCCACCACGGTACCTTCAATGAGGTCCTCGATGGCTTTCCTCACTCCTCTGTCGAAGGCCCTAGCGTCGGCAGGGCTCTGAAAAGTGAGCCCGAACTTTCTGTTGTCAACTTTCCAGTGGTGGAAGGTGGGGTTCGCCTTCGTGTACACCAGGTCCTTCTTCACAAAGCACTCCAGCACCACCTGGGAGGGCACAAGACCCAAAAAAAAGAGCAAAGTCACTTTTCCTGCCCCAAAGACAGAGCTGGCCTGGACCTAGAAATCAAGCCAAGTCACACCTTGCGTAGGGGAACATCCTTCCCCACTGAACAATGACTAATGACGCTGTAATTGTTCTTATCGCACACTGATCTTTTGCTTATGCCTTGAGTAGGTCCTTCCTTGGTACCCCAGGAGCCTGTTCAGAGCCAGCATGGCAGAGGTGACAGCTAGTGACAGCTAGTGACAGCTAGTGACAGCTAGCAGGGGCTTGGGTGGAGGGAGGACCTCAACCCTCAAGAATTTTGCCCAATAGAAATTTCATCCGCCAGCAGCAGATTTAGGTGATGTCACATTCCCCCACCTTTTTCCACTCCCCTCACCCCCAGCCAGGCACTCATCTCACACCCCTAGGGTGATGGGTCAGGAAGAACAGGAATGGCTTGCCAGTCTTTCCCTGTCCCCCAAAACCACAAGTATGAATCCAAAATGCAGATATTAAAAATAACAAACAAACAAAAGTAATTATCATAAGCAAAATATCATTAGAACAGACAAACTACATGAAACAGCTTTAAAATGCCAGTCTTTTTGAAAGCAAGATCATTCCCAACCCAAATAATGATGGGGTTTGGTGTATTTTTACACACACATCCCCAAAAAATAATCTGAGTGTGCAGAGCCTGTGCAGGAAATTTAGCTTTAAGCTAGCCTGTACCTTCATGGGAGTGAGTTTCAGAAGAACCAAATATACAGAAATGAGATAAACTGGGACATCGAAAATGGACCCTGGAAATCAGGAAAAGGCTTTATTGAACTGATTTGTGTGGGGAAAGGAGACTGCTCCCTTTTTACATAAACAGCTACCAGGAGAAAGCGAGTGTGTCGATTCATAAGAGACAACTTGTCTTCATATTCTCACTCTGCTCGTTCAAGCCTTGAACGGCACGCAGCATAAATAATTCATGGCTCTTTTAAAGGCTTGCACTGCATTACTCAGTACAATGTGACTGGCTTCATGGGTTCTTTACACTCCAATTCACTTCTCACATACCTCTGCCAGGTCTTAGGGAAAAAAAAAAAAACCCACACCAAAACCCTGACACAACCTTTCTCAACCATCAAAGGGTGTCTTTGGACATGGATGAAATTTACCTGTTCCTTCCAGGTGGCAGCGTGACAACCTAGATGGAAAAAGATGGCAATTCTAGATGAGGATGGGTTTGTTTTGTCCAATCTGGTACTAGTTGCACATGTCTGGTTTTTATTTTTGGAAAAAAAACACAAACCAACCAACCCACAACTTGCACAAGAATATAATAGCAATAGATTGGGATAATTCTCATTGTAAGAACAGACAAAAGTTGAATTAGGTTCTATTACCAGTTTGTCTTTCTGCCTTTCACCATGGATTAGAAATCCACTTCTTCCATTGCCCTCTGGGTACGTGACCTTGCAGACGCCAACTCTACTGAGACCGCCTCCTTCTTGTGGCAACCATCCCCCACTGGAGTCATCTCGGGTCATAACCACAGCTTTGACTCGCACAATATAGCTGTCACTGCAATGGTAACAAAATAAAAAGAAAACCTTTTGTGAGCATCACACAGTCTCTCATTGGAGTGTTTTTCTTGAGGGTGGTACTCAGCCAGCATCAGTCCAGTCCCAACACAGAGTCTGTGTCCAGGATGGAAGTCCACCTCCACGGTGGATGGTCTTGACCACTCAAGCCGTCATAGAAAAAAGATCCATCAATCAAGCAAGGAATGAAAGCGCTGGGTTTCTAGATGTCAACATACAGATCAAACAGCCCACAATCTAGGACACTTTCTCTCATGCTGTTGGGGACAGGGACCAAGAGAGTAGGGCGAGCAATGCAGCACCCCAAGGCCACCACCCACAGGGGATGTACTGGGGCACCGGGTCTGGAAGAACACATAGAGCTCAAATAAACCACGAAAAAAATAGTGGTTTAAGGTATTTGTGATCAAATTAGTGAAGTGGGTTTTGGAGGACATCACAAACTCCTCCACAACTGCGGACAGCCTTATGGGGATAAAACCCACCAGTGTGGTCCAGTCAGCATCTTGACTGAAAGGACGTGGGAATCATGTCAGCTCAGGTCACCAGGACCACACCATGTCCCTAAAGTAGCTCCACCAGCATTTCAAGGGGCTTTCAAAAGGTGAAATCATAATTTCACAATAAAGCAATGACAGATTTGGGGATTATCCAGGTGCATCCCAAAAGAGCCCCCACAGCAGAAGGCTTTGCCTCCCCACACCTCTTCCCATACCCATTTCCCCGGCAATGCTGGAGTAGCTGCTCTGTGAAGGGACCGTTTGTGAGCACTACAAGACGTAAGCAAAAGCCACACACCTTGCACAGGACACACATAGGCCTCCAGCCTAAAATGGGTCCTACCCCAGAGCTTCTGGGAAATGCCAAGGTGAGCCTGACAGGCCTCACAGGGCTCAGTGCAACCTCCCACGTGTCAGACATTGATTAACACAGCGACTGCTCAGGTACAGCCCCGATGGCTGTGGTGCCCTCACAAGGGGGTTACCATGGCATGGTCAGGTGTCAGACGTGCACAACCACGGCACTGTCAGCTGTAGAGCTCCTGAGACACCCACCAGTGCTGTGGGGCACACAAACGTGGGCAAAAGTGGGAACAACCATCAACAGGGGCTACAGGAAAGCACACACAAAGAGAATTGCCCAGGAATTGTCCATCTCCAGGCCAGGAAGTGAAAGCTCAACCTGTTTAAGTCTCTAGGAGACCTTTCAGAATGACAGGCATCCTTTAGGGAAAGGAATTCCTCCCTGAGGAGTGCCCTGTATCCAGATGTTTTCTCATCATCCTGAACAACATGACAAGAGAACCAGCCCTTTCTATCCCAAATTAAAAGCAGCGGTAGCTTTCTCCAACCTGCACCTGGTGAAACTGCCCCTTGTTTTCAGGCATTTTTGCATCCCACTTGTAACCCAAGAACTAACAGTTGAAATCCTACTTCCCTGTTCTCTAATACAACCAGACTTTATTCCATACCTAAGCAGCAGCCTCACAGATCCTCCTTGGAAGCAGCTTTGAGGACAGACCAAGAGAGGCAGCACACATCTTCTGGGCAGAGGCATCTGGGACCAGTAAAACACTCCCATGGACAGATACATCTTGCAAAACACATGCTGTGATTTCTCCCTTCACTGGTTTTATTTCCTGGATACTTCTGACTTTCTCACCAGACTTAGAGAATGAAGAGAGAACACCAAATGCTTCAGGTTTATCCCCTATTGCCCTGAGGAGTTTGCACTGGCTGGTTTTTCAGCACGCTCAGAAGTGTGGACCGTACCGCAGTGAACCCACCAAGGCAACCACAGAACAGAGAGCAAAGCTTTTAAGAATATTTTCACTTTAAGTCCTTAAAGCAGCATCCTGGTACAGAAAACAGGGTAAAGGCACCTACAGACAGATCCAGTTACCTTTCAATTTTCTAATTAAAAACCCTTTGTAGATTTCACTGGGAGCAGTTTTAATCACCTACAATCCTGACACTCAGAATTAAGCAAGATACTTCAGCTCATTTCCCACTGTACAAAAACTAAGCTGCTTCCACCCAAGACTACTTTTCTTCCTCATCTCCACCTTTCCCACTTGGTCCATAAGGGCAGATACAGAACAAAGCGAGCCAACTACACATTACTATATAGTCCTCCTGTTCCTTGAGGACTCTTTCCAGGCTCATTTTTAACTCCTCTCACTTCTGGGGAACTCCAATTAAATTTTGAGCTCTTGTTTGACATTGCAGCCGCTGTGATAGCGTCTTCGCCCCAAACTCCTGCAAAAGTCATCCACACAAACTGCTCTCCTCTTCCTCCTCCCAGGCTCAAAATTCACCACTGGCAATAAAGCTTCCTGCAGGATTTACCATGCCCTTGCATGGCAGCAGCCAGAGCCTTCAGCTGTCCCAAAAGTAACATCCACTTCAGTTACTCTGCTGCAGGAATTCTCCACTTAAAGGAAAATTAAGAAAGCAGCAGCTACTTGGTACTTTGCAATTTGCACCAATTACATGTGCGCTTCCATCACCTCCTGGTGATTTCTCCAAGCTTGTAATTATCTTTGAATACATGTGGATGCTTACACATTAAATTTAGGTCCTCTGACTACCAACCCTGCCCATTAAAATCCCAACCTGGCTGGGCACAGAGCCATATGGTTTTCATTTTCCTGCCCATGCTGATACCGTGACCCACAGCTCTTTACCACTTCGGATGCTGATTTCACCCATGTGTCCATCAGTCACGACTATTAGGGGAAAGGACGAGTGCTTCATTAACAAAAACTGCTGGTTATACTTTTGAGTGGCTTTTATTTTTTTACTATTTTGGAAGTCAGCATCTTCACCCTGGGATACTTCATGAATTTGGTTCAGGGTCTTGGGAGACCAGCGAGAACAGGGACAGGTTTTGGACCAGGCTTTGCAGCTGGCACCCGCTGGAATGTAGCAGGTTTTTGACCCAAGCAGAGAAACCTGGTAATTTGCTTTAATGGGAAGTGGATGATTGATGGTGAAGAATAATTCAGTGGTTTTGCAAGAATATGTGATGGAAGGACGAGCTTCAAGGAACCCAAATGCAACGTGAAAAATGTTAATGCTTTTCTCATTACTCACCACATTTGTCTGTCACCCCCAAATACCCAGAACAGCGTATAAACTGCTTCTCTCCCAACATGAAGATCTAACTCCTAAAATACAAGTCAGAAAAGATTGATCCCAGTCCCCTACCAGAGCAAGGAGACCTTCACTCCCCCATTAGAAGAGGAACTTGTAGAGCAGGCTTCACCTTTGGCAAGGTAAGCAGAGCTCTGTCTCCGTTAATGTAATCCCTTTGCACACTGTCCTGCATCATCAAGTCTCCGGTGAGGTCCCCATCCCTGCTCCAACATGCAACCTATACCACAGACTTGGAAAAAAATAAAATATAACAAACCCAGAGAGACAAGAAAGAACAGTGTTTAAGGCTTCTTAGGGCTTGACACCTCGGACTAGGCACTGAACTAGGACTCAGACGCTGCACAATGAATTTTCAAGGCTTCCTTCGGTTTTGTATGTCAAAATCCTGCCTCCCGTTTCTACCCGCAAGCCTGGACTAGGCAACGCTTCTTTCCTTCGTGCCAATGTTGATAAACACTTGGGAGGTAACTCAAATATTCCAGGTCCATATAAGGACCTTGCTTCCTTAGCATAAAAGCTGTTTATTTTCTTTGCTGTTTAATTTTACACGACCGCACCAACGCTCTGGCTGGATGCAAGCGCTCAAACTCCTCCGGAGCGATCTGCAACTCCCAGGCACATGTCAATGCTCCAACCTTGGGTGCGTTGAAGCAGCGAAACAACCGTGGTCAAGTCATCCAGTGGCACTTTTAGCATGGCAACTGTGTCGTGTGACCACTCTGGCCAAATGGTTAACGAGGCACGTGAAAATACTCTATCTGTTACCATCAACACGATGCTGATTTCTGCCAAGATCAGACAACACGAGCCTTTTGTCTAATTAAAAATGAACGAGCATCAAGAAACAAAAAAGCACAACCTGAGGCAGCCCAGGCTCCCCTCGTTTTATTGGCTTCTTAAAACTTTAAGACCGCTCTAATTATCGGGTTTATGGCCTAGGTGCAACACGTCTCATGCAGACTATTCTTAATTATGCTCTTAAATGGAATACTTTGCTATCTTAAACCTCCAGGTTTGTCTTCAACAGCTTTAAAAGCTTGGAAGAAAGTATCTGTGGGGATTACCCAGCTGCATGGCAGCCTGCCAGCGCGTTGCAGGGCTGCCTCAGGTTGCTTGCCCGCCCCAGCTCAAGTGAAAAACCATCATGAACTCGGGGAGTAAAGGTAGTGCAGAAAACCACATGCTGTTTTTAGTGGAAGGGAAAGAGAGCCCTTTAAAAATTACACCTTGTGGGCACACATAGTATCTATATATTAAAAAAAAAACCAGTATTTTAAAAAAAGAGTGTGTGTAATTGCTGCTCTGAAGGTTATCAAGAGTTTTCCCAAATGTCATGACGTAACTGACTACCCAGGCTCAGTCCTGAGTCTAGACCTGCTCAACATCTTTATCAGTGACCTGGATGAAGGGATTGGGTGTTCCCTCAATAAATTCACAGATGACACTAAGCTGGGAGGAAGTGTCAATCTGCTCAAGGGTAGGGAGGCTCTTCAAAGGGACCTGACCAGGCTGGATCGATGGGCTGAGACCAACAGGATGAGTTCAACAAGGCCAAGTGCAGAGTCCTGCACCTGGGACATAACAACCCTGGGACAAACTTGGGACCTACAGAGTTAAGGAGAGCAGCTGGAGAGCTGCCAGGCAGAGAAGGACCTGGGG
>VXBZ01001754.1:33213-66018 GCA_013399135.1 Heliornis fulica | reverse complement strand
TGCCCAGGGAGGGGGTTGAGTCCCCACCGCTGCGTGTGTTTAACAGATGGGGAGATGAGGTGCTCAGGGATGTGGTTTAGGAGAGGATAGGGGGGGTTGGACTTGGTGATCTTAATAGTCTCTTCCAAGCTGTGATTCTGTGATTCTTTGGAATAACTGAGCTACAGGTGTGCACCTAAGTTTTACAAAGCATCTGTGCCCAGGAGAAAGGCAGTGTTTAAGGTGTATAAACAAGTGCCTTCTTCCACATTAAGTGTGGCTGGCACCATCCAGTGCCAACACTTACAGCAATGGCACTGCAGCAAAACCAACAGTGGGGAAAAAAAACCCTCAAACCCAGAACTAAAGGGCAAATAATTCCTCTGTTAGTTAAGGGTTTAATTTTGCAAGTGGCAAAGGCACACTGCTCCCTTCTACTGGCTGCTCACTCTTTTCTATTTTGTTTCAACACAACAACTGCAAATACCACCAGAGATGTCAAAAAACCTTGGGTGGGGGGGGAAGAAGAGGTGAAGTAGTCCAACTCACCCAACTTACTGCTTTCTTTGAGTCACATTTAGCATCTAGAACACTTCCCAGACACCTTCCATCGCTCAGCACTATTTTTGCCTGTAGCCAGCTGACCACAACATAAACGTGCAAACCTCCAGGCTAACACAGCCGCTCAGCTGTTCAGTACTTCCCCCCTTCTCGACCTCCCAGCTCCCAAGGCCAGGAGAGGTTCAAGTCTCAGACTGTCAGCTAACTGCATACGACGGTTTGCAACACCATGGATCACTGTCTTTAACACATCTGCCATCCCAGATGCCAGGAGTGAGCCAAAAGGACAGCGGGAGGCTGCGACCACGGCAGAGGTCGGGGCGATCAGCTCGACTGAACCACAGGTGCTGTGCACATAAAACGTAATTTAAACTACACAGATCCATGCAAACTGAACTTTATGATTACTGGAGCACAGCCTGTCTTTGGCTGAGCTGGATGTATTTCACTGTACTTTCACTCTGCCCTCTGTCCCTACCCCAGCAGCTCCGACAACTGGAGTTAAAGATATCCCATTCTGCCCAGGTCATTGCTGGAAATTACTTCACAAAGATCCTCCCTGGAGTTCACTCTGCAGGCAGAAAGCACCGGCATTTTGATGGAAGTCATGAAAACCTGCTATTTTTGGTGTCCCACTTTCTTGATCGGATGCTTGGTCCATGAGCCTTCTACAGCAAGGGTGAAATACCTGCAGATTATAACCAGCATTTCCTGCTTCAAACCCCAAACTTATCCCTTTGTCAAAAGAAAACTTCTTAGTAAATGAAGCCACAGCAAAGTAACATTGGTATTTTTATACCATTTAGTTTTCCAGCTTGTTTGAAGCTTCTTTATTAAATATCAGCATGAAAAAACCCAAACCACATGCACCCCTCACGATCAGATCCAACATTGATATAGAGTCTGGAGAAAACCATGGAAAGCTATCCAAAAGCTTTCCTTGCCCCCATCTCTGCACTGCATCAGGAACACAGAACCACCACTCTGCTACTCATCTCTACTATAACAAATCTGCAACATGTATTTTTTTCTCCCTTTTTTTTTAAAATTTTTAAATCCAATATTGCCAGAATAAAAAGGCATCAGGGAAATCCTGGTTTCCACAGGGTTGGAGTGAAACCAAGGCAGTTCAGTCTCCACATGCCTTGCTCCAGAGATGCTGGACTAGCCTTGCAATATGCCTGTCCTGGGGCACTTCATCTTCAGTATCAAGCTTACAAGTCAATTCCAGGACATTTCTCTCCTTCTCAACAAAATGAGAAAACTTTGTTGGCGTTCAGGATCTCCTCCCAGAGAGGCGTTTCTTTTTCCAACTCCCCAACAACTCACATCTGGTTACTGAACTAAGTGCAGCAGCTTGAGTTAAGCCTGTCTCACATACAGAAAAAAGGGAAAAAGTGTAGTATTAACTCCAAGAACACCGTCAGCTGCAGCGAGCAGACACTGGAAGAGGAAAACCCTGCCCCAAAGGCAGTGCTCACAAAGGATCTGGAAATCGCTGCCTCTAAGTGATAAGACACGCACAGTCCTACCTGCACATCCCAGAAACACCCCAAAGAAGCAATTTTGCACAAAGGTTTTTCACTGCTGAGGGTTCTCCTGCACAAAACCTTGTTGTGGGCAGCAAAACAAACCCAATTCAGCAGGACAACGCTCCCGATGGACTGCAAGGACTCTGTATGCGGCAGGGATGCTCAAATGCCTTTGACCCTCAAAAACTTGTCTTCTTGTATGACTAGCAGCACAGCTCCAGGAGGCTGGAGCAAACACAGTCTATCACCTTTTGACTTATTTTTCATTCCTTAATGCCTTTCTGGGACTACAGCATCCCCAAAAGCAGGATAGAGATGGGCCAGGTCCTACACAACCAGTGCCCATCAAGCCTGGGTTTGCTTCCAGCACTGCAGCCCATGCAAAAAGCTTCCTAAAACAGATTAACAGCGGGTTTGTTTGTTTAGTTTTTTTTTTTTTTTTCAGAAGGAAAAGGACTTCTCAAAAAACCAAGACACCTGCAACAATCCAGCCACCCGCCTCCACATCTCCCTTAAACACTGAGGCAACGACGAACAAAGAAACCCTTTCAAACCAAAATGTTTGTTAAACATTTAAAGCTGATTTTATTGAGTTTATGAGAAACAACTCTATCCTACTGGCTCAAATGCAATTTCATAATCCCATAAATATTTCTGGTACTTCCAGGATGTGCGAAGAAAAATTATTTTTATATATGCATTTAGATATATTTTTCCACATATTAACACTATTTATTTATGTGACACACACATCAGCTTCTGCCACGAGAATAACTCTCATAGCACCTTCTTACAATGCAACATCCCAGCTAATCTGGATGCACCAAACCAGGGGACGAGAGCGATCGCCTGCTGCAGACAGGGCCCTTGCTCTCTACGGATCTGGTGGGGATCCTTAGGGACCCGGTGGGGTTTGGCTGCTCTTCACACAGCCACGGGGCTGGGTGGTTTACTCCTACATGGGATAAATGAGGTTCTGGCCAGTGTAACCTCTCCTGTAGCGCTGGGCTTGCCCAGTGATCCCTACAAAGCGTCACATACGTGAGCAAACCCCCAAACGAACGGGAAATCAGCTTTTTAGGGGGGAAAAAAAACAGGTCTGTGTACATGCTGATGAGCAAGCAGAGATAACTCAGTGCATGTATTTTAAAGGCTATCCCCAGAACTTAGTTGACTATGCAAACAATACTGAATTAAAGTAAAAGTTTATCTGAATCAGGGCAGATTAACTTACTACTCATGACTCTACTGAAGCATTTATGTACTATACTGTTCAAAACCCATTCAAGAGTTGTTACAGAAATACCACTTGCAAAAGACAGCCACCCCACCACTGGGATGCATGCTAATGGCAAAACTTTAAATGAAATCTTTAAAAAAAAAAACCCCAAAACCAACCACAACCAAACCTCCATCTATCCCACTGGAGAACTGAAGTGCCTCAGGACCAGCTCCCTTGCAGCTGGTGACTTTGTCAGTGATTGCAAATTACAGGTTTGAGGTTTATTTGGTAAAAAAACCTTGTGAGTCCCCCCCCCTTCAAAATTGTTTAATGGATCAATTCTGCAATAAATAATTATGGTTGTAAGGAGCAGAAAAACATAAAAAAACCACCCAGCCCAAACCCAGAGTAGTAAGTTAACACACCTAAGTAACTTATCCTACAGCTCATGAAGCCGCCACGCAGTACAGGCAACAGTTACACCCTCAAGTCCTTCTATTTTCGTGCAAGGTTACGAAATATTAACAGATTTCAAGGAAAGTTAATTAGTATTATCATTTACAGTAATGAGAAATAAAGTTGTTATTGCATGACAGATGGTATTTGTTTTATATCACACATGAGATAAGCAAAAAGCACATAAAAGCTTTGCCAAACAGGTAGTTGCCCAAGACCTGCATCCTGAATTGATTTCCACTCCCCCCCGCTCCCAAATAAAAGCCACAACCAACTTCCTAATTTTTTTTCTGACATACACTGACCATAAACACTCTGTTTACTGTCAACCTGCGACAGCCAACGAATGGCCATGCTTAATAAAAAGAAGAAATAAAATGGCATGGAAAGCGGCTCCATTTCAGCGTTAGGAGCTTCACCGCCTTGTTTTGTAAAGTGAAGCTTGAGATTTGATACCAAGAATCAGGGAGGAACACAATGGAGAAACCTGTTCAATTCACAAGGCGACAGGATCTCCACATGACCCTCCTCTTCCTCACCCGAGTCCCCACACACCTCTGTGATACTCGTGATGCCACCAAACGCATCGGCCAGACCAGGCATCCCGTTAGTCCCATGTACCATCACATTCTGCAGATTAAGCGCTACCCATGCTAAGGGGCCATGTTAGAGAACCACTGACGGCGTGAGGGAATCAGTGGTAGCTGTGGAACACAGGAATAATCATGTATGTGCATATGTGCAGCATTTCTGAAAAATTCAAACTTTACACAGAAAAAACCCCAACCCCAAACCCCACGGAAATTGCTCACCTCAAGCAATTCGCATCCCGCCCCCCACCCCACTCTCCTCCATTTTGATGGGTGAAGAATACAACTATATTTATCCCTTGTAAACATCCTCCTTGACACGCACAGCACAGCTACAAAGGGTGGCCGACGTTTTGAAATACATATATATAAATAACAAAAAATAGTTCTGTGATTCAGTTCCAGCTAAATCTGTATCACAGAAGGGAGGAAGCAGGAAACTGTTGTCTGAATCTAAATGGGTTTTCATCTTTTCCCAGGTAAATACATTTATTAAACAAATAAACCAAGTCACTCTTAGCTACATTAAAACAAATATGCACGTTGATTTTGCCCTCCACCTCTCTTTAACCCCCCAACCCCAACAAGCATCCATGGAGACGGACATCACGGGAAGCAGCTTCCCAGGCAGCATCTATTTTCCTCTCGGTATTTAAAAGTCATGTCAGACCATTACTTCTGAAAAAAAAAAACCCAACCCTGTATGTAAGCATAAAAGAAAGCCCATGTTGCACAGAAGCCACCATCCATATTCACTGATAAATTACACGCTGATTTAGAAAAGCTTCAGAAAGGCTGTGGGGGCAGATGGGGGAGGTGAAGGAAATAAATAACCAAACCAACAAAACAGCAAAAAAAATACACAATTACACCGAGCAAGGGAGATCACCCGCGCTTACCTGCTGGGGGATGCCATTTCCTCTACATTTTACACCCCGATCGCCCCATTTTACCATCATTGCCACTACCGGCCTCCGACCCGGCGTTGGCTGCCCCGCGTCCCAGCTGGCTGCTGCCCAGCGAGCAGCTCCAGCAGCTCCAGTTTCCCCCCCCCTCCCCTTCGTGCGTGATTCAGTCTCCTTGAGGGATGTGCTGCATTGTGCTGGGTGAGTCATCCCAGAGGTATTCTGCATATTACAGCCCCGGCCGGACCATTACTCATTCGCAACATCCTCCCGGGCTCAGAGAGCACAGGCGCAGGCACCGACCAAAGATCTTTGCTTCCCCACCCCGGTTATAGGCTGTTGCAAGGAGGGGGTGAGTGGGGGAATAAAAATTATTACAATACAACCACCATAAACTAATAAGGGGGGTGTTTAGCAGCGGGTGCCGGAGCAAACACGCTGCTGAGAGGTTGCAGGCAGTCACCCACTCACCCAGAACTGCAAACAGGTCCAAAGTTGAGAGCGGGCGTCATCTCCTCCGGTAACCCCGGCTGCACTTTATTACCCAAAAGCTGCTAACGCAGCGCTAGGACCAAGGGTCCAAACTACTCCATAGGCTTCGGGGAAGCACTCGGCCTCTTGACGTGCCTGCCTCCACCGTGGCTTTTCACCAGGACTTTAATTACTTCCAGTTTGCAACAAGTTGGTATTTATAAATAAATACCAGCTATCGGTCCTTATATACCACACTACTGCAAGTCAGCCCGAGCAAGCTGAGTGCCTGCACAGTGACATCCCTACACACGAGCTTTGTTTCGGGTGGTTGGTCTCAAGCTCTCCCTTGCTGCTCAAAAACTTTCAGAACCTCTTTAACTCCTCTCTCAGACAGCCTGTCCCCCTTCAGAGCTACAAGTTCAATCCCTATATGCCTTCTCTTCTTTTTTTTTAAAGCAGAAATGTTGCTCAAGAACTGCCTCAGCGCCGACGACAAGGATAAAAATTGTGACACTGGGGCTCTGAAAGCAGCTTCTAAAAATACTTGCTGAGTTTCTGAACTAATCTATGCTGAAGATTAGGCAGCAGTTGGGAAGAAAGCGAATTTCAGTGTTTCAAGGCTTGGCTGCTTCTGCCTTCCTTCAATCCAAATTGTTTTACCCTCAATTCGGGACAAAAAGCCTTTTCCCCGGACAGAGAACAACTGGCTGAAGTGATGCTACCTGGAAAACGTCCTTTAGGAAAGCTACATCCCTATTTTACAGCTATAAAAGTCTCACACACACTCTTGAAAACATTGAGCTTGAGGTTTTTTGTGTGGTTCAGAAACCAGCGAGGCTTGAATCCAGTTTCAGTGTGCACACAACAGGCTGACAGAGGATGTCAAGAACGTCCTGGATCATCAGGACAGGAGCATTTCTTCACTGCTGCTCCCCAGCATCCAGCCAGCACACAGGTACAGGTGCAGGCACCTATTTGCAGCCTGGCTGCATTTTTGTCACGGCAATGGAGTCAAGCAGCAGTCCAAAGCCACGCTGAAGGCAACAGGCAGGTGTGCAGTGTATTACAGTGGGAACAAGGGACAGCTGCATTTACCCTATTTCAATACACAACAGAAAAAAGTCCTTAATTTCCTAGGCAAAGGGCACCCTGTTTCGGCAGAAGTGTATTTCTGAGCATCATGCTACCCAAGCAATTAAAACAAATATTTAAAACCAAATTTTACCTGTACATCCCCAGTCCATTACTGCTCCTACCCAGGTGTGCCAGGATGTATTGCCTTGCATTATCCTCTGAGTGCCACAGCAGCGCTGCTTTATCCCTCAAACGCTTAACATGGTGCATGCCATCAGCTCTGCCCTCAGCCGTCTCCAGCAAGAAGTCAGCACACAAGTCCAAAGCAACATCAGCCAGAAAAATCAAATAAAGATGCCTGGACTTTTTTTATTCTCTTTTCTTTTTTTGCTCTAAGCCCAGTTTCTAAAGTTTTTCTCCCGAGGGACAGAAGATGAAATTAGCCTCCCACTGTAAGACAAAACTATCTTTGAATAAGCCATGTTGTAATCATATTTTTGAAACAATCCGAGCAGTTACGTGTCCCGAAAGCTGCCCTGTTTCCCTGCCTTCCCGCTGCTCCACAGGCCAGCCCGCCACTGATACACTTCAGAACTCAAAACACAGCACAGCAAGATGGGCATGAGGAGGAACAGCATTAATACATGTGATTCCAGCACCACATACACATCAGAAGGCGGGTTTACATGGAAAAGCTATCATCCCACAACACTAGTGTGTTTTGGCGGCTGCTGTGGGGCAGCCCCGAGTCCCCGTGGCTGGGTCGAGTTGTGACTTGTGTCGGCATTTTCTGCTAAGTCACCTGTGTGCTGGGAGCTGGTGCAGGTGGGGAGAAACCTCCCGTGTGTGAAAACACAGGGCACAGAAAAGCTGTTGGTTGCAGAGCTCAATGCATATGGATGCAAATAAGGTTTGTCCACACGGAGAAGTTGTTGCATCAGTCACGAAGGACCAACACCACCCAACTGAGCTGGCTTCAAGCCTGCTCTCAGGCCCTTTCTCTGAAAGGATGCGGTTATCAAGTCACCGGATGGTTGTGAGCATCAACTGAATCACTGGCTGGGTTTTTGCTTTTGCAAATGTCCTCTAAACTTAAGGCTAAGCGACTAAACCTCAGCTCTGGGGTTGCTGATGCTGCTGTGCTGCTTTGTTGGTTTGAGTTTTTTTTAATTACTATTTTTTCCCTTCAATACTTCTGTGTCCTTAGCACACGTACCCCTACTAGCTCAGTGCATATCATCCAAAGCCTTTGTCAATTTCCTAGCATGGATTAGAGCAGGTCTAATACAGGAGCATTGGAGTGGGATGCATGTTACTACAGGGTTTTGCTCTTAGAAATGTAAACTAAACACTGGGAGTAGAGAGCCAAGGCAGCAGCAGATCTGCTATCCACTGCTTGCTGGCCAACTACAAGCACGTTCAAAGAGCTGAGACTGTGGCTGGCGCAAAAGCAGCCCATTTTTACTGTAGCTGCTGCAGTAACTGTGATTAAGAAAATCAAATTCAGTCACCTCGTCAATGCAAGTCTTATTAACGAGCCAAACATCTGCAGCACAACGTTAGCAGAGCACACAGGACCAAGCCCTGACTGCTTGTGAAGGGGACAAAAAGCTGTTTCAGCACCTAACTGCAGCGTGCAGCGTGGGCTTCCAGTTACCTGCAGCCCCAGGTCCCTATGGCACACGCTGAGATTTGTCACATCTCATTGTCTGGGAACACCAGGCAACCCATCTGAGGTGTGCTATCTGCCTAAAAATTGCCTGCTGTGCTTTGTGAGGGGTAAAGGCTGCTTTTCTCCGATACTGTTTGGATCTGCAAGCAAAAGACTTCACAGATATATGAAGTACTGCTTTTTGTCCAACACTTCAGAGATACCCATTTCATTTACGCTGTCATTGTTGCCCACAAAGTTTTCTTGAATGCAGCATCCACTCCAGTCATGTACCAACGAGCTGGGAGCACGGCAGAAAGAGGAGAAAGAACAGGACAGACTTCAAGCTTTTTATCATATGCTTGGGGAATATTCAGGAGCACTGAAATGTTCTTCCCCTGTGTACCTTTATGACGTTTTCCCTATTTTCCATGAAACTGGAGTAAGGATCTCCCGTGCTGCACAAAAGCAAGGTGCCATTGAAAGCACAGCAGTTCTTCACACAGTGCTTCAGCAGTTGAGGAGTCTGCAGAGGGACTGGTGGTCCATAAAGTCCTGGTCATGGTACAGCTCACTTCTGCTTATGCATTTCCTCATGCAGACTTCATCCAGAGGTTAAGCGTGATCAAGCACGATGCTTTCCCAACACAAATGCACCCCGAGCACTGCAGTGAAACTAAGGAAAGAGGAAAGCAGCAGTATGCAATCTCTTGCAGACATCATCTGATGTCATGAATCAGAAAAGGGATTCATGACAATGAATGTCATGAATCAAAAAAGGGATTCAAGAAAAAGGGATGAATCCTCAGAGAGGATTCATCCCTTTTTCTTTTCACAATTGGCTCCGGGAAGCTGCAAGCCGTGAGTGTGGCAGGAGCACCTCGCTGCTGACACCCAGCAGCAACCAACCACTCTGCAGCTCAGGGTCCAGGAGCTGCTGTCCCAGGTGGACTACTGCAGGCATCCAGATGCAGACACATAGTATAATCCCAGGTCCTAAAAAAGGCACAACCTCCTTATAAATCACAGAGATGCTAAACAAGCACGACAAATTGGAGGCAGCATTTCTTCACATTTCAAACTCTGCAAACCAAGGCAATTGGTTTATATAAAACGTGGTTGATATATAAAATCAGTTTAAGAAAAGTCCATCTTCAGGTGACCAACAGCTTGCAACAACTATTCTTCTTTTCTGGGTGTTTTAAAGCTTAGGCCTTGGACTGACACATCATCTTCACAGATGAATGGACCTTTGTACATCTGGATGCCAATAAAACCCGACCCCAGCATCGATGGGTATTCTCATCCAGGATGCAGAAAGGTTCTGGGTGGAGGCCATGTGGATTTAATTTTCCTGCAGACAGATCAAAGGAAAGCCGCCGAGAGCGTCTTACTCAACTCCAAATAAACATCCATGACCAGAAGAGAGGTTACACAAATGACACGCACTGAGCTGCTCCGTACCGGAAAAGCTTTGCTTGCTTTTCCTCTAATTAAACCCTTCCTCCATAACTCCTAATTGGTACCTGGACAAACAGCTGTAATACACCCCAGGAAATCTAACCCTGTACTTTGCACTCGTGTAACAGTGACTCGATCATCACAGGGCAGGCGGTGAATTGTGATTTTCTTGATAAAAAAACACTGATAAAAGAAGGCTAGTAAAACCCTGAGAACTTCCTCCTACTTTTTTGCACACCTGAACACTTAACTCAAAGGAGAGTTGCTTTTCATATCCTGCCTCTTCATTGCCTGCACCTGAATCTGCCTTTTTCATGCACTGGCATCTCCTGGACTGACCAGATGGCAGAGCTCAAACGCTTTAAGTCCTCGCCTCTCGGAGCCAAGAGTGATCACTGCCACGAAGGGATTCACACCTCCAGCCCTGAGAAAACCGACTGCTCACAACATAGTGAGGGAGCTTGACTTGGCCAGCTGCTCCTAAATCAAACTGTTCTTTCAGCTTTAATCTTTACTGTCTCACCTAATAGGCACTTTGCTCCAGTTTACCTGCAACTCATCTCAATGGACAACATATCCACAATGTTTCCTAAGAGAAAAAAAATTAATATATTTTTAAAGTTTGAATCTTCTTTTAACTTCTAACCACTGTCCCTCTTCTGCACGAGAAAAATTTTCCCTATGCAAATACTCCCACGGTAACTTTGTGTACCCCAGACTGCACATATCCACTTGGCCTTCTCCAGGTTGTTCTTTCTAGACTTTAGACCACTTCTGCTGCTCTTTCTGGAGGCTGGCACTGCCTTCTGCAAAGTCTTCATGTCAGGACCTGATGCTTCAAGCTAAAAGCACCCACAAAGGCAGCAAGAGACAGTAGAGCACGGGGCAATCACAATAACCTCCATCCACCTAAGTTTCTAAATGCACTGAAAACTTCCACAGAACGGTGGTGACCAGCTCCAAGCTCACATGCTCGAGGAGAAGCTGACTGCACTCAAAACCCCCTGCTTTGCCGGGGACCACCTTGATCTGCCCAGCTTAAGTTTTCAAGATCATTCCAAGTTCTAGTAAAACATTATCCTGCCCTTGAAGCATACCTTGTCCAGTTCTTCCCTCTGCTCTTGGGAACAAGCTGCTACCTCAGAGCCTTAAAGACGTTTAACTTATGAGACTGCCTTGATTTTCAGTAGCGTGGGAACTCTTTCATCGTCACCGTAGGGCACCGATCCTCACAGCCTGCCTCTTTCGGAGCACAGAAAGGATACGGGGTAGCTTCCCCTCCTGCACAGAGTATGTCTGCCCTAGCATTAACTTTCTTAACCATTAGAAAGCAGATCTTTCAGATCACCCCAATCCTACAGCAACTGGAGACTGCTCACCACCACCTTCGCCTTCCTGCGGCCAACCGCGCGCATCTCCCAACCTCGACTTTGTCCTCCCTGCGGCCAGCTTTCCTGTTTACTTCTTGGCCGCCGCTTCCCCCGCGAAGCAGAAGGGCTTTGGGCAAAGCACAAACAAACAAGCGTTTCCTCAGGCTGCAGGCAGTTGCGTGCTCTCTTCCTACCGTCATCCTTCACCCCGTCACAAGTGTCACTCGCATTTAACGGCTTGTGTTTCCTGCGCTCCGCTTTAACGGGCAGATCCCTCAAATGCCGGGAGATACGGTGGTGTGAAGTGCCTGCTGAGTATACCCACTGGCAAGAGCTATTTTGCTGGTGTATGGCAGAGAAGTTGACCATGTGGGATCACCTCAGGGTCATCCAATATTCCCAGTTCAATGGGTAACAATGAGCTGTTCAACACCTCCAATGACTCCAATGTGTTCCAATGACTCCCAATAAATTTAGGATTTGGGTACATCTGCCTTGGGACAGCCAGAGTCCTACTGGCATACCTGGAGGTGACTGAAAGCTCCTATGACCTTTCCTGTTGGCTGCAAAGATGGCGAAGGAGCTGCTCATCTGTTCCTGTCAGGGTGTTTGGTGCACTCAGTATCAGCAATCTCAGATCTTCTTGGTTTGTCAGGGAACACCAGAACATCAGTGCCTCCACAAGATCAAAACAAAATGGTAAGCTCAGAAAACATCTACTAAGCAGCTTATACAAATTTGCTCACTTAACAGGCCACAACACACTGTTCAAAAAGACTGAAAAAAAACCAAATACTGAAGAAAAGCAACATTATCTTCTCGCTGCAGATCTGTGAGAAGAAAGCATTTACCTTTCACCTTTGAGCAAAGCCCACCTACACTGTCCACCTCCAATAAATTTTTATTGTAAAGTCTAGAAGGTAGAAAGAAGACACAACCTGATTTTTTTCCTCCAAATTCCCACTTGCTTTTCAACCATCCAAGCTGTGCGACAACCACTCCATGTGCCTGTTCAGCAGATAATGGAACCATCTCAATCCAAAATGGCTTATTTTTTCCTCCCCTTAAACTCAGATTTAATGGAACCGTTTAATGCCCTTTTAATGCCCTTTTACCAAGGACACAAGATCAACAGGAGATGCATGCTTAACCTCTGACGCATCATCTACAACCTCAGTTGTCTTCTTCCTTAAGACAATTCCACAAAGTCAGAGGAGTCTCTGGCTTCCTTGCTTTGGATTTACCTGCCTCTGCCACTACATCCACTAATATCTTAGAGCAGAAGAAGTTTTAGGAAGGAAGAGCCTTGGTCTGAAGACAGGTGTCCACTGCAGCTGTGCAAAGGGAGAGCAGGTCCATGCCCTGCACTCTAGTGGGATGTGTTTTGGCTCCAGGGAAGACCATGGTGGAATTGATATTTAGAGAAAACAGTGATGGGGGTTTGGCATGCTAAGGGAGAGAAGTAACACAGGTATCGCTCAAAAGAAGTTGAACACGAATTTTGCTGAACAATTCACACTACAAAATGAAATCACAAGTTGCCAAGCTGATTGCAAAAAAAAAACCAACTTATGCCTCAAAAGACTCACAGGACACTTCTCTGCCCTGGACGCCTTTTTATTAATGTCAGCAGCCGAGGCAGGTGCCCAATCCATGGCACAGCTCGGGAGGAGCCACCAGGCCAACACAGTGAAGACACTGATATGATGAAGATATTAATGCAATCCAGCACACTGTGAAAACCTGAGGCAGCGTCAGCACTGGCATTAAGTTATAGGTGGTGTAACAGACCAAACTTCAGTGGATTCAGTGATGGAGTCAGATAATGACGGACACACGGGTCCGTCCAAAACCAGGAAGCCAAGAGAGATTCTCCTTCCCTGGAGACATTCAAGACCAATCTCACTGCGTTCCTGTGTGATTTAATTAAGGTGATCCTGCTCAGGCGGGGGGGGGTTGGATTGGATGACTTTTTGAGGACCCTTCCAACTCCTCACACTCTGTGATTTTGTGAAAAGTCAGCTACTTGTCCAAATCCAGTGCTCTCCCTTGGAGATGTGTCAATGATGCATACCATCAGTTTGGAGGTAGAAGGGAGAAATCTTATGCTGGTTTCAGCCTGACCAGATGTGTCTGTGCTGTAATGAGTCCATGGAGAACTGGGAGTTGAGGCCCCATCCGCCACGCGCATGCATGCATGTTTTAGGAGGAATCTATTTAAATGCACATATTTAATTCATGGATTTAAAGAATGAGGTGAGATTAGCTGAAAGTAACAAGAGGTAGCAGCATAGCAGCTGAAAACATTGCCTCCACCCTGTTATGAAGGATGGATTTAAATTAGATGTAAGTAACAAACCCTTCCCTGTGAGGGCGGTGAGTCCCTGGCACAGGCTGCCCAGAGAAGCTGTGGCTGCCCCCTCCCTGGCAGTGTTCAAGGCCAGGTTGGATGGGGCTTTGGGCAACCTGGGTTAGTGGAGGGTGTCACTGACCATGTCAGGGGGTTGGGTCTGGATGGGTTTTGGGGTCCCTTCCAAGCCAAACCCATCTGTCATTATAACAAGGCAAAGCAAGAGCTGGGTGTAGGAATTGGGTAGGTGTCTGCTGACTTGTGGCCAATGCTCACCCTGCTAATAAATTAGGTGGAAATCCATGACCGTCTTAAAACAAACTCTAGACATAGCAGCATCTCTCTTCCAGGATTCTAGGTAGCTCTTAGGAGACCTCCAGATGCATTTACAACCAAATAAATGAAATTTAGCTGAAGCAATTCTTCGCCAAAACCAACACAAAGACAGTGACCTCTGGAATTTGGGGCTACTTGCAGATGTCCTGAAGGATGCCATCAACAAGTCATACAAAAGATACTTTAACCCCTGGCTGTGATTCATCTGGCTATTTTTTTTTTCCAGCAAAAAGCCTTATTACTGAGGGAGAGTTTCCTATTATTTGCACGAAAATTCAGAAGAGAACAAGAAGATACTAATTTGCTAAAGAGACAGATAAACATGTACAGGAAATACTTCTATGAAGGTCCTGATCCTCTGAAGATTAATAATCCACAGTACTGGAGACAAAACCATGACACTGAGGAAATAAGCAAACTATAAAAACAGGAAGAAGTGGAAGTTTATTTTTTTTATGTTATTTTGAGGGAATATTTGTTTTTCTGAAGCTTAAGATACCAGCAAAAGCCTCCATCTGCAGATCACACTATTCTCTATACAAAAGCAGCTGCGGAGAGTTTCCTCAGCCCGGTCCCCAGAGCTGGCAGTATGGGGAGCCCATCCTGCACATCACAGATTAGCTGCCTCCCTGGCCAACATTGTTATTCAGTTTTTACCTTGTTTAAAGTCATTACAAGTCACAGAAAGGCTTGTCCTTGAGTGAACAATGTTCTGTAGGTGATACCCATAAATCAGGTTTTTCTGCTGTTGCATTTCCCCGCCCTCCAACCACAGGACAAAGGCATATATACCTCCAGATATGTATTTTGACAATTTTACTGTCATATTCGATATTAAGGTAGCAGTTGTTGGAGGTGAAGTGTTTCACCACAAACAGAAACTATCAAGAAAGGCTGTTCTGGACTCTCCTGATATGGTTTTTGTTTCAATGAAAATAAAGTTACTGCTGCTGTGAATGACAGTCTCTCTAAGGATGCAGAGGGGATATGCTGGAGCCAACCACCACTTCTGCAGTGACCTGGTGACACAACTATTTTTGGACCCTTACATTCACCTAAGCAGAGCTGACACCACCACTTTGTCCGGAGGCGCTAACCTTTTCCTTCCACCTCAAACATCTCACGCTAGCTCACCGCGGCATCACGAGGAGCCCTCAGACTCATGTCATGTCTTATACATAAGCTGTCTTCATTAAACTAGTCAGGCTGAAGTACAGCACTGCCCAGGGGTCTTCTGCTATTCAAGGACATGGGGAGAGTAGGGGACAGCAACAGCACATCAACTTATCCTCACTCAGGAACTTTTTTGAATCTACTTCTACAACTCCTTCTTGCAAAGGCCTGCAAAAAATCCAGGTTATTCCCACTGCAACTGACAGCATGTAGCTCTGCTGAACCCCACTCTAACAACTGAATTAGGCTCACACTTGCCTGGAGAGTTCCCAGAGCATGCAAAGCCATAGCTACAGAAAAGGAGTTTAAGTTAAACTCAAAATAATGTTAAATAATTTTTTTGAAGTATTTATGCTTCAAAAAATGTTCTCAGCACTTTGCTCTTTGGTAGCATACACTATTGAATTTTTTTTTGTCCACTGGAAGTGATCCCTTTGAAGCACTTACTGCTTAGGAAATATAATTAAATTTCCACATCAGTTAGCAGATGTTAGTTAACTATGGAGGATGATGATCTACGTTAATAAAAAGAATTAATAACCGAGGGCAGTGCTATCAACCTAGCTTTGCACTTGCATTTGGCCTCTGCCACAAGTGCACTGAAGGACCAAATGTTATTTGTATGGGTATTTATCTCAATATTGTATCAAATATTAAACATTCACTATCTGTGTGACACAGACTATACCTAGCCACATGTTTTCTGTTTTGCATGTATCAACCAGGACAGCAACTGACCAACAACAGCATGGTCAATGAAATTACAGTAAAATTACAGAGGAGCAATGACATGACTCTGAAAAAGTTGCACTTCACACAGGTTACTCCTTGCTAGAGGAATGCTGATGCTGCTCCAGTAATGCAGAACACATCGACATGCTCCTTGCCAACAATGGATAAGCAAAGGTCTTGTGTTCAAAAACCTACCCGAGCCAGCCGGCGGGCACCTGCCTTACACCAATTCCCATTCCCTTCTCAAGGGATCACTTCCATGAAAATCCTGCCAAACTGCTGCACATCCAAGCACACTAGCTGTTCATCTTCCCTAATTTTTGCTTTGTTTCCCACATCTGTTAACATACCAGGGTTTGGTGCAACAAAGCATTCTACATCACCTCTCAGCTCCTCACACTAACTGATGGTATTGGTGATTGAACAAGCAGAAACTGGAATAACAACAACAGACACAGATGAGACCCTGAGCACTGGCTTCTAGGAAACCTCTATCAAGAGTGCTATTAAAGTTCATGCTCTCCGACTAAGTGCTTGAGGCAGCGATGAAGCTGCACCTGTATCCAACACTCACTAAGGTTCCCCATGCTCCTACCCTCAAACATCACCCACAAGTGTCATTTCAATCCCAAAACGATGCCCAGATATTCTGGCTTCAACCCTTCTTTGCTCCAGATGAAAGAAGGAGCTACCAGAAAAACCCAAAACAAACAAACCCTGGTCAATACTGCCACAAAAATACCAGACTCCTGCCATTAAGGCAGCTCATCAACTGTGAGCAAAATAAACCAGTCTGTTTTTCTCCATAGTCCACCAATGCCCTTTGAGAAGCCATCTCAAGAGTCATCTTGGCTCTTCCAAGTCCCTTTCTTCAAAGCATATACATACAGCATGAAGTCTCACAAAAAGCACAATAAACTGATGGGTGCCTTGTTTGAAGAAGCTTTACAAGCTTTGGCAGCCTTGGTGCACACGGTGCACAAGGACAGCTGTAAGTCAGATGATGCTGAAAGCACTGGACATCTCTTCTTGTGGGGCATCCTCATGGCTTCTTGGCTTTCCACAGCCCTGAGTGCACAGGGTGTTTTTGCCTTATTCATTAAATCAGCATTTGAGGTCCATGGGCATTACAGCAAGTCAGATGCACACGCCAATGACATCAGAAATAAAATATAAAACAATAATTTAAAAAAATTCAAGCAGTTGAAAGAATTTCTATAGTACTTAAAGATCGTGGACTTCCCTGCCAACCAAGGTAGCAAGGGGAAAGGCTGGGCTCTGGTGCCAGGGACCCCAGACACCCACCACGCCTATGATTACCAGCTGTTGCCAGTATCAGGGATGGTACAGGGAATATTCCAAAAGTCCTGCTCCTGGATAGCACTTGGAACTTCCTCGTGATCCTCTGCAAAGCAAGTGGCATTGCAAACTCAAAGTGGCTCCTCACTTGCTTTCCTGAAACACTGCTGTGAAATGGGCACAGACATCTCCTACAACTCCAGTGGTGCCCACACCATTTCCAAAGAGCAGATTTTAACAACTTTAACCTGCTAACTAACAGCTGGCAATCCACAGGCTGCCACTCAGATGTGTAGGACTCAAAGAAAGCCTTTTCTTTCAGAGGGAGTCATTTTTGCTCAGTGCCCCTGGTGCTTGTTCGGGCAGGCCTTCTGTTCACCTGGGGCAAGCATGCTCTTCCAGCTTAATTAGGTCATATCCCAGGCCAAAGAATTTCATAATTAATTGAAACATCATGCCAACCTGTGGTGTCCTCTCACGCCTCACACAGTGGAAGTCCAAGGGTGGGAGAGCAACGCAAGGTGGGGAGAAGGTTTAATTTTAGCCAAAAGGAAGAATATCACAGAAATCACAGAATTGTAGGGGTTGGAAGGGACCTCCAGAGATCATCGAGTCCAACCCTCCTGCCAAAGCAGGTTCCCTAGAGCAGGTCACACAAGCAGATGTCCAGATGGGTCCTGAATGTCTCCAGAAAAGGAGACTCCACAACCCCCCTGGGCAGCCTGTCCCAGTGCTCTGTCACCCTCACCATGAAGAAGTTCTTTGGCACACTGGTGTGGAACCTCCTGTGGTCCAACTTGTGATCATTGTCCCTGTCATGTCCCCACAGGCCACTGAAAAGAGGTTGGACATCTCCCTTTGTCTCTCACACTTCAGATATTGATAAACATTGCTGAGATCCCCTCTCGGCCTTCTCCTCTCCAGGCTGAACAGCCCCAGCTCACTCAGCCTTTGCTCACAGGGGAGATGCTCCAGGCCCTTCACCATCTTTGTGGCCTCCACTGGACTCTCTCCTGCAGATTCCTGTCTGTTTTGTCCTGGGGAGCCCAGAATTGGACACAGGACTCCAGGTGAGGCCTGACCAGGGCAGAGTAGAGGGAGAGGATCACCTCCTTTGACCTGCTGGCTACACTCCTCTTAATGCCCCTCAGGATCACACTGGCCTTGGCCACCAGGGCACTCTGCTATTTCAGAGCAAATCTGTCACCCACCAGAACTCCCAGGTCCTTCTCTGCAGATCTCCTCTCCAGAAGGTCATCCTCCAGCCTGTAGCACGCTGCCTAATGGAGGGAACAAAGGAAAAACCAGTCTACTCTACCACAATCCTGCTCAACAACATGGGCACGTTAATATATGCACGATCCATAATGCAGAGGAGCACTAAATGGCATTCACAAAACCAGAGCTACAGCCATTGACCATCTAAGCCAAGAGTGCTGTGCTACACGACATGGAGACAAAGCCTGCACAACCCTGGAAGCCACCAAGCCCTGGAAGCTACCAAGTCCCACTGACACGCTGTGGGAACCCACTGCAAACCCATCCTTGAACCGTTATCAAAGCCCTGGCCTCACAGAGGCTGCTTGGGCAGGAGTCTGTATCTTTCAAGCTAGGTCCCTGGCACCAAACACACGGGAAATACTTTCTTAAACAAACAGTTTTCTTGCAAACTTACATATCCTCCCCCACCTCCACCCACCCAGGTTTTTGTGTGTTTTTTTGTACAAAAACCCACAAAGACCAAACCTCAGGGAGACATTTCCCACGTCTGCCTGCACACGTGGGACAGGAGGGGGACAGTAACCACCCTCTAACCTTTAGAACAAGGCACTCTTGACAAAATAAAGGCCATCCTGCAGAGGTAAGTTACCACATACAGAAGCAAATATCTTCCTTAAGCACAGAAGAGGTTAGCATATTTAGCATTTTAATTAGATCACGAATGACAAAGCCACATCCCTGCAAAAAGAGAAGTTCCTTTATTCAAGATGTTCCAAAATATAAAATGAGCACAGAGGCTGGGTTTTCAGCTTCTTCGGTATTTCCTTCCCCATATTTAAGGTCTACAGTTTTCACAAGAAGTTAAATATAAACTAGCAAGAACATGCACAAACCTTTCAACTTCTTTTACTCAGCTGAGCAACGACGCTCTCGCACAGCGGCACTCAGGTTCCCTGCAGCGCAGCCCCTTCCCAATCAGCCACATTTTCCTTCTCTCCAGTCTTGAGTTTTCTCTGGGTTTTAAAAATTTACCTTTGCTATATATCAAGGGAGTTTCTGAATCCTCTTTGTGAATTACCCAGCAAGAGATGCCCAAACCAGGTGCTTAACTGGTTTTATGCCGTTCAGGGAGCAGCAGAGCCTTTTTGCTGACAGAAATCACACGCAGAAGCAGAGGACAGGGGCTGAGCACCGATTCCTTCCACCTAAGGAAACAACAGCTTAAGCTGAAAGAGTGGTTGGGCATTAGTCGTCCAGAGCCACTTTCAATTAAAGAGCCTGCAAAGCCCAAAGCATTCTTCAAAGAAGTTCAAGACCAGGTTGGATGAGGCCCTGAGCAACCTGATCTAGTTGGGGGGTGTCCCTGCTTCTTGCAAGGGGGTTGGACTAGATGACCTCTGGGAGTCGCTTCCAACCCTAATCATTCTGTGATTCTGTGATTCTCAGGCTACTTTGCCAACAGTGGCTCGGTGTGACCTTCTGCTCCTCACTGCTTCACCCAAAAAAGAATTGGGTTTTCCTTGCAAACCTCAAAGCAAGTCAGCACTGCCAAGCACATGCATGCAACTGCTGTTGTCCTACCTCTGGAGTCACCTGAAGCTGCACTAGAACAGCGCAGAGGGCAGTGAGGATGAGACTCTGCTAGTGGTTGGGTTGAAGCCAACAGCATGTCCCCTGCTACCTCTTGCCATGCTGCTGAGCATCTGGACCCTGACAGAGCCAGAAACTAAGACATGGTTCTAGGTTTAATGGGTGAGAAGAATGCCAGATGTTCTGTACCTGATAGGAAAGGCACATCCAAACGGTAAGCCAAGGAAGGTGGCTTACACACCACCTGACACTGGAAGACACTGTCTGCAAACTTGAAGATTCACTTCTACCAGTTGAAAAAAAAATACAGTCACTACATTCCCATGCCCCTTCTAGGGGTGACCCAGATGGCCCATCTTCCCACCATGGCAGCTTATAAAACCACAAACTGAAAGAACCAGTACAAATACATGAGTACTTCTGCTGACCCTCCATCAATTAAGTTCACACATTTTTCAGCCACCCCATCCTTCCCTTCTCTCCCCACCAGCCCCAGTTTACATACAGGGATGTTTATTTCCACATACACTGCAAAAAATCCAGTGCCAACAGTACTCAGAAGCAATGTGAGCTATCTACCATGTATTTTTTTAATGCATCCTAATGTTTGGAATGAGAGGATGTGAAGAATCTCTGTTTGATGCTTGGCTCAAAGCTGAAGGCCAGCTAACATTAACCATCTGAAGGCACAAACAGGCTCAAGCATGTTCCCTGCAACCAGCAGCAGCAGCAGCAGCTTTCAGCTAGATCCCTGGAAGTCTACTGAATGAGTCCTTAAAAGCATTAACTGCAACACATAGCATACATTGTTATATATAGTCTCCTACTGTCCCACTGCTGAACTATCAGATACAACAGATCCAGAGGCTCCTGGCAAAGCATCCACATCTTTCCACCCCTGTTACAGGGCAGGGGTTGGGTTGCTTTTCTCCTAGACCAACACTGCTTTAAATGTCTACAGCACAAGTAGGTAGCAAGGGCTTGACACCAATGACCCATCATCTGGAGAAAGTCCAACTGGGAATGCTCATTTCTCTCTACCATTAGTATCTCAAGCAAAGAAATCAGAGCAACTTTTCCCTTCTTAAAACATGTGAGGGGAAGTACTACTTGCAGTCGAGTACTCAGTTTCAGAAGAGTACCAGACTCACATACAGCCACAACCAAATGGTCTTGTGAAAAATGATTTCTCCTAATCCTGCAGCAGCGAGGAAGCAGAAGAGGTAGAGTCTAGTAATATTTAGCTGTTTCTTCTTCATAGGAAGCTTACACAAAGGGTATGTGTTTTACTGAAATCTCAACATTTAGCTGCTGCAGCAGAGGACACAATTTCCTCTGTATCACCTTGCCCCAACTCAACACACAAACCTTAGACACAACTGTTACCCAAAGAGAAGTGATTTGCAAAAGCACCCAGTGAATTTACTGCTTAAATCACTGCAGAACTTGAAGTGCATTTTGCCCAACAGAGACAAAACCAAACAGCAAGTGCTCTCCTGCTTTCTCCCCTCTGGTTGTCTTCAAGTCAGCACTGAGAAAGCAAACTGAGCTTCTGACTCTCAGCTCCTTTAACTGCATGAGCTACAGTGAGAACACCAGTGGTTTATATATTTTCCTTTTAAAACATGAATGGGAAAGTGTACACAAACACCCCTCTTTCTCCATCCCTTCCTTCCCATCAGGAGTGTTTGTTTTTTTATTCGACCTTATGAAAGGTTGGGGAAGCTATTCCACCAATACTCTGATAAAGGTAGCCCACACTTCCTTAGAGATATAGCAAAGGGAAGGAGGTAAAAAAACCCCAACCCAAACAGCCAACTAACAAACCACTCAAACACCCCCACCAGCAACAAAGCTGCTAGAAATCCTTTTGCATTGCCTCTGTTCAGAACAACAAGTCATATCAACAAACCAGCCCAGTTTACAATTCACCAGGAGCTCTCCTGAACAAAAAAAACCCGACCCCACAGAGGTACACAGGTGCATTAACCACCTCAGACAGGGCTGTCTGTGTTTCCATCTGTGGACCTTCACCATTTCTGAAACAGTTCATGTGGCTGTCAGCTTTAGGGAGTGCTCATCTTCCTTCTCTTGGGGGAGGGGGAGGCATGATGCTTTTCTGAACACACCTTGGGACCTCCTCAAGCTGTAACTTTTATTTATTCATAGGCTGTGGTTTCAAAAGGCTTCTTAGCCACTCACTGAGGGAGGATCAGCATGGCTGAGGTCAACAGGAACACCAACCTCCACATCCAAAAGCTGTGAAACCCCAGATAGGTCCTGGCCTCTGGGTACACAAGTGTTTCTGGGACCTAATAATGAAATTGGGAGAGATGCAAGACTTTTAACATGCAAACACAGGAGAGAAGTTGGGTAAAAACCTCACTGTACTGCAAACACACTTATTTTAACATCATCCAGCCCAACATCATGCAAGTTGGCCACAGCAATCCCAGAACCAACAAATTCTTTTGGAGTTCAATCCAAGGCATCAAACCCAAGCCTAATTTCTGCCTCCTCTTATCTGCTGCCTGTTAACAATTTCTAAGCACCCCACCCACACATAAGCACAGCTTCTAAGTGGGGGAAGGACCCCCACACACCCACATCAAGCTGCATGGATAGAATCGCCCACCCTCCTCTTGCTTCTGCCCATCCACACTGGAAGGATTTTAACCAAACATGGTCACTTATCCAGGCAAACTGATCTGGAAAGGTTTATGACTTCTGGGTAAGGACAAGGGAGCCACAGACTTTTTAATAAACGATGGAAGCACAGTCAGACCTGACAAACAGCTCAAAGAGGAAAAAAAAAAAGTTGATATTTATCATAGAACTTGTTTTAGGAACTACTGTAAAAAGGCACATCACTGACCTGATAAGATCTTCTGAACTAGTAGAGTTTATATATACATAGGCATAGGGGGAAGTGATTTATTTGGGCTGTACGGTTCTTCCTGTAGGATGCAGTGTTTATAAAGGGTATTTCTAGAACTTCCTGAGTGCATCTGTGAGACCGCACTCTCCGTATGCCTCCAGCTCCTCTCCACACCAGTCCACAATATTTATACCCAGGGCCTCAGAAGTACAGAGGCTGTATATGCTTGTCACAAAGTCCTGCGGTTCAGCAGGACCAAGCTCCAAGTCACTAAGGTATGTACAATACAGGAAAAATTAAAAAATAAATAAAAAAAATTAAAAATCACAGCTCTTCTTGATGGGGTTTTTCCCAGGAAAAAAAAGGCTGGTTATTCATGTGTATATAGTGCATAACATTGTTTGGGTCTTAAAATGCATGTGCACCCTCTTTCTGCCCCTCTCCTATCCTCACTCCTTTCATGTTTCATTTATTGTTTTTAACAAGCTAGCTAACCCTCTGTATTTTATTTCCTTCAGACAGCAAGTGGAAGTTCATCTTCAACATTTTTAAGTAACTCCCCAGCCATCAACATCCAGGCTCTCATGCTGTATACCCAAATGCTGAATACCTGTAGAGGGAGAAAAACCCCCAAACCCACGAAATTTTTCTCTTAAGCAGCTCTAGTGGTTTAATTGTACTGCAATCTTTTATTCTTGTTTGGAACACAGACAACAAGCTCTGCACTACGTTTCCCCCCTGGTTCAACTAAACATCAGGTGCCTTTTTGAAAACACAAGGTCACTCAAGCAACATAAGCACAGGAATTACTGTTTTACAAACCTCTCTAAAATTTCCTAACCTTTCTATCTGTACATCCACCAAACTGAATACATCCAGTAACAACATGTAAAGCAAGGACGGGTTGCAGCCAGCTTAACACCTCCCATGCCAACTTTCAGTCAGGGATGAATTATGTTGGCAGCGCTATAAATCTCCAGTGATAAAAGTTTTTTTGTCATAATTTCACCAGTATTTAAAAAAAAAAGAAAAAGCTTAAGCATGCTCTGATGAAGTATCAGTGGCTTTTCTGTAATTTATACTCACATGCTTGAAAAATATAGAGTGTAATGAGCTCTCAAACACAGGGATTTATGCTGTGGTCTAAGAGGGATGGCTGGACTGTGGCTCTCCATCCCCACCAAAGCAGTGTGGGGTTTTAATAAGAGTTAAAAGTTAAAAATTAAACAACAAAAAAAAGATAAATCAGTGCTAAGTGTGCCTTGAATTTTAGGAAACATGACCAAATAAGGCAGCTGCATTGCCAAAACCAGGGAGAAGATGGTAGAAGGCAGGTCTAGCCCCCACTTTCAGCAACATGCTCTCCCACACAGCTCTTCACAAGCCGACCTGGCAGCAGAGGAGGGTGAATTTCTCAGCTTGCTGACACCATTAAGACCCACCACATTCAGCACCTACAGCAAAATATAGACACTTGGCTCCCCCATCGTGCTGCTGGACTTCTGTCCCTGAGCCCCCAACCCATGCACTGCAGACAAAGGATGGAGAGATGCAAAGGTCCGAGGGCTAAAAGAACGGCACTATCGAACAAACACCAAGTTAAACAGCTGGAAAAACTCAGAGTGTGCTTTGAATCAGCTCGGGTGATACTTTCTGATCTCTCTGTAATTTTTAAGAGCCAGACTGTTTGTAAATAATGTGCAACCCCAGACCCAGCCCTGCAGCAGCAGCCAAGTCTACTCGCCAGCTTCACTGCTGCCTTCCAGCAACTCGTTACGGCATCGCTTTGATTTCTGGAAAATAAAGTAACCACCTCTCCAGTATTAACACCTGGATGCTTTTTCTTTTTTCAGCTCAGAGAGATCCTGTAAAGACCCCACAAACAACTGTCCTGGAGGTACCCTCCTGCCACTTTAGCCCAGAGGTGTGGTGATGGGCTGCAGGGAAGGAAGGATGCACGTGATGAGCTGCTCGGGCTGCTGCTCGGGCTGCTGCATCAAACCCAGCTATTCACACACACACACACACACACACACACACACTCACACACACACACTCCCTTTGCCTCATTTTGTCTCAACTCGAGGCAAAGCACACGCTCCCTTATATGCCGCAACTTGAAGTGTTAGTAACCTTATATCAGCTTGGGGGCATACCTTTCCACTCGTAAAACCACGCAAACAGCCAGCTTGCCTTCCAAGCACTTAAAAAAAAAACCCCAGGCAGGAGTGTTTGGACATGTCAGCGGAAGAAATGCAGCAAGTGGAGGCGAGCCGAGCTCTCCACCATTCGCTGGAGGAGGGGGGCAAGCAGGACAGGCGTCTTTTGGGGCAACATCCTCATCTCCATGGGGACCTGCTCAAGGTGCTACAGGTGAGGAGGGATTTCGGTCGCAGAAAGATGAGTATTGCCCATATTTAAAGGGAGGACCCACTCCCACCCTAGAAAGATGTATGTAAGGCTATGGGAGAACTTTCTTCCCCCTCACGTTCCCCTCTTACAAAATGCTTTCCACCACCAGCACGTGAATTCATAAATAAAAAGCATAAATGGTCTAGAGACCCCCAAAAAATAATACATTAAAAAGTCACACAGGTGTTCTTTAGCTCAGATGCTAATTGCTGCTAGTGGCACCAACTAATCCTAAACATGGACTTAATCCCTATGAAATCCCATCATTTAAGAAACAACAGATGTCTTTCCACAGGCAAGGGAAGGATGAGGAAGGACCTGATAAGTGAGACTGTGGTGCTGCAACAGGCGCCGGTGTTTAGGGAAGAAGCTTCGTGATTTCCCACAGAGTTTTGAAACTCCAACTACTGTGCAAACACCTTCAGCGGATTTCAGCTGTTACAAAGGAAACCAATCCTTCTCCTGACTCCTCACCAACCAAAAGCAAGCAACACTAAACATACAGTGCTGGGGGAAGAAGCTGCCTCACTTTTTACCAGACAAATTTTTACCATACAAAAAGTAATGAGACTATCCAAAGAGGACCTACGTACAACGCAATTAAAAACTAATATCTAAGCGTTTCCAGACCTCCTCAGTACTGCAGTGCATGTGCAGAACACGCTCCCGTCCTCGCACGGCAGCACAGGTCCTTACAAGCTGAGAGACGTGTTTCCATACGCTAGATCAAAAGGCACTATCAGGTTTTACAACACATCTCCCGACACCACCAATGCAAGTCTCAAAGAGAGCAACAGCCAAGGTGGAACAGCGACTAACTCGCCTTTCCCAGTAAAGAAAAAACAGGGGGAAAGCAGTTGCTCTCAACAAGAGACACACACTTTTTTTTCCCCAGAGAGAGAGGCACACCAATAACAAGTCCTGATGTTACTTCAGAAAGGCACCTTAATACACACTCACAAACAGAAGTCTTTTTAACTGTTTAGGCAGTTAATTTTTGGCTTGCATCCTGCCCAGACTCTGTAGCACCTCGGACAAAAAAGCACTAGCTAGCAAGGAATGAGCTCCACCACCATGGCAGACTTCATGCCATGAAATGCTTCACTTCCCAGCTCTTGGTGGTGGTGGGTAGCTCTGTAATCTCACTTTTGGAAACACCAGAGACGGGGAAGTCAGATAATGCTGCAGAGAGCCCAGAAAGTCCTCCTTCCCACACCTGCCTGCTGGCAAGAAGTTTCACTCCTAGCTGGAATAGCCATCAGCTGTAGGGCTCACCTGATGGACTCCAGATCCCTCCTCCAATTACAACTGAGAACAAAGGGGAGGGAACTCAACCACCGACCCAAAATAGTCCTTGAGCTGCAAGCTGCAAGGAAAGAAAGGCAAAGTCATTCAAAAACATTAAGAACAAGCAGACTGGAAACAGAAATAATAATTTGGGTTAAATCTTCACTCAGACCTTCTGCAACTGGTAGAACCTGCCAGCAATTGGCAGAAAGATCTTCAGCAGCCTTAAAAGCAGACTCTGTAATGCTGTTTCTGATAAAGCACAGATTATTTTTAAGGTGAAGCACCTACTTCTACTGCAGGAAGCAGACGGTGTTTTGCTCCAGCGCCCACAACCAGGCACACATGATGGGAGACCACCTTCTCCTGGTGCTAAGAAGAAAATACCACCAGAGGGTTTGGTTAGCAGCAGCAGATGCGGTGACGGCACAAGTCTTGCTTCCAGACAAGAGTGATGTGTGAAGAAGCAGGGAGGGGGAAGAAGAAACCAAAAACCCAAGAGCACAGGGAAAAGGAAACGAAAGCACAGAACAAGAAACGAAACAGAGAAAGCGGGCAGGAAAATGCAGAAACCCAGAGGAAGGAGAGAACAGCCCCACACCAGCTCTGTGTGGAGAGCTGCTCCCAGAGGAAGGAGAGAACAGCCCCACACCAGCTCTGTGTGGAGAGCTGCTCCGGCCCTGGAGGCAAAGCTAAGCCTCCTGTGCTGGAGAGCCATCCAGCCGGTGCTGGGCTAGCCTGCTTCCCTGGGGCTGAAGGGTGCAGGGACAGGGAGGAACCCCTGGTAGCTTTGCTGGAGGAGGGACACCAATAAGACAGAGCGAAGACATCCTCTTGGACGTAAAGGAGATGACCTTCCTCGGCCCACCCAACATTTGTTTGGCATAGAGCTGCAGTAGGAATAGAGAAGCATCACTATGGTAAGTGCAGGTACCAACATCAACGGTCACAGTAACATAATAAACCCCCTGAAAACATCTGCACCAGGGGAAGGAGCAAAGCAAAGCAATCTCCAAAACTGAAACAGAGCCGAGGGTTCACCTCGGCTCTGTTTCTGCAAGGTGGCAACCTTGACTCGCCGAGCGGTGGGGACCAGTGGACAGCCAGGCAGGCCTTGCCACTCGAGGAAACAAAGCACGAGGAATGACATGGGCAAACCCAACTTTTGCCTCGAAAAAGCTGATGCAAAACCAAAGGGGAGGGTTAGGCACAACAGGAAGGCATCAAGGCAGCGGCTGGCACAGTGCAGCTGCATTTCTCTGCAGCTTTGGAGTATCAGGTTTTCTGTACTGAGCAAGCACCAGAAAAAGAAATGATTAAAGGAAATTTGACAAGGGAAGTGGGTGGATGTGGGCAAAGAAAAGGGAAGGAAGGAAAAGAAGACGCACAAAATCTTGGCAGAAAACCAACAGGTAAGAAGCAAAACAACCCAAAAAGCATTAGGACCCATCAGTGAGTTTACCCACCCTAAGGTGAAAAGAAAGGGTCAGCACAAGGTGCCAAGAGATGCTGCACTGCTCTGCTTTGCTGCAGGCTTGGAGAAGACCTCTCTTAACCAGTGCCAGGACGTATCTGACAACAGCCTCTCACTTGCTTTTGGTAGTCCACAGAAATGAGGACCACTGCAGCTTGCATCTGCCGTCAATCAACTCCACGGTCCATTTGTGCCTTTTTTTAGTCAAGTAACCCTTCAAATTTTATTTCTTTCTAAATTCCCACACTGCCTCAGAAGTGTAAGTCCTCCAGAAATCCAATGCTCCACTTAGCAAACTGGGCATGTGTCAAAAGCACTGTCTCCAGAGCTGTACTTTCAGTTTTACTGCTCTCTGTGCCCTCCTCCACACGGGTACATCTCCTGCAAGGATTACTGTTAAATAAGGGGTGGGTGGAAAGGAAGGAAAAGAAGAACACATTTTTTAATGAATCTGTTGAAGGTGGTAGTTCCTCCAGCCTGGTCCTAAAGCTGGTCCTAACACTTGAGAAAGCAAGAGGAGCACCTCTGCCAACGAGCCACAAGATCGCAACTCCTGCGGAAACAGGGCGCTGCCATTCAATGGATGGACAGATCAACAGTGCAATCCTGTTTCTGATGGGATGAGGCTGCCCACCTGCACTGCTTCAGTACCCAAACTTACCAAATACGTCTCTCCCAGGTTTAGTATCTCTGAAGGATCATTTATTCTCGTTCTGCTGGAGGGAAGGGAACTGAATTTACCCATTCCTCAAGCATGCCAGAACGCATAAGGAAGCAAAAGGAGGGATTGAAACCAATCATTAAGTTGTCTCTTGGCCCTCTCAGCTCCTCTTTTTCCATCCTTGTCCAGAAGGAGGAGGACAATTACCATCACTTCCCTGCAGTTTGGTGGCCGACAGGAAACAATTTTGTGGTTTAAATCCAGCTACCAGCGAACCAAGTCCACGTTAAGAGCGAGCCTCACCACACAATGTACTTTTGTTTGCAGCCTCAGGATTTAATTAAAGCGAGCAGATAAAGCCTACCTTTTAACCCACGCTCGAGGGTGCGCCCCAGCAAGATAAAAAACAGGCTGCAAAAACAGGTCGAAGACGATCCCACTGCTGATGCGGCATCTGCGCCACGCTTGAACATCATCCCACCACGCTTCTTGCTGAGGGGAGCCTTGCCAGGAAAAAAACCCAAACCCTTACTTTCTGGCCCAAAGGCAGGTTGTTCATGTTTCTCCTCTTTGACAAAGGATTGGGGTTATCCGAGGGCTGCCTGTAGCCGTAGCGTGGACCGATGTAGAGAGAAATTCAAGTCTGGCTCCCTCCCACTTGTGGCAATTTTCTTCCCACAGGTCTCCTGTCCAGCTGTCTGACCACACACGCCCTCTGTATGTCTCCCACCGACTGCTCCTTTCCAAGCCATATCCAAGTAGAAAGGGTAAATTCCCCCCCCCAATCCTTTATCCAACAGAGCTGCTATTCCCTTATAAACAGCGACTTCTCCCAGTAACTGAACAAAGCAGCCACTTGCATATTTTAAACAGGCATATTTTCAGGCCACGAAATTAACAGCTGTATTTTGGCAATGCTTCATGTCCTATTTGTGAGCAATAATGTCATGACATACAGAGCATCCCATTTCTTTCTCCCCAAGCTTAAGCTTGCAGCAAAAGAAAAAAAAAAAGTTGGCTGAATGTGCTGCCTATGACAGCTACAGAAAAGTCATTGGGATTGGGCAAAAGTGTGGTAAAAAATGAAGGGGGAGGAAGAAAAAAAAATTACCTATTTTTTCAGTGTAAAGGGCAAGCTGCAATATTGGTAGGCTCAGTATTTAAAGCAAGCACCACTGGTGCCTGCTCAGTGATGGAGAAAAGCAGAGTCTGGGGGATGAGCAGAGGACAAACAAATGTTGAGTCTACTTTAATTTTTCTTTCCCTGGAATAGGAAAAAAATACATCGCCCCGAAGCATCGGCGCGATCTCTCGCCACATTCTGCTGTCCCACATGACACCACAGCAACTCCCTGCACCGCCCCGAGACGTATCCCTCTTAACCCAGCTTGTTAAAAACCTCCGGGGGACTGGTCCCACTTGCAGACACTTGGCACGTGCGCCCCGGGCTCTGTGGAATAAATCAAACACGCGTTGGCCAAGCGGCGGGGACACCCCCGGGATGAAGTCACCGCCTGGCTTGGGCAGGGCGTCGCAGCTCCATCCCAAGCAGCGAAAGGCTGCGGACCAACACTTCCTCGTTCTCTGACCTTTTCCATTTAATTACTTCCTGTGACTTTCTTGGAACCATGCATCGGAACGAGCAGGCGGCTGCCTCCGGGCGTAACCGAATCGCTTTAAGGGCTCAGCTCCATCATCCCACTCACGAGTGGAAAGGAGCCAGAAGCCCACCCGGGAGCTGCCAGCTGCGGAGAGGGTCACCGCTAGCAGTGGGCAGGCAGCTGCGCTGCCCAAAACTTTCCCAGCCCACCACTTAGCTTCGTGCTGACGACTCGTTACCCGGAGAGGAGCCCCCCCCCCCCCGCGTTTCTCCCCACCCTGCAGTGTGCAAAGGGGAAACGCAGGGGTGATGGGGAAGGAGGGATGCAGAACGAAAGGCTGTGATGCAGAAAGTGGCGCTCGCTTTGCAATGACAAATTGACCTCTAAGTATCGATCCGAAATGGTGCAGTCGTGGAGGGACCAATGAGTTTCCAGCATCCTGAGCCCTGTTTTCTCCCTCCTCGGTTTTTATAAATCGTTTCAAAATGCTATCGAGCTGTGCTCAAGGAATTAAAAAAAAAGAGCCAAAACCAGGGGGAAAACACCCCCATCACTCAATTGAAGAGGGTTATTTTAAAACACATCCTGACACTGGTCTTTTTTTTATATTTTATTTGGTGATCTGGCTGTTAACATTTGCTCACAGTGCACTCAGTGAAATGAGAATAGCTATGCAAATTAAAGCCAGATATCTAGGGCAAATAGCACGCTATACTACCATTGTTCTGACAGCTTGAGAAAACTTATCAGGAGAGCCTGTCCTTATTTCTTTTAACACCATATATGTTGAAAACAAAACAAAAAATTAAATCACTTCACCCACCACCGAAACGAAAAAACAACCCATGAGTCACCGGCTTCAGCGACGCTATCAATCAATGCAGGCTGGAAGCGAAGAGCTTATGGAGGAAACCATGGCTTACCTAAACCACCTCGCCGTGCCTTGCAAGGCAAAGGCCCACACTAAACTGCAGCCTCTGAAACAGCTGCTCGGGGTGTGTGCTGAGGTAAGGACCACGGCACATCATTTACGCTGAAAACCAACTCATTCAGCCAATGCTGGGGCTGTGAAGAGGGTTGGGTACCAGCTCCCTGGGGCTGCCAACACTCTCCATCTCCCAGGAATGAAGCACAACGTTGCTGGGTGAATCCCTGGAGAGGTGGTGGATCCAAGAGCCTCCCTTCTCAGTCCAGGTAGGACACACATGAAAACCCATCACCCAAAGCTCCTTCAGCATGGCAGCACAACGGCATGTGGAGAAAGAATTTGCTCTAAAACAAACTGCAGCCTACAATTAAAGAAAAAACCCCAACCCCAAACATCAGAGCCAAGCGCTCACTCTTTTTACACAGACACTCACCTCTGCACTGAGCCCTGCAGGAAAACACATTCAGAGCAACACCTGCCCAAGAGATGAAGGATGGCAAGCACCAGCTTTCATCTGCTGAACCAGATTAGGATTGCCCCTGTGATACTGTGCCCAGAGAAAGGAACCCACCTCTACTCCTCTTGTCCAATTTGAAAAACAAAACAAAAAAGAAAACCCTAATCCGAGAACTGGAGGTGTTTTATTGGAAATGAATTGACCACATTCCTCCAGCCTACTAGGTCATGGCAATGCATGAGACAGAAATGCAACCTTTTTTCTGTTGGTGGGGGGAGAAGAACCATAATGACTTCAAAATAGCCACAATTTCAGAAGCTATACATAAACATGTATTTATAGTCTCTTCATTAAGAAGTGCCCACATAACAATTCCCCTTAACACCCGCGTTACAGACAGAAGCCATTTCCTCCACCACTCACATTTCCCCAGTAAACAGCCTTAAAATCAGCCCAACATTACAAAGGTGCAAGCACAGCGCACATCGCCTATCATGATTTTTTTTCTTTTTCCTTTCTGTTTTCTCTTTGAACTCCAAAACAGAGCCGAAAAAGAGTTGCACAATTTCAAGGTCGCTTTATAAGCCCTAAGAGAAGTCATTTTAAAGCGCAGCACATCCTATGGCGCTTGGCACGAAACCAGTGCTGCACGCCAGTGAGTCATGGCTCTTGACTGTCAAAACCCAGAAAGAGATAGCCAGGAACAACGTTCAGGGCTGGTAACAGCCTTTCCTGTAACGCCGCCGCCGCTGCAACATCTTCGGGGTTTGATTTCGGGGAGGGTGGTTGTTTAAGAAGGGCAAAGAGCACCGGCAGGCATTTTGGAAGCCTTTGGTGTAGCCTCTCTTGGGGTGGAAGGGGGGCTGTGTTTTGTGGGAGCAGATTGAGCAGGGGTGCCTGTGGGGGGTAGAAGTGCACAAGTACCCCCCACTTTCCCTCAGGATGGGGTGAGGATGCATCACCCACACGTCCTCCAAGATGGGGTGGGGGTGCAGCAGTCCCTCCTCACACACCTCCCCTCAGGTCAGGGTGGGGGAGCAGCAGCCCCCCCTCACACACCTCCCCTCAAGACGGGGTGGGGGAGCAGTCACCCCCCTCTCACACACCTCCTCTCAAGACGGGGGGGGGGAG
>VXBZ01001754.1:19745-31840 GCA_013399135.1 Heliornis fulica | reverse complement strand
CCCCCGCTCCGCAGCCCCCGAGCCCCGCCCGGCTCGGCTCTCGCCTCACCTCAGCTTGTCCCGGCTGACTTCAGCCCCGCTCGGTACTGTTCGGCCTGAGCAAGTGAGGCTCGGCTCAGCCCGATCTAGCCCTTTTCAGGCCTGCTGGGCCTCAGCCCAACTTTGCCCAGCTCGTCAAGGTTCGGCCCGACCTGGCCAGGCCCAGCTCTGGGCGGTTCAGCCCAACCCGGCCTGACTCGTTTGTCATGGCTGACAAGACCCATAGGAAGCATATATGTGCCCATAAGCGATGAGCACAAGGCCGTGTGCGCGGTGAGGGGTTCAACGGCCTGTTGGTAGAGGAGCTCAAGGAGGTGGCGTTGCCCACACGGAGCCACAGCCAGAGGTTCCTCACCACCTTTGCATTCTTCCCACCCCATCATGCCCTCTACAAGAGCTCAGTCTACCCTTGGAGGTGTGCTCAGCGGCACTACAGGGTGGGTGCAGGCATGGTGGTACCATCACACGGCTATTTTTGTAGGTAATTTTAATTGGTTTTTAATTTGCTACATTGAACAATGCAGTACCCATGACGACTCTCCCAAGTTCCTACACTCACAGTCCACAGCTACACTTTGGCATCCCAGCCTGCTTGGTCCACAGAGGACGGGGTGGCAAGAGCTGACTTAGTTTGGCACGTGAAGTTGCATAACTAGCAGTGAGTTTTAGCTTTGCTTTCTCCATCAGGTGCTCTGTGACCTAGGAGAAGAAATCTGTCTGTGCCACCCAAGCACATCACCTTGCCCTCAACTGCAGCATCTCTTTCCCAGTGTGGGTGGGGAGATGTCCTGTCTCTGCTCCCACCATGCAGGGATATTCAGACCCCATATCGCTGTGATTTCTAAAGAAGTCACTTACCAACATCTTTCAAGTCTAGCCTATGGGATTTAGTCTTCAGATTTTGGGATGTAAGTTGTGTTTCTGCTCTGTTGGGTTTCAGCTTCTAAGTGCTGTAAATTTTCTTTTCAGAAACATAAGTGGAAACTTGAAGAAAAATCTGTGGACCGCTAGTAATGCGACAGAGGCAAGAGCTGATGAAAGCTTTGAGGTCTTCTTTATGGGAAGTTACCTACAGGGAAAAGCAGCAAGTCCTACAGAGACGGTACCAGGATCTGCAGCTTTGGTGGTGTTGCACCACACTTGCCACTGCTAGAGGTTTAGCCATAACACCAGCTATGAGACTATGAGAGTGCAAGCCCACTTCCCTGCCCTTGGCAGCCTGTGGCACGCTCATTTGGGTGGCAATGCTCCTTTCTCCCCATCCCCTTTCCAACCATTCATTCCTCTGCAAAGCATAGCTTGACATCCCCTTGTCTCTGGTAATATTTCCTCCCTCCCACCATGCCCCATTGGGGTGTTGCACTGCTGGGTCTGCTAAATGGTCCCAGCTAATAATACCCCCTCACTCCCACCCCGATACCTCTTTATTTTGGAAAGTTATTCAAGGATGCAGCTTGCAGAATGGCACGATAAACATCTTGGCAAAGCTGAGATGGCAGCGAAAGGAAGTGTCAGGGCAGGAGTAAGTGGTTGGGAGCAAGGAAATGGCAGGAACGTCTTCAGCTGCTGTGCCATAAAAGACCAGATGTAATGATTTGACACACTTCCACCCATCCTATGTATATATTTTTTTCCTCCAAACAACGCTGAGATTGCACAGGCGTCTAACATCCTTTGAATCTTTCATGCCAAAAATTTCCATGGTCAGCAGGAGCATTGACATGCATGAAGAGGGGCTCATGGCATTTAGCAGTTGGCTACTACAGAACCAGAATAAGGGCAAAGTTATGGCCATGTGAAAATCCCAGCACACAATCATGTAATTAGAAAGGCCATTATAATGCATATACAGCCGAGGAGGTCTGGGTGTTAATCACTCTCTGATTAACATGTGAGAGCTTGACCATATGATCTGGATGTATTTTTGTGTACATGTTGTGTGTGCGTGTATCTACCCCAGTGGCAAGAAGTGAACCTGTTTGAGACTTGGAAGCTGAAGTTTTACTCGATCTAGTTTCTTGAGTCACTTCCTGTGGATTTGCAAGATCTCACATTTGATCTCTGCTTTCACTGCCCCGCTAATCTGGAAGCCGCTACGCTGTTTGTTCTCCGAAGGATTTCTCTCACTGCACAGCCCTCTTACTTTCATACTGATAAAGACTGAATTTTATTTCTCTAAAATTCAGGTTACCCTGCCGGCTCTTGTGAGTAGCACTTTCGAGATGACTGACTTTTCTGAATGAAAAGGCTCTCAGAGGTGCGATTTCTGTTCGTGCATTGTACTGTTTGTATACAGAGCTTCTGCTTACACACAGAATAGCGCTTCCCCGTGATGCGATTGTTACGGTACCTAGAATTAATTAGCCATTGGTGGCAGAGCTTCAAAACAGCAGCTTCTGCATGCTAACTACTTGCATGCTATGAGTACTCTGCATTTGGTGTTTAAAAGGAAAATTTATTTTGCAGAGTAATATTTTAGCCGTGGCAGAGGACCTTGCCTGGACTGAAAATGGACTTTCCCAAAGTGCTGTTACACTTTTAGACAGAACTTTCTTTTTTTTTGGGGTGACAAGCACTGGGATTTGAAGCATCAAAGTTTAGGATGGCATTTATTGCAGGGCTTGCAATGTAGCCCGCTCACTTCACCCAACTCTTGCTTTTAAAACCCGTACCTCTGAGCTGAGAAATCTTCCGCAGTGTTGAATCTAAACGTGAATACTTTGTTTGCTGTGCTAGTTTCAGTGACTTTTCCACTGACTCACATGGTGACTTTGAATGAGTGAGGAGTAGAAGTCAGCAGCCCTGAATCATGCCATCTCCAGACAGCTACCCCCCCTCCCTGATAATTCTTTGGAGCAGCAATCATATTTAAAAAGCAGTGATTACACCCGAGTTTTCCCCCATTATAATCACTCAGAATTTAAGAGCCACAGAAACGATCTGCAACATTTGCAGTCAGCTTAAAAAGCTTTCAGAGTCGTTGACACATTTCGGGAGGTCAGGAGTTTGGGAATACAAAGAAGCTTTTTTTTTTTTTTTTCATTAGGAGTGGGATTTCAGCAGGCGGTTTGGAGAGTTGTTGGGAGGATTTCAGGCACCTGCCAGGGGAAGAGGAGGCAGAGGACTCCTTGCACTCTTTCCAGGATGTCTTTCTGAAGGGCAGGAAGACTGGAGCAGGGAAGCAGAGAGGAATCCTTTCTGCCAGATGGGATACATTGCTCCAGAGCTCACTATCCCACTGTTTTTGTCCTTCATTGTTTTTTATAACCACATTTTTACTAGGACAGAGCTGCAAGAAAGCTTATGTGATCTCTTCAGTACTGCATGTGTGTGCCTCTGCACAGCTTTAGACCTGGGGCTGCTGGTCAGGGTGGTGGGGGGAGAAGGGAAAGGGGGAAATGAGGAAGGAGAGTAAAGATATCCAAAATAACCCAGTGCTCACCAGTTCCAATAAAATAAGTATCTGGTTAGAGGATCAGCTCAGTGCTTTCAGCTGAAAGCAGAGGTAGATCAGGAGCTCAAGCCCTTTCCTGGACACCACAATGTCCACCTGGGCCACAGCAATGTCCTGATTGCCAGGAAGGCATTGACCAACACTTGCCATGAGTCACACGTATGGGACAAACCTGGGTTCATTTGTAGCTCTTTTTGCAAAACCATGTGCCCTCCTTCCTCTTCTCCCAAAATAAAAGCAAGATTTATTGAAATGAGGGGATTGTAAGGAAAACAGGGCTTTTTCAAAACCCTTGCTTTCCCACTGGGTGCTCTCATGTCTTCTTAATATTCAGCAGTAAGTGATTTATAGCCCTCCTGTCACGATGGTTTGGTGTTTCCCTTGTGTGCATAACTTCCTTTTGATATAAAGGGATGATAACAAACCCAAATTGTAATCTCACGAGCACATGACACAGTCTTTGTGGTGCAGATAGCAGGAAAATGCTCTGATCTTGAGTTCAGTGCTTCAGCCTCCCTCCCAGCCCCCCAAATTTCACCCTGGTGACAGGGTGGCATTAGCAGGTTTAGTGAGACAGAAGTATTTTCTGGGGTGATTCCTTCAGACCTTTCCTGGGAGTCCTGCTAGAGTCAAGTTCCTGCCCTGAGCTCAACAAGAGATGGGCACGGGGCTGCTTGAACTTACTGTGTATCTTATTTTGCCAAAAGCTTGGAAGGAAAAACCTGCTGCAAAACCTTCACATATCACTGTTGGTTCCTCAGGAGTGCTTTGCTTCTGCATGTTCCTGGCTCTGAAGGTGTCTTGGCCCATTGGATCAAAAAATAAGTGTGCACAAACTCTGCCAGTGTCACAGATGCACTAACAAGGTCGGGATTACTCCTAAAGCTACTTTTGTAGTCCTAAAGTCCTACTTTTGGCCTGAGGGAAGGGCCACTCTCCTCTCAAGATGCCTTTCCACCCCTGAGAGATTTCAGCATTTATGATACAGCTGTTTCCAGGGCCTCATGGGAGTGGAATAAACAGATGCCAAATAATCTGTTTTTACTTCAGGGAACACAAAAGTGGATGGATCTGGGAAAAATGCTGGAGTTGTAAACACCTTATCCTCCCCTCCTTGGGAATCACTTGAACTAGGCTTGGACAATTAAGCACATTTTAAGGAAGTTGCCTTCCAATACTCAAACATCACTAGATAACTGGTGTTGCTCTTCTCACAGGGCTGAAGCCTATATCTCTCATCTACTACAAAGCTTTCTGGTTGGACTCAGCAGGTAGTCAGGAGACACTGTTGACTAGTTTCTTTGGCACAACCAGTTTTCATGGCTTGACCTGCCTTTCTCACCTATGGTCTTGCTGTGAGTAGAGGGTTCAGTATCTGAGCTGTTGTCTTCGCAGGTTTGCCCAGTCCAGGCCCAGCCGTGCCAGACCCCCCTGTGCAGGTATTGATTGGGAAAGGCTTCTGGAGTTAAATTAAGCTTTTGAAACATGGAAATGAGGACATGGCTGGGCCAGACATTCAGTGGTATATGGTACACAGGGGAAACAAGTGGAGCAAGAGCTGCATGTGCCCTGCTTGCATCCTCCTTAACTGAGCCCTCGGCTTCAGGACTGCTCATCAGGCACTGACCCACGCTGTCCTTTACAAATGCTTGACAATATTTAATTTCAAAGGGTAGCAGTCCACCCTCCTCTCCAGGCAGATATTTTCCCTTGTGGTAACGTCCTCATAACAACTCCAGCTAGGCAAATATAGCATATGTCTTCTGAGTGTCCTGGGAGGTCTTGAAGGTGGATAGATGGAGCTGCAGAAGGTTCATGGCTAGCCCTGTGCACTGCTGGATCACATTGCCAGGGATAAGTGGCAGCACAAGATGAAAAGCTGGCAGGAGGGTTTAATGGTCAGGCAGAGAGCACCACCTCAGACAGCCATCCTTTGAGATGGCTTTCCATTCCCATGGAAAATAATCACACTCTCCTTTTCTGCCCTTTGTAATCACAAACATACTATGCTTCCCTGCCCACTTCTAAGGAGAAAAGCAATTAGTCACCCCACACAAACCTTTCAGGACTATACATACACACTGGTATGTATTCCAGCTCTGTCTGCAAGGGAGTGAAGACATACAGCTCTGCTCTGTGCGTGGTTATTAGCAGACGCTGCCATATGCAGAAACTGGGTGCGAGGCCTTTGACATGCTCACCGCCAGCCGCACCTCCAGCAGCGTGTGCTGCTGGAGCTTAACGAAGTCCAGAAATGCAAGGCCGGGTTATGAGAGTTTCACGCCTGCAAAGCTAAAAGCAATGGGCCTGCCTCCCCAGAGCTCACTGCCTGCTCACAAAACTCCCTTGTTTCACACAGGAGCCTCTCCTGTAGAGTAGCAGGGGAAAAAAAGAAAAAAAAAAAAAAGGAAAAGAAAAAGAAAAAGGACTGGTTATTGCTGGGTGCACGTTCTGACCTTAAAAGCTGGAAGCAAAAACAATCCAAGATATGGATTGGGGGAGAGGCTGTTTAGTAGGGTCTGTTGTGACAGGACAAGGGGTGATGGTTTTAAAATAGAGGGAGGCAGATTTAGATTGGATAGTAGAAAAAAAGTTCTTTACTGTAAAAGTGGTGGAGCACTGGAACAGGTGGCCCAGGGAGGCAGTGGATGCCCCATCCCTGGAGAAGTTCAAGGCCAGGTTGGATGAGGCCCTGAGCAACCTGGTGTAGTTGGGGTTGTCCCTGCTTCTTGCAGGGGGATTGGACTAGATGACCTCTGGGAGTCGCTTCTAACCCTAATCATTCTGTGATTCTATGATTCTATATGGGGCGTACTGAAACAGCAGCTGAAGGGCTTTTTATGGGTCATTCTACAGTCGTAGATAGCATCGTGCTAAAATTGCAAGCGGGGAGGACTGGGGGTTAATTTAAAGTTTATTGTGACAAAGAAGAATTATGTAGAAAGTGCTGGAAAACAGCAAATGGAAGACGTTCTGGAAAATAACCTTAATTTCCACAGTCAGTAGTATTCACTTAACGTTGCAGTGAGTGTGAGGGAAACTAGATCTGTGTCAGGTAAACATTTGCTTTTGATTCTGTTTTTCTCTTGGAGTCTATAAGCCCCATCATTTCCACTCAGAAGGGTATCCTGAAAGCTGTATTTAGGAAGAAAATTTCATCCCCTCTTGCACGTACTTTTAACACGTGATAATTGTTTAACTGCAGCCTTACAAAGTATGGCTGGAGGGGAGGTTTGTACGGGAGGAGTTGCTGGTGATAACTGCCTGATTCGACCCTGCTGAAGGCACCAGCATCAGAAGAGACTTTATATTTTATCTTTAGTGTCTTATAGCAAATTCCCTTCTCTGGATTTCACACACTGGAATGTGTGAAATTTTCCCATTGATGACACAGGGAACACATGTGTCTCGTAGCACCATGTGCAGCTTCAGTGTCATATGTCTTCAGTGTGGGCATCAATCTCTCCAAACTTCTGGGCCTCTCTTCAGAAAGGTTTTCAATTGCCTTACATTTCTGGGGGAACAAAGAACAAGATCCTCAACAGTATCAAGACACCTGCTGCCTTATAGGTCCCTAACTTGGCAGCACTGTGGCATTTTTAGCATTTTATCACTTCTATTTTTTTTTAAGCAGAGAGCTAGAGAGACTATAAAGACATTTTGGTGACCAATGATATTTTGTTTAATGCCATTTGTTTCATTTTCATCAGACCACTGCAGAATCTGGGGCTTTTATATTTTTTTGTATTCTGCTGCTTCTCTCCCACCAGATCTGTTCCTTCCACACAGCATAGTCCAAAACTCACTGAGTTACCCTAACCCGTGTAACCACGTGGCTCTGCATACCAAAGCCATCGTCACATTGCTGGTATTTAATTTATTACAGCACAAAATGCTCTGGATAACTGTGACATTGAAAAGCTGCTTATAAATTGGTTCCTGCTCAGCTCTGAAGAGCTTTGGGTCTTCTCTTTGACATTTCTAAAGAAGTAAAAAAGACAAAAGGTTTCCTACAAGACTTGATCAAACTCCTGGGAGATGGCAGTCTGAATTTTGGCCCTTCTCTTCTTTGGGGTCACAGGCAAACTGGGCTAAGTCTTTTTCTTCTTGAAAGAAAGACAGGTAGATTTAAAATCCAGGGAGGGTGCAAAGCAAAGGGGATTTCACCTTGCTGTAGCTAGTCAAAGTCAACTCTATTCCTTCTACTGATGCATTTTACCTGTGGTTTTACCTATGGTATCAAAGCAGCCTTTGAGGAGGTACCAGAGCCTGCTGCCCTCTGCTTTCTGAAGAATATAAACAGCGCAAAGGACTTTGTGCCACTGCTGTCACCAAAATCACAGCCAGAGCTTTACTTGACCATAAAATCTGCTATACCAGAAAGCATTGGAAGCTTTGCAGTAACTTACTTTGCTGTATGCAGTAACCCCAAAAGAGACTTTGACCTTCTAACAATGGTACTTCATTATGCCAGAATTTCTTAGATTAATTTTCCAAGTTTCGGGGGGGAGATAATCGCTGAGGAACACAAGATCTTGAAAAACGTTATTCACCCAGGTAATAAATGATATATGGCAACTTTTGATATAGTTAGTGCATCAGTGTAATTATGTCTGGTCTTGCATACCAATTTTCATGAGTATCCTTCGCAGTCATTTCATCACATCAAGGGCAGAGAAGAGCGCTGGTCTTCCCTTACAGCTGAAGAAATCACAGCCCGTGGAGATACCCAGGTGTTGGGGAGAACTCCAACTCAGGAGCACTTGGGAATCATCTAGGACAGGAAGACAACTCCACTTGATCTTAATTCCCTGTGATTATTTGTGTGTCTGATTGCCAGGCTGCAAGTGGTATTTCAACCACCTAAGTCCTTCCCTTACCCTGTGATTTACTATCAGAAAGGATAGAAATAAATTCTAACGAGTTTGAGAGACGTACCAGAATTACTTCAAATTTAGAACTTTGGAGTAAAGTGAAGCACTTCAAGCCAAAACACAACACTGCTTATTCTCTTCTCATAGTGTATATCAGTGTGGATTAAAATGAAGAGCTGCCCTGTCAAACTTAACATGGTTGTAATTGTTTGCCCAGTGTAGCCTGAGTAAGAGTGCTCCAGTGTGAACAATCACCCTAGAAAAATTCTACCCTAGAAAAACGCCCTGATTTCCAAGTTTGAAAATAACTCTCTACAGATGAAACACTTTTTTCACCCTCCAAAGAAGTGTTTTCACCTACAAATAGTTTTTGCTGCCTAAACACAAGCCCTTTCCTTTGCACTTGTGCCAGCATGTAACTTGGATAAAGAATTAAACTTAGATTCTTAGTTATAATGCTTCCCCCAACTTTTTTTTTTTTTTTTAATAATGACTGGAAGACATATGCTGTCTGTCTTCTGAATTTTAATCTTTCTAATGAAGGTGTGTTTGAAGAAGGCACGCCCTTCAGAAAATGTTTTGCGGTATCATATTTGTGTCTTTAGTGTAGAGGACCAGCTGCCTTTTCAATTTTAAATGCACTTTTCAGGGTCTTACATCACAGAGGCCTAAATTAAAACACACTTACCATAAAGGGGTGCAGCATATGCATTCATCCTGGAAATTGTACTGTGACATGAAAGATATCCAAACACTATATGTAATTTTGAGGATGAGCAAGGCTTGGCCTTTCAGATGTCCCACGCGGGGGAAGCACCCACATCCCGCAGAATTGCAAGTGTCTGAATCATGGAAGTCGGATCACAAACCTTCTAATTCCCACTGGTTTGAAGAAGTATGTGATTGCAAAAAAATTGATTCCCGGCGCTGAATTGGGGGTGGCTGATTGCCTGTGAGGGTGTGAGCCTGTGAGGGACACCCTGCTGCCAGGCACCTGGGATGCTGCAGAGCTCTGGGATGAGGTAACGCTCCCTTTCTCCCTCCCAGCTCCTCCACCCCATGGATTTCAGGCTTGGAGGTCAAGGTCTGGTGGCTTCCTGTGGCATGTAGTGGTTTGCAGGCTGAGTAGGGGTGTAAAGAATTGCTGTTGAGATCTAGGTGACTTCCACTTAATTAAAACTAATAATTTTTTGTTTGTTTGTTTTCTGTCCAGTATGGTGGTATATATAGTAATAAAACTGGTGCCTTTGTTTTGGATATACATACACCATGGTGAGACCAGCAGCTGGCCTTTAACATAGCACCCTACAAGTATGCAGCTATGGAAACCTTGCCATGGGCTGTGCATCCAGGCAGAACCAGAGTCCTCCTTTCTGAGTTCATATGGGATTGATGCCAAATTCATCCTCCACCTCCATGGCTCCTGGGAGCAGAACAGTAGCTTCAGAGACCACTGGCTCCATCAACTTGCAGTATACAGAGGGACTCCCCCCAAATTCCAGATGGACTGAGATGTTCCTCTTCTGCTTGAATTCCCTGACAGTCTTTACATGCAACTCACTGCTGGAGGGAATGATTGTGCAATCCAAGTATCAGCTATTGGCAATTCCTCTAGTAGAGCATCAGGGTTGGGGTATCCCGGGCTTGCTTAGGAGGCACACTGCTCTCTCATGTCTGGGCATTGCAGTAAGTGTTCAGCTGCCCGTGGGGTTATCAGGCTGGACACAAATGTGCTAGTCACTAAAGGAAGAGGAAATATGGGAATATTCACCACCAGAAGACACTGCCTCCCTTGATGTTTTCATTTGCAAAACAGTGGCTCACAGAGAGTTTTGAACTGGAAGGTGGTGTTGATCTTTTTAATTTTCCTCTTTTGACTTTGGTTTCCAGTAGGGGAGTTTCTGGAGTTACTTAATGTTGTCATCGAGTCCTAGGGATTCCCCTCCCTGTCCTCTTCCAGTTGTGTTACATCTCCCAAGTTCACTGCAATGCAAAATTGCTGATAGAGGACATTTCTGTTTAAACTGTGAGCCATGAATACAAAAGGTGCTCCTCCCAAAGGAAATGCTCTTGTTCTTTCTATTTCCATGTCCTCAAATAAATCTTGAATCTTTGCTCCATAGCTGGGTAGGTCCACTTGGGACTTCCCAGGTTCCTATAAATTCTGATTTACGTTCTTGTGTTCACAGAACCAGATACTAAATCCATCTTACTGAAAAAACCCCCCAAAAACCCCTAATTGAAATATTTTGCTGAAAAATGTCACAGCATAGGGATTTTTGAAACAAAATCCCAAGAAATATTTTTTTTTGCTCTTCTAAACTAGGAATAAACAAAAGAAAGCACATAAACCCCTTTGTTTGGAGAGGAACTGGAAAGGTCTGATAGGTTGTACACAGTCCTAGCTTCAGGGAAAGGAGACCCTGGCTTTGTCTTTTTATGTGTATTTGTGGGGGTTTGTGTTGAATATGGTAGGGTCTGTCTTGGGAAGTTTCATCGTGATGTTGAGGAGAAGGCGGCTCTCTCAGGCACTAAGGTGGTTCCTTTGGAAAGGCTGAAATCTGCTTGCCCTCAGGTGCCCCTGAACTCCTGTACAACCTCAGCCAAACTGTGGGTGCTCTGCACCCTGCTTCTCTCTGACTCAGGGCAACCAGATCCCAGGGTCCATCCTGGCCTTCTGACAAGCATCTTTGGAATATTGTTTTGTCCTGGTTTCTGGGTATGTTTTTTTTTTTTCTCCCAACAAGCCCTTCTTAATATGCAATGAACAGACCTTACTCCATGTCAAGAAGACAGGATTTGCCCATGCAGGAGACACATGCCTGACCCATCTCACCACCCTCCCCAACTCTTCATCCCTTCTCTGCTCTTTTCTCCCTTCAGAGCCACAAATCAACTAAGCACTTTGTAACTTCGCTGCATTTCATATACCCCTGTTCTCTCAGATCTGGGGGGATGAATTCCCTTCTGATCCCACGCAGAGGGAAGGATCATCCTTGTGCGTGCAGCATCTTTAGGGTGCAGCACACAGGACCTCAGTGCAGGGATTCCCTGAGCGGATGCCAGACGCCGTGTTCCGCTCCACCACGTAAAAATGAAAGCAAGCGCGGCCACAGCAAAACCACCGAGAAGCAGCAGAGCTTCATGTGTTTGGGGAGACAGTGCAAGACACCCAAAGCTTTACTTCACATTTTCAGGGGGTGCAAAATGCACGGACATGTCTGTCAGCTGGACCTCCAGAAGGACAAACTGTCTCCAGGATCACCGGTACAAAAAGCAACCCTACAACCGGTGTCACAGGATTTCCGCAAGCTTCTGCTTATCTTCTAGACAAATCTCTGGGGGAGGAAAGAGCCAGACACACACTCACAGGTACAGTGAGCACAGCTGTCTGTTGTGGGGCTGCAAGGAACCGCCGGAAACCCGCGGAGGAAGATGCAAAAAAAAAGTGAAAAGTGGAAGAGGGGGGAGGGAAAAAAGCTGCTTTTCTCAAAGCTTGGCTGCCCATGCAAACAGAGTGACATCCCGAAAGAGCCACCAGCATTAGGCAGGTTTAGACCGTGACAACCTGACTGTGTTCTGTAGATGCAGAAATAAAGGGGAAGAAGCTTTGCTGCACAAGAGTGCAGCGGTCAGCGCGCTGAGTTCAGGGACTGAGCTGGAAAATGGAGAGAAAAAGAGCTGGATTGGGTCAATTCCCCACTACATCCACTCCCTTCCTACTCCCC
>VXBZ01001754.1:2699-19693 GCA_013399135.1 Heliornis fulica | reverse complement strand
CTTGAGGGAAATAAGAAAAAACCCAACGTGTTATTTTGGGTCAACACGAATCGCATGTTGAATGTAATGGTTTTTTTTGAGGTTAGTTACCCCTCTTGCTTCTCACTTTCTTTTATTTCAGGTCTCCTTTGAGTGGAATATGCCACTTCAAAATATAAATCAAAGGGTTGTGTCTAAGAAGCATTGAAATAAAATGCTGTGGCATTTTCAAAACAGTTTCCTTCAAGGAATGTAGATTTGTATGTCTTTCCCCCTATATTTTGGGTACAGTTTAAAGTATTTGCCCTGTTTTGTTCATTTTGGAAGCTCCAAAATAGCGTGGTTGGGGCTTGTCTTTTTTTTTTTCCTAGAAATTTTTTCGGGTTCTTTTGGCCTCATTAAATTCCTGATGAGCAGTTGCTTCAGCAGAAACAAGAAAAGGGAGTCATGTAACCTGGGGAATGGGTGGGTTGAAGCTCACACTAGCAAAAGACCCCAGGGGGACTACTTGCAACTCCTGGTAGCATCTTCAGGGCATAGGATGAGGCTCACAACAATGCCTGTGGCAGAGCCCAGAATATGGCTGAAGGCAAAGATACTGAAGCAGCAGTGAGGCAAGACTTGAAGAACAAGGGATGGGGTGGATGCAGCTTTATGGTGCTGGGTTTTAAGTGGCTGTGCCACTGGATGGTTGGTTTTCTACCAACCACATCCCCAGCACCAGCCTTTCATCCCAACGGACTCCAGGGTTTCTCGGTTTGCTGGCAGGTCATGAGGTCGATGTGTAGGGTCATGCAAGAAGTGTTAGGGACCAGTGTTATGGGAACTGTGCCCATCCCCTGTGGGGCTCTGCATGGCTCTCTCCTCCAGCAGGTTTGCTCTGTTGGGGCTACGGGTGCGGAGATGCACTCGGAGCTACCTCCTTTCTCGAGCTGGGGGCTTGCTCTCTCACCAGCAGGCAGGCTAGGGATGTATGGAGAAGCAAAGTGCCTTGTGCTCACCCCTGATAAGAGAGGTGATGCTGATAGGCATGAGAGAAACATCCCAAGCAACTGACTGAAGCTGAAATGTGGTTTGCAGCTCAAGTGTTTGCCTGGCTTGTTGGCACTCTCAGGCAGGGACAGGCAGGAGCTGGTCCAGGGGTACCATGGCTGCACTACAAAGTCCAGCAGACATCCTGGTCCTAGAGCTTCTCCTCCCATCCATAACATCTGATGTGAAGGCAGTAGCCCTTTAAAACCAGATGTATGGTAACTGGCAGCTTAGGTGATTGGCGTTTCCTTCCAGACCAACAAATAATGCTGTGTGCTCTGACTCTGTGTGCTCTGAGCAGGGGACAGAAATTCTGCACTCGAGCCATTTCAAGCTAGCAAACTCTTTTTCTGATTTTCCCAGAGCTGGCTAGCTGTGGCCTTCTGTGGTTGCTCCAGCATGCAATGTTTTGTAATGAAGTGGTGGGGTCTCAGCAGGCCTTATTCTGTCACTGGAACAATGGAACACTGACTTTCTTTATATCCTGAAGGGCACTGAATAATAAGAATAAGAAAAGTTGTCCAGCTGTGCTTCAGCTGGAATAGTTTTTAATTTTTTTTTCAGTCTGCCTTAATAGACAGCACAGCTGCCTAACTCACCTTCTGAGAAAGATACTTAAAATGTAAATACAAATCTGGATTGAAGGAGTTGCATGTGCCTATCATGAAGAAGTAAGAACAACCCCTCCTGGAATAACCTTCCTATCGTTGGGATGATATTAGGGATGGATTTGGTCAGCTACTTGGTGTCTTTGCACACAGGCTGAATGGTGGCATCGTTGGTGGCTGTTATTAACACCTAGAATTTCGTGCCTAACTTCAGCCACCTGAGGTGGCTGCAAAGATGAATTTGGTAAGGAATAGCCACCCAACTGCCTTCTCTCTGGCAAGAATGAGGGTTATTCAGGTTAGCATTGCTGGCATAATCTCTGCTTTGGTTTAACCCCCTGCAAAGTCCATGCAGAGGTGAAGAATGGCGGGTGAAACCAGATGACTGGTCCCCCAGCTCAGAGGAGTGCCCAGAGGTGCCTTGTCAGGGCTCAAGGTATTGTGGAGAAGGAATCCAAAGCGTGTGGGAGATGTGCCTGTGGATGTTTGCTGCTTGCAGCCTGTCTCCAGCTGCTTGTTGCAGGAAGGTGAAAATGCGCTCGATAATCATCCCAAAGAGCAGATTTTGATGGGACCTGCGGGGACAGTGGTGGTGGAAGCCACTCGCTGACGGGAGCGAAGATGTATATCTCCACCCGTATCCTCCTGCTGTGAAAGGACTGGGAAGCAAAACCCATCTCACCAGGGGCCTGGGAAAATAGGTGGTGACAAAACAATTCCCCTGCACCCAGTGAAGCACATCGAGCGGGCTGCATGGGGAATGGCTCATATGCTAAGGCCATCATACTTGCTCTTGGATTTTTTTTGTTGTTATTGTTGTTGAAACCACTACAGAGAGCAGCACGTTTCCAGGAGACTGGCTCCAAGAAGCAAACTTCCCTGTGGCTTCCTGCTGGCTTGGGAAGGATTCGTGGCTGGAGATGCTTTACCTCTTCCGTGCCAACTCGACTGGAGCCATGTCTCAAGATGGTTCTTTGATATCCTATACAAAGGATTTTTCTTTGTGGCATTTTTGTCATGAAATAATATGTTTCTCCAGAGTTTAATCTGATTAAAACACAAAGAATTAGGATAGAGGATTGGATACATGCAAAGTAGTATTTAAGTATCTGTTGCTCTTGTTAATAGATAGGCCTGCCAGTCCCACAAAGTTGAAGCATGCACTCAATGTTCTCAGTGGCTAATCCCATGAAAGTCTACTCCCAGCACACAGTCAAGCACACACGTACATCTGTGTAAGGCACGGACTGCAGGGCCCCAGGACTGGTGTGCTGGCTTTGGGCTGCCGCGTTGTGCGTGGCTGCATGTCTGGAGCATCTTATCAGACTCGAGGATGCATAAACCCTCACTGTCTGCATCTATGAGGCATTAAGACTTGGAAAACAGAGGGCTGGCAGGGAGAGGCAAGATGTTACATTTAACGATGTGAAATAATAGTAGAAGCCAGGCATAGGATTGTTAAATAATGGTTTTGTTTGTCCATTATTTCCTCCAGCCTTCCTTCTGCCTCCACGAAACGCTGACTCCGGCGCCGTCACTCGCGATGGCACAGTCGCCATCGTGTTTCTCAAAGAGTCCGTATTTCGAAGGCCGAAAACGTCCACAAGTATCGGGGACAGGCAGAGGGAGGGGGAGCTCAGAGATAATGCAGTATATGCACATAGTAAGGCATGTGCCTTATCTCTCAGTAAAATTGGTGAATGACTATCAGTGCTGCAACAGCATGCTCAATTACTGCAACAACCTACGGCCTTTGGTAGAGACCACCAGAGTTTTTGTCTGCAATCTGATAAAAAGCCAATTGTACCAAAGCAGCAAAGAGATTAAAAGCAAAACAAACAATTAAAGGAAGTGTGTGTGTGGGGGGAATAGAAACATTGCAGCCTAGAACTGGCATTGTGTGACATATTTGATACTCTGAAAGCTCTCATCATGTATTACAGTACTGTCCTGAAGTCAGACGTGTTGCCCATGTGAGACTGGAGTGACTTACACCGGTGTGCAGGTACTGCTGTGTCTGCTAGGGGATCTCTAGGGCATCGGTGACTGGATCCCTCCTTCCTGTGAGGTCCCCATAGACCTGGATACTTGGGCAGATGTGCTGGGCTTGGCTTTCCATTTAACCCGAAGCAAAAGTCAGCTTCAGGCTGCCAGATTGTGCCTGGTTTGAGATCAAACCCCTGTGAAAGTAGTGAATTGAGTATGGTTTCCAGTCAAAACCATAAATCGGTCTTGATTTGCTTGAAACTTTGCCCAGGTTTCTGTTGCCTTTTTTTTTCTTTCTTTTTTTTTTTCTTCCCCAAACTTGGCCAGTGTTCTAGGTTTGTAACAAAACCTAAAACAAACATCGCTGGGTTTCAGGTTTAGTTGTGAAAGTTTAACACAGAAACCATTTTCCTCCGGGGGGGAAGGGGGCTGCTGGCCTGTGCGCTACGGCTGAGGTTTGGGTTTTATTCATTTTGAGAACGACAGTGACAGTTTGTAATTTCTACCTTGAAAGCAGCTGGAGAAGAGGCTTTGGCTCACCATCTGATCTGAAGGACAGAACAGAGGAGGGTGACCATCACGTCCTGGCTTGTCTCTCCAGCCTGGTTTTCCCACTGCTGTTAGCGGCAGGGAGCACATCAGTGTGGAGAAGCCCCGCCGTCCCACTGCTATGCCATTTAACTCAGACGAGCACAGCTCTGAATCAGGGTCAGCATTTGATAGCATGGAGGCCAAAGATAGCAGGAGGACAGATTTTTGCCTGGCACACGGTAAGATCAGCAACTGGGAACCATGCCACCACAAGAGAAGGAGCTGTAAGAAACTGCAGCTTCCAGCTCACGCTGAATTCCCATCTCACCAGGAGTGAGGCTTGTCATGTAAGAAAGCAAGACACCATCCATTAATTGCTGGCAGCGTTTTGTCTTCCTGAGAGATAGGAGCTTCCGATTCCTCTTGTTTCTCCCAGCAAGAGAAGCCTCACATTTCAGAAAGAGAAGTCCAAGCTGGCATGCTAGCCTTGCTCTGGTCTGCAGGGCCGGGAAACCAGGACTCCAGCACTTTCCCATTAGTCTAGCGCTCCATGTGCCACGTTGTGCCGTGTGAAACCGAGATTATTATTATTTTTTTTTTAAACAAGATTGCTACTGTGCACAAGGTCAAAGACTACAGGAGTTCGTTAGCCATGCTAAAACATCGCTGCTGTCTCTGATGAGCACAGATACGCTGTGTGGTCCCTGCAGCTTTTGACCCAGAGGCGTGAATGCTAACACCGGAGCCCTCTCCCTGTGCCTGGCTATAATCACAGGAAGCTCATTCATTACTCAGGTCCTGAAGATATGGAAGTCTCGGTAATCAGTTTGGATGGGAGAGGTAAATTAATCATTTCCTTTTACACTTGTTGATAGAGCAATTCGTTCTGTCATGAGAAAATTTGGAAGTGGGGGAGGGGGAGTTTCAGTAAACTGTGAGTAAAACCTGAGATTTCAATCAGATGATATGGTCCAGCTCTGCCGCTGCTTTTCTCTTTAAACTTACCTCCCCCTTTCTCCTCACAACAGAGCCTTTTTCAGGGCTAAGCCACGCTTCCCACAGCCATCCTTTAGAGGTAACAGGGACAGCAGGCAAAGGAGTGTCCCAGGCAGTTGGGATAAATCCTTTCTGCCTCTGCCTGACCTGCTGAATTCTCCCAACTTGCTGTTACAAAAGGGTCTGAAACAACACTGCTTTGGCTGCAGGCTTCATGGGACAGGGGATGCAATGCCCATCCACAGCAGTTTGTGTCCTTCTGGCAGCGCCTGGCTCTCGCAGGCATATTTTAGCCTCTCCAGAGGCAGCTGCTGAAATATTGTTGAATGCAGAATTGGAAAGAGAACTGAAGCTGGGCTGAGGGGTTTTTTTTTTTGCTTTGTTTTGGGTTGGGATTTTTTTGTGTTTTGTTTGTTTTGTTTTGGTTTTTTTTTCTTCTCTTTTTGCTACATCAGGCTTTAAACTGCTAATTCTAACAATAATATTTCAAAACATAGTTCAATAATACTACCACATGTTTTAGGAACATTGCTATCGTGCTGGTTTTAGATGCTTGTCTAGGTCCTACCAGTTTTGGTGGGGTGTGTATATAAGGGACCTACCTGGTACTTGACAGCACTGAGATCTGAAAACAGAGATCATTAGCAAGTTGTCACATGTCAAATCCATTTAGACCTCCTACATCATTTAGGTACAGCAGTTTTCACAGGAAATGGATACTGCTTTTGCATGGCTGTTGTATCAGTAGAACTTGCTGCTTGTTTTGCCTAATTGCTTACCTGCCTACCACAATCTCATTATGCTGAGCACATACCTTTTGAAAGCTCCTTACAGTGGCTATTTGGTAGGGTGAGACTGGATGTTATTTAAATTAGAAAGGGAATGAGGGGGGGGAGAGCAATTAGTGTTTCCTGAGATGACAGAATCACCTTTCAGTTGCACGAGTGGGAGATAAAGCTTGTTAGTTAATTGAAGGGATGAAAACCCAAGGCACTGATGCCTTTGCATTTAGAGGCTGCAAGGGAGGACAGAACTGTGCGCTGTGCAGCAGTTTTTAGCCTGCATGAGTATGGTTGTCACTTTCCATTTACAAAACAGGCTATTACTGGTTTTATTAAGTTAGTACAGGTGTGAAATGGTCTTTTTTAGACCTTTTCTCCTCAAAGCACAGGTGCTGCTTTGTATCAAGGCACTGAAACTGTTATGTGCTACCAACACAGCTGTGTACCATGTTAGTTTATGGAGCTGACAAAGAGGTTTTAAATTAATCCACCTGATTTGGGAGTGTTCTGATATAGAGCTGACCTCTGGCTTCATCCTGATGATAGGTAGCAGAGAGCAGACCCATCAAAGAAACTTGGTCCTGAAGCTGATGTAAGTACTCCTTCTACTCAGGTTGTATTGGTATGAGGCTTTGGATATTTATAGTTGAAGCTGTCAGTGAGCAGAACACTGCCTTGGGGTTGTGGAGACTTTGCCAAATCAGGTAGTACCAGCTGGACTGAGCCTGGAATGAAGTGATGAAATGCTGGCTACGTAAAGGCCTGTTGGTTGGGCGTTGGTAACCCTGCTGCTTGCCAGGACCTATTGCTCTAAGGCAGTAGCCGCAGCTGCTCCTTTGTCAGTTGACAGCCAAAACCTGTATGGATTGTGCCAAACTGTTTGGTTTCTGCCCTTGCTTTTGTTCCTTGTGTCTTGAGTGTAGCTTCTGTTCTTCAGCTCCTGCTCTCTGACTAGTATTCACAAGTGCTGATGCCTATCGGTGTAAGCAGCAGTCTTGCCAGCAGTTGAAATCTGGGGGCGTAGAAGTTTCCTGCTCTGCCTGAATGGGTGATAGGACCTTTTTGTGAGCTGGGGAGTACCATGTCTAAAAGGGGGTTTGAGAGCTGCCTTCCTGAGAAGGCAATAATGACAGATGTGTCATAAAGATAGACCTAACTCTGGCAATACAATGGTTTTGCCTATGGGGTTTTGGCTGTGAAATGAAGTGAATCTTTGCTGCTATAATTGTACCTAGGCAGCATCGCTACTGATAAAATGATGCAGTTCAACCTTCCCTACCTCCTCGCAGCACTGTAATCCAAATGGCTATGTTGGTAAAACAAACAGCAAAGTTACAGAAGAGAGCTTGAGCTGATCTAATGGCATGTTGCTGCTACCAGAAGGGAGCACATTCCTCCCTTTCCTTGTCCTCCCTTTCTGCCCTTTACCATGACTGTTCTGCTCTTCCCTTTGAGCCCGTCTTTGGTCTGTCTGGGATCCTTCAGCTCAATGCACTCGAAGAGGGAAACCTCAAGTGAAGAAATAAAACCCTAAATCCACACACACATAAGAGAATCTTTGACCACACTGGTAAGCAGAGGGGTCATGGGCAGAGCATGTGGGAAGGGACAAAATGCAGAGTGAAAATAAGAGCTGCAGTGAGGGTGGAAATGGGATAAGGAAGAAAAGAGAAAGGAAGGAGGAAGAGGAGAGCAATGAGCTGCTATTCAAGAGCAGCTGTTTGGTGGAATTTAGTCTCAAGGTGGGAGACTTATCCTCTGCCATGCATCTTCAGCAGAAGCCTTTGCCATTTGTTTGCAAATGGGTCTGGCAGCAGCAGTGGCAGCCACAGCACATGCCCATGTGCAGGGACGTGGGATGCACACGATGGTGTGGGACCCCCTGTTCCGGACATCTGGATTAAGCTGTTAGCCCCATCTTACTGAGCCCAGCTGCTGGACACATACAGCACAAAGACCTGTGAAGAAGCAGGGAGTTTAGCTCTGAGACAGGGAGGAAACGAGCTGAAATGAATGTAAGAAGCACTGTTTTCAGGCTGCAAGACATGTAATAACTAACCTGAACAAAAGCTCTCTATCCCAGCAAGGTGTTAATTATACGCCTTGTCTTTCTGGATATGTGTGAACAGGGTCTCTTTGCCCACTGGGAACAATAGGTGTAATTATTATTTAGCTGGAAAGAGAAGGAAGCCCAGCTGCCTTTAATGCACAGGATCAAATGAAGGCCAATAAAGTGTAGGCACACGTGGCCTGCACTCTGTGGCTTAGTGTAACCTGCGGAGTTTGCCAGTGTAATTCTAGGGTGTGGAAAGAAATCAACTCCCCCACTGCTGGCAAGGCGCTGGTGTAGACAGAGCTATGCTGACAGATGAGTGTTTCTGACAGTTTAGCGTGTCTGGGTTCGTAGGTGGCGTTGCTGTAGGCTGAAATTCCCTTTGGTGGCACAGGCTGTGTCTCTGCTAGGGGTTTCAATGTGTGCTGCTCCACCGCAGTAGCTTTCACAGGACGGGCAAGGACCATTACACTTTTGTTGTTGTTGTTATAGCAAGATAGCTCCTAGCCCGGGACAATGCTTTTCATGTGCTAGTTTGCCCATGTTCCAGACATATTACAGGATAGGGCCCATGTTTGTAACAGTTGAGCTCTGTGTTTCAGTCTCAGGAGCACCACAGGGGAACGAAATCTTTCAGGCAGAAGCAGGGAAGTTATTTATGCCAGGAAGTGATGCAGATCTGCTCGGCTCTGCTGGAGGGAGGCAGGAGTCTGCATCTTTAGGACCTTGTAAAGACAGAGGACAACCCACTTGAGCCTGTGTATATGTCACCCTGTCCCCTACCATTCCTGAGTGAAATTAGAAGATAAATCTTAAAATCCATTGACTGGCCAAGTAAGGACTGATCACTGCTCTGTCGCCACAGTATCCATGTAATTCTCCCTGTGTAAGCCATCCCCTATGCAGAATAATCCCAAGACACAAAGCTGCCTAGCTCTGCCCCTGCAAGCAGCCCTGGATGCTGCTCACCACCTCTTTACCACACTCTTGTTACAGTGTATCGCTCCAGCCTGCTCATTTCCTCCTTAGCTTTGGGAACCAGAGGATTTTCCCCCTCCTGGCTGAGCACACAAAGTGTGCACCGTTATGTCAACATCCATGCTGGCTCTGGTTTCAAGAGTTGACTGTCATCAAGCATCAGTGTCACCAGGGACCTTACTGCTAGGTATGGTCCAGGCAACTGCTTGGACTGATCTTGTTAATGACTTATGTGCAGCTGTAGAAGAACATGGAAACCTCCTCTGCCAGAATGCTAAGAGGAATTTCTAGGTTTAACCCTCCATGGAGTATCCTAGGCTTTGAATGTGAATAAAAAGGCGTCTTCTGGTAAATGCGATTCTTACATTTTCCCTCCTAATAAAATTAAAGTTAGCATTAAATTTGTTTGAGAGAACATTAAGTGTTGGTTGGGAAAAAAGCAGAGACCACCTTGTGGATAGCTTGAACAACCACAGCTAACCGAATTCTGAGAGAGCAAACACAGAGCACAGATCTTTCTGCAACCTCCTCAAAGTGTAAGGACCGGGCAAAGAGGTGCTTTGACAAAGGTTTCTTTCCTTCTGCTAAATGCACACTTTTCCTGAAGAGGTGCCATGTATAAAGAAGAAATCATGCTACAGGCATAATTTTGTTTTCCAAGTCAATGTTTCATTTGCCTCCTCTTAGAATATACATTTCTTTACTTATGATCTTGGCATGGCTGTACATATTTTCTATTCTCTTCAGGGGTGGTTTGCTTTGTTGTCATAGCAATGCCTTCTAACTCCTGCACTCACCAGTTTCTTTTCAGGTTCCTGCAGGCTGCAACCAGTCCCTCATTGTGATGATCACATCTTCTAGCAGCTTTAACGCCTCTTTTTTTTATCTCCCAACTATAGGCACATTCAGTAGCACGATTCCAAAGAATTCTGGCCTAAACAGGTTTTCAGCTTGAAGTGTGTGTTTTTTTTTTTTTTTAATGGCAGAAATGTTGTTTGTATCTGTTTTGGGTTTTCATTGTTCTACTTATGATCTAATATTTCAACATTTTTATTCATTCATCTTCTTAGCTGTTCTTGGAAATGAGCTATAATTGCCTTGGTGATCTGACTTGGCTATCGGAGATGAGGTGTGCCAGGCTCATCACTGTTGTTTCAGGATTTTTTTTCCTGAGGTCATGATCATAATGGCAGTATGAGGCCAGCTCAAACAAAATCATCCCTTTTTCCTGTGCAGTCTCTCTCAATGGTTCTCCTTCTAAAAAGCTCCACTTTTAGAGGCTCATTGCCTCATGGACAAAATGGGATGGGGTGAGAACTGAGTCTTGCACACAACCTTTGGGCCCATCTTTGCTGTGTGTTTCGCAGCCCTTGGACAAGTCAGTCCTTCCATCCTGCACATCAGCTCACGCATGGCAAAAGGGAGAAAACACTCTGCCTCACAAGGGAGGACAAAATCCCTCCAAGCCCTTCTGCCTTAGGTACCCTCATGGAAGGGATGATCACAGATGCTTCACAGATAGAACATTCACTTTCTTTGTGATTTCTGCCACATGAAAAAGAAGCGAGAACTGTGGGTCTGAAGGCACTGCTCAGCAGCTGCCCTGAACTAAGGCAGGGATGCCTCTTCCAGCAATGTACCTAGATTTAAGTTGAAGTTAGACCTCCTTGTGTTACACCTCCATTGTGTTCTGCAGCTGCAGGTTTTATATGTATATGGTAATATAGGCTTTCACTGGAGGGAGTGCTTCCACCATCTTCTGCTGCACATCTCTCCCTCATTTTGTCGGTGCAAGCCATGTATCTGAGGGGATACATGAGGCTTCCCAAGTAGCGAGCCAAAGGAGCCATAGCCTATATGCTCACCCCCAGATATTTTCTTGAGACAGATTATTACAGGCTTGCATTCCACCCTCACCACACAAAATACAAATCACAGAACAGAGATGGCTCCTGCTCCAAAGAGCTTTGTTCATCACACATGGCTGCATGAGGTTGCTGGCTAATATTTTGTTGCTGTTGGAATTAGTTTCAATATGAATCAATACCATTTTTTTTTAGCGCGGTAGGAGCATACGCTATACAATTGAAAGCAATTTTAAAGGAACTTGTGCCTTAATGAAACTCCTCTTGGGTTTCAGTTCCAAAGTGACTATCAGGCAGGATCATTAGTTATTTGCTGTCTTGGTAAACATTGCATTCAGTTTGGATTGTTGTTGTTGATTTTTTTTAAACCAAAGATTTTTTTTTTTTCCATTCTCTTTCCCCAAAGTAGGAATATTTATCTTTGAATCCTCCAACAGCTTTGGAATGCAGCCTCCACACAGACTTTAATAGCAAAACCCACTTCTTCTGACTCAGGGACCATTTGATGAAAAGTCTAGAGATGCAAAAAAGCAGCAACAAAAAAAGCTTTACACAGATGCTTCCCTGTGACTAACAGAACGTCCACCCAAAGTGGAGAGAGTATAAGTACGTTTGTCATATGTGGGTGTATTTTTCCCATACATTCATTTTTAAAGCTATGCAGTAGAACACTATAAAATTATAGTTTTACAAATAAGCATTATTTGACCGTCACTGGGCTGAGCTGATGACTCACTCTGTGACCTCCATGCAAGTCATTTGATTTTCTTGTTCCTCAGTTAGACTAGCTGGGAAACAGGCTGAAAAAAAAACCCAACAAAAGACAAACCCAGTAGACATTCCTGACAATATATTCCCTACCTAAGCTTTGTGTGTCAACTGGAAACACAACATTGGAAATAACAGCTTTACGGCTGTTGGCTTGATGTCTGTGCCCAGCCCTGTAGGAATTGTGGGTGGCCAGTGTCTCTGAAAGGCACACTCTAAATATGGGTTGTGGTGTCTGACCTATTCTAGAACATCAGTAGTAGAAGACTTGCAGTCAGCTGTCAATATTATTATAGTATCCCATTGTCATCGTGGTGTGAGCTGGGTCTTTCATCAGCATGAATGTGCTGTCTCCAGCTGCCCTTGGAAACATTAGCCTTAGAGGGTTCAGCATGTCTCTAGCCACCTCCATCCTCCTTGTTTACTTTCTGGTACCAGGCTTCTCTTTGACCAGAAAGCTATATGTTTGCACGTAAACACATTTTTTTTTTTTAATTAAAAAAAAAAGTCTCATTATGTTCAGAAAGCAGCATAGTTGTATAGTATTTCCAGGGCCCAAACTGTTAATTCATCTGACCCATGCAGTATTCCCAGCATTCTGGACACCTCTACACTGTTCAAAAGTTATGGGGCAAATCTCAAGGAATTACCAGGTCACTCTGGATTTAAAGACCTGGTGTTTGCTAGCTGAATCTGGGTGCCTTTTCTGGCTTTTTATAGCACTTCTGTGTCATGGTTTTGAGGTCTTCTTTGCAGAGGACAGCAAGAAGGAGAAAATAGCTTGCTTTAATGACACTGAGGACTGTATGCAACCTCTGAGCTCCAGGAGCTGGGCCTTCAAGGGTGAGGCTTGGAAAGGCCTGTCTGGTTTGCCTCTGTCTTTGTTTTACATATGTTTGTAGTTTATTTTCCTCTTGCTATTCATTGTTTTTTTTTTGTTTTGCTTTCACTATGCTTTCCCCCTATTTTTCACCTAAGGGACCTTGATCTATTTTGAGGAAGGCACAGCAGTTACCTGAAAAAGGAACCTCATTAACTTTATTTTGACTTCTTTTTTCTTGTTGCCGGTTTCACGAACCCCTCCTTCCAACCTAGTGTAATTGCTACCTAGGAACAGCAACATTAAGCTTTCCATACATACAGAGGAACTTATTAGGTGTCAACTCTGAAGCATCTATACCATACCTAGAAGGCACAAGCTTGGTTCAGAGCTGACTCATGACTGACAAACCAAATCTACTGGGTTTAAGTGCCACAGCCAAAGCAAAAATTGCCCTTCTTCATTTGCATTGCCTGTCCATCAGGTGCTGGCATTACCACAGTAGGTCTTGTTTCTCTCTGTCTTTAGGCCCAGTTGCTCTGTCATTTAGCTTATGCATCTGATGAGGATAGGACAGTCCTACAAGGTGAGCAAAGCCAGAGTTTCCCTATGCAGCTGTCCTGCTAGCAGGATTATTTTGCTGGCATGATACTGTGGCTGTTTTTGTGCATGGTGGTCGGCTGCGTGGGACAAGACAGGGGTCCAGGACATGGGATGGGCGAGACCTGCACAAGGATCTGTGTGAGGGACAAGCCTGCCAAGCTGTGGAGCCTATGAAGCCATAGTGAAATCAGCCCCTGGAGGGTGACTCCTCTCTCTTCTGAGCATGTAAGATGCTGAAGCTGAGTCACAGTCCCAGCTGTTGGGAAGAATGGGGGGCTGGAATAAAATATAGCAACAATTAACAAAAGAGAAATGTACTGAATAAGAGCCTCCTCCATTTCATTTTCCTTATGGATGTTACTGATTCATCACTCTAGCAGTTCTGGCTCCCACCCAGGATGCAAAGGGCATAATACAGGTTGTCTGGAGGCAGTGGCTATGGAAGATAAGGAATATTCCTGTTCAGCATTTTGTACAGGGAATCTTCTTGTATGTGTCCTACCAAATTGCCTATGTAGAACAGCAAAACGGGGGAAGAATTGTGCTGGTTTGGATTACTGTGCTATTTGAAGGTGGCTATTACCAAGTGGGTAGTATCAGTCACTGAGAATAGTTGTTCTGGAAGCAGCTGACGCAGAGAGAAAGCTGCTTCCCATGTGTCTTTATCTCATGCCTCTCTATACAGAGCCCTGTAGCTACAGCCCTGCACCACCTCCAGCTCTTCCCATCACCTAAGTCCCACCTGCTTTCCTATATCACAGTGTCTGCCACCCAAGCAACAGACACTTGGAAATGCTCAAGTAACCAATGTATGGGCTGGCTGGTGTGTGTGCACGCTGCTGGGTCAGCCCATGAGCAGGATGGGTGCCTGTGGAACTACACAGACTTTCCTAAAACAAGGGCATTCATTTGGGTATCTCTTCTCAGCCTGGTGCTGATTTTCATTAAGCTTGGTGAGGCTGCACAGATACCTTTTTTTTCCTCTCTGCCAAATTTAGCTGGAATTGGCCAACAAGTTTAAAGCCCTTTTTGATGGGGGAGGAGAGTGGGAGAGCAAAGCAGCAGGATCACATAAGCCTCATTTCATTAGGAAGCCAAGCTAAAAAAAGAGAGTTTAACTTCCAGCTACTAAATTCTTTTGATTCATCTTGAACACTCAGCTGTACAAAGAGAACTGGTTTTTATCCAGACCAGTTAATAAACAGGTGTCATCGCTGGATATTGTTTTTCTGTTACCTATGTGAGTGAAAGGAAGAGGAAAAAAATCTTGATGCTTATATACTTCAAGGGGAAACTGGAGGAGTAGGAGAAATTATGAGCAAATAGAGGGGGCAATGCTGATCATACATAGTTAAAATTATTTTTACCATGGTAACAAAAAATAACCTCCCCTAAAATGCTCTTGAATCTACAGAACCAATGTAAGCAAAGATAGCAAATAAGTGTAGCTTGTTCAGAGCATATTTCATGGCAGCTCCAATGAAATTCTTAATGAAGTGTGATATTTTTCCCCTGAAAAGTCACTTAATCATGTTTTGAAAGTGGGAGCGGTTAAACTCTTTTAATCTTCACTTGCAATGTTTGCCAGCAAAATCTGATCCAGGCAGTCAATTAGGAAGGATTCTCCTGTGCACCAGGTTTACTTATCTCCTCCTTGTGCATTTAATTGCTATGTAACTCTTATAACTTCCTGCCCACAGTTTAGGATTGTTAAATCTTTTCCAGAGGTATCAAACAAACATGGGATCCTACAAAGCAAGAACTATTATGTTTGCTTGTAGTAATGAGCGATGCCTTGGAAAGGAAGAGGGATGCCTGGGTTTAAATAGTGTCTTAGGGAAAAATTTCCCCCCAGCAGTTACAGTTTGCTGGTGAATACAGCACAAACAGAAACTTTGCTTGGTTTTTGTGTGGAAGAAGCTACATATGAAAAAAACCAGTACATCTAAACCCTAGAGTCTGTGTCTTTCTACTCTAAGCCAGCTGTCTGAAAGGAAACGGTCAAAATCTTGTCAATTGTTAAGAATTTATTTTCCAGATGTTCATAATAACCCTGTGAATATATATAAAAAAGGGAAATCTGACTCCTTACTGAGGACCAGGGCTTGCCACTCCCGTTTCACTGACATCAGCACGACTCTTCGTGTCACAGAGGGCAAATATTTTCTGAGAGCAGATTCCTGTTCTGAACACTCCTACGTCATTTACGTTGCAGGATTGCTCAGAGGCTGCTGTGGGAGACCTCTTTCTTCCTGTCTCCCCCACACTTTTGATCATACATGTATGAGCCTCTCAGGCTCAGAACCAGAGTACTAACACATGTTAGGTCTGGGCTGGATCTAGATATTATGTATGGCAGGGATAGGAAGTGTCCTCTGAGATTACCAAAAGATCTTTAGTGAAAGGGGTTAGTGGTAGATCTGGAAAGGCTCACTCAGCTTGGGAAGCCACTGGAGAGTGGCAGCCCAGGAAAACACTCCTTCACTCATTCTCTTCTCCGTTTGATTGGACCTACAGAAAGAGATAACGCCACTGTCACTTCAATGGAGTTGTCCATTTAGCATCCAATACAGGCTTCAAGGAAAATCTGCTGGCTCAGCTCAATCCACCAGTTCAGAGTCTTTGAACCAGGCTGTCTGATTGTCCCTGAAGTGGATTAGGCAGCACTTAGATAAGGATCCGACCTACAGTCAGGAAAGTGGTAACCGTCCAGCAGGCAGGAGCTGACAAGTAAGTGGGAGGTGGATACATCTTCCATTAGAGCAGCTGTTTGCATCCCAGCCAGGTCTCTCAGTCCTAACTTGTAACTGCCTTCCAGGAGTCATTTGAACAGGGGTGGAGGCTGCCGAGCCTTGCAGGACACACACTTTAGGATCAAGTTGCTGTATCTGGTCATTTTTGGAGGGATGCTCAGTCCAGAGAGGGGGATTTAGTAAAGACAGCAGCTTTACCTTAACACTGAGTCACCATAAGATGCTGCTGCACGCACGAAATAGCAGGCATCCTCTTAACTGCTTAAGCCAACCATACCCTGGGCTGCATAAAAAAACCCCCAAAACGTGGCTAGTGGTCTTGTGAGACCCCCACATGCAGTACTACATCCAGCTCTGGGGTCCCCAGTACAGGAAAGACATAAAGCCATTGGAGCAAGTGCAGAGGAGGGCTTAAAAAATGATCAGTCTGGATCACATCTCCTGTGAAGATAGGCTGAGTGTTGGACTTGTTCAGCCTGGAGAAGGCATGGAGGGCTAATTGCAGCCTTCTAGTATCCTAAGGGGTTTACAGGAAAGCTGGAGAGGGACTGTTTATTTGGAACTGCAGTGGTGGGAAAAGGGGTAATAGGTTTAGATTATTATACATTAGGGAGAAATCCTTCTCTTGTGAGGGTGGTGAGTCCATGACACAGGGTGCCCAGAGGAGCTGTGGCTGCCCCCTCTCCAGCAGTGCTCAAGGCCAGGTTGGACAGGGCTTTGGAGGGTGTCCCTGACCATAGCAGTGCGTGGGACTAGATTGGTTTTGGGGTCTCTTCCAACCAAAACTATTCTGGGATGATTCCATTATACAGACTGCTGGATTTGGTTTTTTTCATTGCTCAGGAGACAGTGAAAACCAAGTTGAACTAAGGAAGTGCTGTCATGGGAGCAGAGCAGAATGAACTGGCCATGGAAGGAAAGGTTTTATAACGCAGAGGCGTGAACAGCCTCGCAGAGTGGAGGCTCCCGGCCCCGGGATGCGCAGAGGGCGGCTGGTTTGAAGCCAGCACTCACAGTTGTGCAGGAGGACCCTGCTGAGGGGAGGCTGCCTGTACCCCAGGTGGCCCTGTTGGTCCCCTGACCAAGCGCCTAAACTGTCCTTTTTCCATCGAGCGGCACCAGGGCCGTGTTTTTTTTTTCCCGGGGACGCCAGGAAAGAGGCAGCAGATCTGCGGGTCAGAGGGCAAGGCCGCCAGCGGCCCCGAAAGCCGCCTGCTCCTCGCCCATGGAAGGGCGCGGC
>VXBZ01001750.1:1659-18133 GCA_013399135.1 Heliornis fulica | reverse complement strand
AGACAGAGTCAAAGAAGGCATTCCTCAACTCTCCTTTCTTACTATCCTCAGTCACCAGGGCATCCACCTCATTCATCAGTGTGCCTACACTGCCTCTAAATTACTTTTAGCTGATATATATTTGAAGAAACCCTTCCTTTTATTCTTGACCTCCCTTTCAAGGTTTAATTTCAAGGAGGCCTTAGGAGCTTTTGTAATTGCCACCCTACATTCTTTAGCAATATTCTTATAGTCTTCCCATGTTTCTCCCAGTAATTGCTTGAAGGGTCTAGAGTCATCCCTGTCAAAGTCCAAGGTTGCAGTCCTATTTGAGGTTCTATTCCTGTCACATAAGATCCTGAACTCCACCATCTCATGGTTGCTGCAGCTGAGTCTACCTTCAACTTTCAGTGCTTCAACCAGACCCTCCCTATTAACAAGAACAAGATCCATCAGCACTCCTCTCCTAGTGGCTTCATTCACCATTTGTATCAGGAAGTTGTCATTAATGCACTGGAGGAACCTCCTGGACTGTGAGTGGTCAGCTATGGAGGCATTCCAGCAAATATCTAGTCAGTTAAAGTCCCCCATAAGAACCAGTGCCTGTGAAAGCGAGGCTACTCTCAGCTGCCTGTAGAAAGCCACATCAACTTCCTCCTCTTGATCAGTTGACCTGTAATAAACACCCACAACTGTATCCCCCACGCCAGTCTGTCCTTCAATTCTCACCTACAGACTTTCAACTCGTTCTTCATTCACCCCTGGCCAGAACTCAACACATTCTGGTCACTCTTTCACATAAAGAGCCACTTCACCTTCTCTCCTTGTTGATTTGTCTTTCCTTAAAAGGACACAGAGCCATCCATGGCCACATTCCAGTTATGTGAACTGTCCCACCAAGTCTCTGTAATTACAACTAGGCCATAACCCCTTTGACCACATGCAGACTTCTAACTCCTCGTGTTTGTTCCCCACACTGTGTGCATTGATGTATACACTCTCAGTGGGTTTCTATATCCTTCCTGCTCTAGACAACGATATGGTCCTCTGTATTAGCCTTATTTTTTAATCTATTCCACCAAATTATAATTTGTATTGTTACTTTCTTGAATCTCAGAAATTACAAGGTTTTCAGTGTTATTTAATTCATTATTTTTCTTAATAGCCATTACTGTCTTCTCTTGAATTCCTTCTCTACCCTGTCCTTCATAAGGATAGAAATTTAGGGTAAAAGAGGAAAGACAGTAATGGAAATGAATCTTTGCCAGTATTAATTCTTTGTTAACAGGGAAAGTGAGTGGCCTTCTGCTACCTTCACAGCCCATCTCAAATTCAGATTTCTTCAGTTTCCTGTTCTTTTGTAATACTGATAAAGGAAGTTTAAGTATATGGCTTATTCTCAGTTTTATATATATCTGTACCAAAATGATGTGCCACAAAGTTTTTTTCCCAGTTGAGCACATTTCCCTAAAATTACAGGGCTTGTGGAAATTGTAAACCTTCCCTTTAACAAAGTTATCTCTAGAAGTAATATCAAATGTCAGTGTTATGTTCTCTATGCACCCTAAATTCTTAAAGCAGCTGAGGGAATTCTGATTCCAAGAGAAAACAGAAGAGGTTCCTCTAATAATTTCTGCTTGAAAAGATAGTGACTTGTGACATAAACAATTGGAGTGAAATTTTTCCCTTGATGACTTATCACTCAGGGATGCTAATGACTTCAGTAGAAAATATGGCTGATCATCCTAGGGAAAAATTTGCTTCCTACTGGTTTTGTGTTTACTGAGACTGAAGATTACTCTAGGGAAGATAGTGTATGTGCAGCAGAGAAGCTAATTATGTCTGAAAAAGATGCTGATGAATCAAGAATAAATAACTCAAATTTGCACACATATTCAAATAAAGAACTTAACCTAATATAAATATATACCTACATTGTTCAACAGTGTAAATACTATAGCATCTATGTGAGAATCAACCCATATGCTATCATCACTAACATGGCATCTGCCAGATACTTCAATGCTCCCAGCAGCTTAGAACATGTTTGTAGCTCCTGAACACCAAATCTCTGATTTAGGAAAGAGACAAGGTGTAACACTGAATTGAGAAGTGTGAGACATAAGTAATGAAGAAAAAAAAAAGTTTTTAGAAGACTGAATACATCACCACATACTTGATGTGATGATATAGCCTCTAAATATAATTTGATGCAAACAAATAGCTTTCAATATATGACATCAGAAGCATAAAAATTAGCAACATACTTTGATTTATTTTTTATTTACAGGAAAATGGGGTGGTGGTGGGTTGTAAATTAGTAAAAAAATCTTAAGTTGTGAATGAAGTAAATAACCTCATTGATTTCTGCCAACATCAACTATAAGTATTTGTAAATTACACCCATGTAAATTACACCCATCTCTAAGCATGTGTAGAAATAAAATTTTTTTACATGCATTTAACAACTACTACTTTTTATAAGAAAACTCAAACACACTAGACAGTTCCTAATTAAAAAATAAGCAAACAAGAATGAAAACAACCCCCCCAACCAACTAGTCCCCAGCCAACAAAAACTCTCATAAAGTGTATGTAATTAGAATATTTCTCTGTCCAATGATGAACAAATATTTTCCAAAGTTCCTAATCTTTTCTGACTCACCACAACTATGTGGGTATTAAAAAAAAAAATACAGGTCACCTCACCGTACAGAAGAACAAGAGGAGAGGGAGGCACAGAAATGGAACATGATGTAAAATGTGAATGTCACAACATTGTATCATCTGAGACAATTACAGACTTTTATTCAGTATATTTTATGAAAGTACTTGAAATACTATGCTGTTGCTCCTTTTCTTTGGTCAGGAAAATCTGACCTACCAAAGGAAATCTCATTAGGAACCCTACATAATCTTTTTCTGTAATGTTTTTTCTGTTCAGTACACATGCACTAAATAGTTGTTCTTTTAATATATGTGGGCCAACATTAGTGTGGGAAGGGGAGTCTTTTAAGCAAGTAGGTCAGCTTAACCCTGCTCTACTAGGCTTCTGTGGACTGTGCCCTTCTGTTCTGGTGCTGAGGTAGTGTTATCATCCTTCTGATGACGATACTCACTAGTAATGAAAAGTAATTTTCAATTTTAAATTTTCAGTATCAATTTTCCCACTCTGTGAGTCACTATACAGAAAACCTTAGTACATTGTGTTAGGTCCAGGTGTCCTGGAGCTGTCAGTGAGGGGCTGCAGGAAAGCAGAGTTTACTCTGCAACCAACAGTGAGGAGCCCATGCAGGAGCAGATTTTCTAGGGTATGAGGGACAAATCACTGAGTAGGGAAAAAGTATGAGGAGGAAGGACTGGCAGAGAGAAACTATTATGAAGTGACTGCAACATCCATTCCCCATCCTCCTGCACAACTCGGGGGAGTAGGTAGAAGAGCCAGAGAGTAAGTTAAGCCTGGAAAGGAGGGAGTGAGAGGGAAGGTGTTTTTAAGATTTGATTTGTTTTGTTTTATTTGGGTTGTTGGTTTGTTTTTTTTTTTTTCCCTATGATGCCTCTCTTTTTTAATTGTCTCTAAATTTAATTATTTTTCCTCATGTTTGTTCTGTGTTGCTCTTGAAGATAAATGATAAGTGTCCTTGCCCTTGTCCTGACCTACAATCTTTCCCGTCCTAACTTCTCCCGCTCCTTGATGAGAAGAAGTGAGAGCGGCTGAGTGGGGGCTGGGAGCTGGCCAAGGTCAACTCATTACATATGTGTTCAATGCATGTGAACACATTATATGGATTTTTTCAATATATCTTCCATAAGAAACAATATATCTCAGGACTGGGAGAGCTTTTAAGTGTGATCTACCCTCAAAATTTCTTAAAAAGGCACGTTTTATGCATAAAGTGAATCTGCCAGTTAAAAATAGGTAAGACCAAGTTGAAGTTTTCAAGCAGAACATATCTATAGATAAGACATCCTTCATTAGATATGAGCATGCAATTCGCATTATAATGAATCATCCATTACCTATTGAGGAACAGTAGAAGAACATCTGTACATACAAGTTGCTTTTTGATCCAAAAGGGGATTGTTTCTTACTCCCAAAGTCCCTAATAAAACACCTGGAAATGCATATATGTGTGTTTAAGGGTTCATTGTGGGAACATTTCTAAGGTGACCACTTTTGCTTGTCGTGAAATGCTGCATTGAAGAATACAGAATTACTTTACAAAAAAACACAAAAAACAAAACAAAAAAACCCCCACAAAACCAAAAACAATCACAAAAAACACACAAAAAAACAAACATAAAACCAACAAAAACCTCAAACAAAGCAGCCAACCAACCACAAATTACTGAAAGACAAAATCTAACACAAATCATCTGAGTGTGGAATAAAATTAGCAAATAAAGGTAAGCCAGAAATATCAGAAAATACTATAGAAAAATATAAATAATAAGAAAAATGAACTACAATTGTTTACTCAAAAAGAAGGGAAAGAAAGTTAAATATATATAAGTTCTAATAACATCAGTATTGGTTATACGTTGCTGGGCAAAGGCTCTCAAGCTCAGAATCTTCTGATCAAATAATAACACATTCAGAAAAGAAATATACAGTGATGAAAATTGAAACCATGGATTCAGTATTTCTTTACAGGAAAATGAGTGAAACAAAGGCAAACTGAAAATGATCCTTCATTACTAATTAAAAATCTTCAGTCACATCCATTTGTCTCTCCATCAAGACAACTCATACTGTCAAATATTATATATATCTATTTTTAAAAAGATCACTGAAACATCAGCACTAATAAAGAAAAAAACTGTTTGGATTTTCAAGATTAAGGCAATTTTTGATTTATGATATGGCATTTATATCTTCAGGATCCCTGGATACATGGTGAACTTCAGATGAGTTTATGTGTAAGCAATACATCTTACTGGGTTGGGAGCAATGTGTATAAATCTCTCTCAATTTCACCCGCTAGAGAAAGAAGAGGATATAGCTTCATGCTTAATTATTTTGAAAGAGTTTAAAAAATATTTCCTTGATAAACAGTGTCTGATTAGGCACAATATGAACATTTTATCCATGAAATTTATGGATGGACAAGACTGAGTGCTCATCACGTGGCAGCAAAGCAAGATTAACTTGGTGAAGACTAACTTTATTCACTAGAGAAATCTGCAATAATTTTGTTATCTCATTTGGCTACAGCCACCTAGGAACTCTTTATTGCCAGAGGAGTTCCAAAACAATTTGCTTGAAAGTATAGTGGTTTTTAAAATGAACAGTGGAGTTTTTAAAAAACTCATAGGACAATAGTGATGTACAAATGTTTTATCTATATTATCACTCTATCAGGTTTATATTTTTATAGTAATTAAACCAAGTGCTTCGTAGAACCACTATATTTCCCTTAGAAATGTATTTTTTAAGGTTGTTGACATAGTCTAGAGCATATGAAATGATAAATTACTATAGATCTGATTGTATTCTCATTATATGGATGCTTTTTAAAATGTAAATCTAGTGATCAGTTCTCTGTATTGAGAAATCTTACAGCATGAAATTACTCTTCTTTTGTTCTTGGAGAGAGGGTTGGATTTACATTCATATTTAATACATCAATAATTTGACAGACTTTACCCAGTTGCTTTTTCAGCATGTGATAATGTAAATTTTAAACCATAATTATAAAGCCTCTAGTAAATAATGTTTCATGTAGGTCCACAAAAATGAGTATGACACTCTAGTACCTTTTAAGTTATGAACTATGGTGGTTTTGCAATGTGGCTTCTTTAACAAGCAGCTAAAAAGTTTCTTAACGGTCTGACAAAGCAAATCCCAGCTGTGCTCCAAAGGCAAAACTCCCAAACCCTGTTACTGACAAGGCTGGCCAGGCCAATCAGCACTGGCCACAGCAGCAAACAGCTGCATTTTGCCACCAGAGAAGGGAGTGAGAAGATGTAAGAAACTTTGCAGACACCAGGGTCAGTGAAGAAGTGGGGGAGGAGAAGGCACTGAGAGAAGATTCCCTGTGGCCTGTGGAGAATACCATGGTGAAGCGGGTGTCCCTCTGCAGCCCATGGAGGGTGAAGAGACCTCACTTGAGGCCCGTGGAGAGGTACCTAGGCTAGGCAGGAGCCCACCATGGAGCAGGTGGAGGAATGTGGAAGACTATGTTGCTCTGTTACCTTGCTATGTTGGAGCAAGGTCCTGGCAGCACCTGCAGCCCATAGAGAGAGATAAGAGACAGAGATGGAAGCCCGCACCAGAGCAGGTTTGCTGGGAGGGGGTAGTTTGTGACTCTGTTGGGGACCAGGATGGGGCCAGCAGCCTAGGACTGAGAGACATTCTATGAGATTATAGCAGTGACCCATGCTGAGGCAGTTGCTGAAGAGACGAGGCCCTGTGGGAGAGGACTCGTGGAGAATTTAAAGGACAGCTATCTCCTGTGGGTGGAACCCCATGCTGACACAGGGAAATGTGAGAAAAATGCACACACACCCCACTCCCCCTTCCCAAGAAGGAGATCAACTCATGAGGAACTGACTGAAGACCAAAGCCTCCTTTCCCTATTTCTCCCCGCTTTCTCCTGTGCCATCCTGGGGAAAAGAAACATCATGAATAGAGTGAAGTCTGCAAAGAAGGGAGGGGGGAAGGGTGGTGTTTTAAGAGCTGTTTGTACTGCTCATTATCCATCTTTGGTTTCTCTCTGTGTGTAGAGCAGTGTAATAAATCAGAGAGTTTTCTTGACTTTCTTCTGTGTTGAGTCTGTTTTGCCCATGATGCTGATTGTGGAATGATTTATCCCTGTCCTTATCTTGACTCCAAAGCCTCTCAACATATATATTGTCCCCTGACCAGCTAAGAGGGGAGTGATAGAGTGACTATGGTGGGAGTCTGGCCTCCAGCCAGGGTCAAACAACCGCATGAACATACTTTGAAACAGAGTTAATTTCTGAGACAAATAGCCCAATTTTCTGTGCATGCCAAATATTTACAATAATACTTATTTGTTGTTATTATGCAAGTCATATTTGGGCCACAAAATTTTAAAGATAATTTATCCATAATTTTAATTTTACTGTAAATGTAAATTATTATTATGTTTATTTGCACATAGCCCTTCAGACTTTCAGAAATTTAAAATCCCTGGGGCAGCACAAGAATATTGAGTCATTAGGGAAATTGTTTTGACATTGTTACTCTTGCTACTCCAGTTATTTTCTTGGTTGATAGCACTATAAAGAGGGAATTTAAAACCTTAGAAACTTATTCCTAGAAGCAAGGCAACATCCTTTTACTTTGTACACCCTTCAGCACCAGAAAAGTACAGAAGTGGAATAGATGACACGAGAGTAAACCGGCAACTTTCATGTGAGAGAATCAGAATGTGTTACGTTACACACAGGTTCAAAGGAATCTTATTGAGAGTACCTCAGTAACACCTTGAAAATATGTTTTCTAGTACTAATCATGATATGCTACATCATAAAGCAGTCATCAGTACCTGAAGAAGGATTAGAAGAAATTTGAAGAAGGACCGTTTACCAGGGCATGTGGTGACAGGACAAGGAGGAATGGGTTTAAACTGGAGTAGTGTAGATTTGGATTTGATATGAGGAAGAAATTCTTCACTGTGTGTGGTGAGGCAGTGAGAGTGTGTCCACAGAAGCTGTGGATACCCCTTCCCTGGAAGTATGCAAGGGCAACCTGGTCTAGTGGAATATGTTCCTGATAAATATACATCTACAGTTCACCCTTGCAGTGGTTATGGGAAACCGCCCTGGTTGGCAGCAGGAACTACAGACAGTGTGTTAAGGTATGTGCTAATACTTCTTCATTAAGCACTTGACAGAAATGCAGAGTGGCTGAGGCTTGTTGTCACCTATAGAGATCACCAAGCACAACTTACTTCTCAGAACAGGGTTAGTTTAAGAACTAACACTGTGTGGTCTAAGCATGGAGATTGCACAGCCTCTCTCAACCATCTCTGCCAGTTTTTTACCACCTTCACAATGAAATACAATTTTATAATGCTCAGATGAAATATAAATATTTCAGCTTTTTCCCATCACCTCTTGTCCTTTTCACTGGCCACCACTGAGAAGAGTTTGGCTCCATCTTGTTTGCGCATTCCCACTCAGGTATTTATACACATAGATAAGATCTCACTTGGGATTTCTTGTCCTGACTGAATAGATCCAGCTCTCTCAGCCTTACTTTTTATGTTGGATGCTCCCATCCCTTAATGACTTACTAGTCCACAGGCTGAAATATACTAAGCAGTTGGGGACCTACAGTTTAAGAAAAACTTTGAAATACCTAAGAGAGTCCAACAGTTAATGAGTTTCTTTAGGGATTGGAGAAAATGACATCTGAAGACATAGTGTGTTCATCCTGGATAAGAGGCAGTCCTGATAGGAATCTCACTAGGGTAATCCAATACTTAGAATGTAGTTAAGGAGAAAATAAAGGTTCTTTTTTTTTTTTTTTTTTAACATGGAGAAATGATGTTAAGGGTTAAGAGACACAAGAAAAAAATTCTGAAATGGAAGAGCAATTAAGCATTGGAATAAGTTGCACAGAATAGTGGCGGAATCTTCCATCAAAGGAAATTTTCACAAAGTGGCTTAATAAGGCCCTTGATAACCTAATCTAACGCTCTAATTTCAACTGCAGGTATGAAATGGTCTCCAGATGTGTCTTCTAGTCTAGACTTTGCTGTGATTCCATAATTTCATTAAAAAGTTTCTTGTGACTATTTAAATGATGTGAAGTTAATCAGTTTGGTTTGTCACCTATGCTAACATGTAGTTAGTACATAATGTTAGTACAGTTTGCTTCTCTGTTGCTACCCCAATTGATATGAAATTCCTTTATCTGTTCTGGTAATAACTGTGCTGACTATTTTATGGTTACAAAATATTTCTCATTACAAACCATATAAATAATTACTTTCAATTTAAAAAGAAAAAAAAAAGAATAAAGTAGTAATTGTTCTAAACTTTATTATTTTATGTATGTGCCTCAGGATCTTTTGAGGGGAGAATAATTCTAATTGCACAATTAAATTGTTCTACAAAACAGAGTAGGTGTATTAAGTTGGGGTTTTAAAATTTAATTTATATTAAAACATTCAGATGATCTGAATCTGAAAGTGTGCTCAATCAAATTAGGCTGAAGGACATTAAAGCCAGTGTATATAGCAGGGATGTGACTATACTTGGTCTTTTTTAACTACATAAGTTAGGATTGTTTCTAATTATTTTGAACAAAAGCTGCTGTAATAATCAAAGGTTACTTGTATTTTAGCAGAAAATTGTTTGGCAAACTTATTCCCCACCCAATCTTATACATTTTTTTTCTTTTTTTTTTCCCATTTAACTGGCCATATATATTTCAAAATGTTTGCTTAGGCTTTCTATTGAGAACTTTATCCTATGACTTGCATAGTTTTTAAAGTACAATTATTAATACAGCAATTGAATCTGGCATTTTTTTCACAGAAAAAGACCTGAAGATCTAAAATCTCCACTACTTAGCTGTTGTCAAGAATAAACTTCAAACAAGAGATAAGGGGCACTTCCTTGCTCTGAAACACCAACAAGGGTGTATATATATTTGTTTACATAGATTTTCCTTTTTTTTTATTCCTTTTTGTGTGATATATATATAAAAACCCCAAGATTTGTACAATTAAATCTGTAAGCAACTCTTGACATCCATTTTACGCTTCTCAGTACCATTCTGAAATACTAACTTGGGTCTTGTTACCAGCAAGATCGCATTTAAATGGTGGCACAGAAATTAATAAGTTGTTCTTTATTGTCTATCTTCTGTAAAGTTTGCACAGTAAGTCAAAATTTGTAGACCTAGTGTGAAAAAAGGTGTCATACACAGCACATTTGGTAGGAAGGAGGGTTCTGCTTTATGGGCTTATACGTCATTCATTCTTGGGAGAAGGAGGTCTTTTTAAGCAGTGGAATTCTTCAAATAAAGTTCAGGTATGTTGTTTAGGATAGGATAGGATAGGATAGGATAGGATAGGATAGGATAGGATAGGATAGGATAGGATAGGATAGGATAGGATAGGATAGGATAGGATAGACCAGATCAGAGCTAACCAAAGTTATAACATGTTGTTGAGGGTATTGTACAAATGCCCCTCAAATGCTGCCATGCACAGATGTTTCTTGAAGTTTGTAGGAGATAACTTCTTGTCACAAGTACTCAGTGAGACAGATAGGAAGGATGACCTCCTAGACTCACTATATTTTATGAAGTAAACATATTAATTAATTTACAGTTTTATAGACAGATTTTCACTTGTGAAAATTTACGCTTTTCTGAGGTTCAGAAATGAAGTGTCAAGATGTGATAAAACTGATAAAATTGCAGAAAGTTCTCAGAATCCAAACTGAGAAGAGATTTAAAGCACAGTTATCTGTATTTTCATATGCTGGAACCTACTAAACGGACTGAGGAATTTGTTTACGTTAACAGCAGGCTCTGAATTCATCTTGATAGTCTGGGGAAAGTCTCTGAAGACTGGAAAAATGCTCAAGAACAGAAGGGAGGGGAACATGGGAAACTACAGGCTGCCAAGAGAGGTTGTGGAGTTTCCTTCTCTGGAGACATTCCAGGCCAATCTGAACACATTCCTGTGTGATCTAATCTATTTGATCCTGCTCAGGCAGGGGGGGTTGGACTAGATGGTCTTTTAGGATCCCTTCCAACTTCTAACGTTCTGTGATTATGTGATTCTGTATCCCAGGGCTCAATACTGTCTACCTGGGTCCAACACTGTTGAACACATTCCTTAATAACCTGGATACTGGGCATAGTGTACCTTCAGCAAGTTTGCAAAGCATATCAAAGTGTAACTATAGGCTCATACACCAGATAGTGGGCTGCGATTTAGAAGGACCTGGGCAGGTTGGAGCAATGGTCAACAGAAACATCTTGATATTCCTCAAAGGGAAATGCCAAATCCTGCACTTATAACTGCATGAAGCATCATCCAGCTGGAAAGCAGTACAGCAGAAAAGGCCCTCGCTGTCCTGGTGGACAGGAAGTTGACCATGACCAAAAAATGCACACTTGCAGCAAAGTAACTGAACAGATTCCTGGACTACATTAAGAAACGTATTGTGGGTAGGTCAGGGTAAAAGATCCTTCCTCTCTGCCCAATATAGGTGAGATTCATCTGGGTGTTGTGTCCTGTACCGGGTTTCCCAGTACAAGAGAGACATGGACATTCTAGGGAAAGTTCAGTAAAAGGCCACAAAGATGTTCAAAGAACTGGAACATCTATCATATGAGGAGAACCTGGGAGAACTGGGAATGTTTAGCCTAGAGACGAGGATTCCCAAGGGGAAACTTAACCATGTGCATAAACACCTGATGAGGGCAGTCAAGGAGATGGGCCTAGGTGCTTCTAGTGATGCCCAGTGACAGAATAAGAGGAAATGGACACACACAAGAAGAATCAGGAAATTCAGTTACATATAAAAGAAAACATTTTACTCTGATTTCATACAATGAAATATGACATGTCACTGAACAACAGGAAACACTTGTTCACAGTGAGGGTGAGCACTAGTAAGAGGTCACCCAGAAAGATCATGGAGGCTGAAATATTCAAACCTGCCTGGACACAACTGGGAGCAGCCTTCTGTAGCTGCCCCTGCATGAGAAGAGGTTTGGACTAGATGATCTTCAAAGGTCCCAACCAGCCTCAAATACTCTGGTCTTCTAGGTGTCTCCATACACTCCAGAATAATAATAAAAAACCCCCCACAAACCCAAAACAGAACATGACAAATCTGCAGCCTTTCTCCATGACACTCACTTGATTCCTTTTTACAAAACTGTATAATGCACATATATGCCCAGAAATCTGTAGTAAAACAAAGTAAATACCCCAATCACAGGTTATATTTACTAGTTAAGTAACACAAAAATTCTGCAGGATATTTGTTATTTTGTATGTTGTTCATGTCAAAGGTGGGAAGTAATTTGACAGTAATTCCACTTTTAAAATGTTGCAAAATTGATTGTATAGAAACATTAAGCATAGAGAAAAGGCATTTAAAATATAGAGGAAATTGCAAAAAAATAAACCTCTACCATCAATAAAAACAATCTATTGTTTTTCTTTGTGTGTTCATTTTCCACTAGCTCCATGAAAGCTATGCATTTCAATTATAGCCTCTGGATTCTTTTATAGTCTCCTTTTCAATTAGTAAGAATGCAAACAAACAAGAATTCAAATTGATTCTATTTGGCTGCAGATGTGTATTTCCTGCTATTCTTACAACAGTGCTCTATTCTGCTTTTCAGTGCATTGTAGAATTGCAGTATTACCTCCTCCCCTTTGATCTAATAGCTACTTTTAGTGTTCTGACAGTGCTTGCAGTGACCTTCAGATAGAAAAAAACCCACATTTTTTTAAAAAAATGAGATTTATTCAGTGCAACATGCCATGCCCAATTCAATTACATTTAGTACATGTATACTTGTAAATTCTTTGCAGTGTTAATGACATGATCTGTCTTAGTACATTCATTGACAATAGGAGTTGTTGTATACTTTGTGAATCTGTTTTGAGACAGTCCAGGTGGGATGAATGATATATGTTTAGGAGGAAGTGAGTAAAGAACAAAGAAAATGTATGCGTCCCTCATAGAGTTTCTGTTTCTGAGAAAAAAAAAATACTGAATCAGTCAATTTAGTGAATACCTTAAATTAAATCATGCCAATAAAATGTCATTTAGTATTTTTAATCTATCAGTTTTGACTATGTTAAACTATTGAAAATAAAATTACATTAAAACTCTTATTCCAGTTGTGATATTTTTGCCTTCTCTACCAACCAGAAGTAAAAACAAAACTAGGCATGGTCCTTATGTAGAGAGCTAACTGTAATCATAAGATTCTGATTCTCATGCTTTAAATTGAAGTTCCAATTATTTTTTTTTTACATGTGTCTGCAATCTACAGAAGGTCTGCACTCTATGGAAATTAAGGGTTTTCAAATGAATACTAAAAAGACATTGTAACTTCTTCACACTTTCAACACAGCTACTTGATACTGTTTGGTGTCTTTGCTAAAATAGTTTTCCAAGAAATAAGAAAACAAAGCTATCCAGTAAGTCATTTGGTTCTTTTTTAAAGAACAGTAGGGATACTTACATCTTTAGCCAGAAAAGCAAAATTTTCTAACAGAATATGATTTTCAATAACAGACCATCATTAAAGGGAAAAAATAATTGCTAAATAATTATTAAATAATTAATAACATATTGACACTTGTATGTGCTAAATTCACAGAGAAGCAAACCCTATGCAGTCTAAACAATTGTAAGCCTGTGATTTTGTTAACTTCAACTCTATTCAATAATCAGTTTGTCTAATGTAAGCCCCAATGTGAGATCTCCCAGTGACAGGGTATCTCATGATCTCTTTCTTCTTGAGAGACAGTCAGGTTGTACCAGGATATATTTCCCAGCTACTGCTGTTTTTGCATGTCAGACTACCCAACAGCAAGGAACGAGGAATCAACTGCAATGCCATGTGAAATAACATATGATACGAGTAGTTGTTATTCATGTAAATAATAATAGTACGTGTGATATCTAGGATAAATTCATTCATATTCCACACCTTTTATCACAGATTTACTGGATTAGTTGGCTTTTCAATTAACACTACACTGCAGCAGCAAAGCTTATTAGAGAAATTGAACAGCTTAAAATAGAAAATTTAATAACTTAAACCTTAGTTTAATTTATGGTTTTGCTTGATTTTAAAAAATGGCTACAAATGCAAAAGACAAAAGGAAAGAAAAAACCTCAAGTCCTCTCTGCCTCCTCTGTTCCAAATATGTACATATTTGAAGCCTATAAGAAAGGAATAAAATCTTTATTATGTGCAAAAGAGGCAGCTAGGCAAATAACTGGGGAGGGAGAGCCCACCCATGCCCGCTATAAAATTGCTTTGCAGCTATAAAAGACTTCCAATATGCCTCAGCATTGGATGACAAGGTCGAAAGCGACAAGCTAAGTGTGTTACCTCTATCATGCCAAGTAGAGAACATATTAGATTTTTTGTTGCAAGAATTAAGATAGGTATCTGAGAAGGTGCAGCAGAATAAAGCATCAAATGGGTGATATTTAGATTGCTATGGCTGGGCAAAGAAGACACTCGTGGCAGGGAACAACAGACAGAAAAAACAATCAATAAATCCATTTCCTATTACAACATTATGGGCTGGAACTATACAAAAAGGGACTTCAAATTTTAATAGAAGTATACTAGTTCTTAATCATGGAAGCAGAGAATAACATTCACACATGCCTTTTTCACCTAAAAGCTCAATGAAAAATATAATCATCCTTCAAATCTTATAACTTCTACACATACAGAACTCTCAATAATGACTAATCCCACAGAGCTTTTTGTTGCCAAAAAGGATGATAAGCAAACATACAGGGAATAATTTATTAACAAGAAATGCTACTGTAGCCTGTGAATCCCTTTATACTCTTTGAGCTGAACTAGAAAGAATATATATTTTTACCATCAGTTAATTTTTCTGGTTAAATGTCAGAAAAAACCAAGCCCTGGGAGATGATAAGCCTGTTTGAGAAGAGTGGTGTGTCATCACCACCTTTCCATGTCTCCCTGCGTGGAAGTATGCAACAGGTGCATAGTGCCTTCATCACCCTGGCAGCCTATTTTAGTTTGCCTCTACATCAGGAAGCTGCCTGCACACAGCACTGATAACAAAACACTATCGCTTTTCAAAGTGACAGGGCACACTGACATATCAACAGTGGAACTTAAACGAAAAGCACCTTCTAATTTAACTTCTAATCTACTGTAGCTGTGTTCAAACCTGGCACTCTTGTTTTCAATTAAAACTTTCTCGTAGCTTGGAAAAAAAGTTTGGTATACACCTTTGCGTTTTTGGATAGCAGTCAAGTCATGAAGGAGATGAAAGGCTAGGAAACAGAGTGGAGTATTTTTCACATTGCTAAATGTCAGATATTTGTTTGTCAGATAGAAATTGCACAGGATACACATTCTGAAAGCTGTTTTGTAGGAGACTGATGGTAGGTTTGCTGTCAAAATGGGAGTTATCCTCTGAAGAAAAATACGCAAAGATTAGCATGCTTATATTGGCAAAAAATCCATTACTCACTGTTAATTTAAAGCTCATATCTACAATTACTAATAGCAGAATTAAAATAGCTAGTATAAATCCTAGTGCATTTGGAACTTTGAACAACAAGAACAAACATTTCAGCAGATTTTTAAGGCCATCCTAGGAAGTAATCAGTCTCTGCTTCTAAGATTTTTCTTTTGCTTTCACTGGCGTCTCTACAAACTAACCTCAGTATTAGGCTTCTCAACAGTTATTTGTAAAAAAAAAGAGGTTTCTGTCCTTCAAAGGATGAAAATACTTCAGAGTATTGCTGTCTTAGAGAACATTTGAAGCAATATACACACAAAGCTGTTAAAATTTTTGGAAATAATATTTTGTTTTGGGCAGCATCAAGTTTTCTGCTGATTTTTCTCTTGGACAACTACTAAGTAAAAAGAGTGGTTATGATTTTGTGTTTTTCAAAGCAGTTTCTGCTTTTCTTGGTTCCCTTCAGCATATTTTTCTTCATAAAGCTGTTTCAGTGAATTGGTTACATATCAAAATACTGTCTTCTATGTAATCACATCAGGCAGCCTGCTGTTACTGGTCCCCACTGAATGGAAAAAGGGAAATGTAACCACCATGTTTAAAAAGGAGAAAAAAGAAGACACAGGGAACTACAGCCTGGTCAGTCTCACCTCCATGCCTACCTAGAACATGGAGCAGATCCTCCTGGAGACTATGATCAGGCAAATGGAGAATATGGAGTCTACTGAGGTCTGACAACATGGTTTCACAAGGGCAGATCATGCCTGTCAAAATCTGGTGGCCTTCTATGAGGGAGTAACAGAGATAGTGAAGAAGTATGACAGACATCATCTTCCTGGGCATTGTACAAGGCATTTGTGGTAGTTTGGCAACGTGGCTTCTTTAATAAGCAGCTAGAAGCTTCCTAAGGTTCTAACAATGTAAATCCCAGCTGGGCTTCCAAGACCAAACTCCCAAACCCTGCTACTGACAAAGCCGGCCAGGCCCATCAGCACTAGGCACAGCACCTCTGGGAAAAACATTTTAGAGAGAGAAAAACACAAACAGCTGCATTTTGCCACCAGAGAAGGGAGTGGGAAGATGTAAGAAACTTTGCAGACATGTAGGTCACTGAATGAGGGGAGAAGGAGGCACTGAGAAAAGATTCCCTGTGGCCTGTGGAGAATACCATGGTGAAGCGGGTGTCCCTCTGCAGCCCATGGAGGGTGAAGAGACCCCATTTGAAGCCTGTGGAGAGGTACCTGGGCCAGGCAGGAGCCCACCATGGAGCAGGTGGAGGAATATGGAAGACT
>VXBZ01001749.1:105316-115859 GCA_013399135.1 Heliornis fulica | reverse complement strand
TGCATGGGGTTGTGATGTTCCAGTGACAGGACTCTGCTCTTGGCCTTGTTGACCCTCATCCTGTTGGTCTCAGCCCATCGGTCCAGCCTGGTCAGGTCCCTCTGAAGAGCCTCCCTACCCTCAAGCAGATGGACACATCCACGAACTGCCTGAGGACACTCAATGCCTTCACCCAGGTGGTTGATGAGGGTGTTGAACACAACTGGACCCAGGACAGCCACACACAGTCCTCACACAGCTCCCAGAGGCTGCCTGCCCCAGCGTGAGGGTAAACGCGGTGCGGCTGCACCAAACTGTCCACTGCAAACCAACCCTGGTCTCCAGAAGCTCCAGCAGGTAGTGCAGAAACAAACAACAGCATTAATTTCTCATGTAACCCTTAGGAACCAAATGTGCTCTACTTCTGATTCCCTTTCTGAAAGTAACCTGAAGAAATGTGCTACTTGCTTCAGAAATATTTGCCCTACATATTCTCTAGGATAAAAACACAGGGGCCTTCATCCCCTAAGTGACTTCCCTCAGATCCCATGGCCACCTACCAGTATCATAAGATCACACAGTGATATAGTCTGAAAGGTTCAGAGGCTCCAGAGCATATGTTTGAAACAAAAAAAAATCAAGCTGGAAGTGATGCACTGCCCTCAAGCTTCAGTGTCCAGGCTCTAAGTCTTGAGGGCTAGAAAGGAAACCTCAGAGTAGTGCTGATGAGAAGCTACCAACCCATTTGCTCATGCAAGCATGACCAGGGAATGTTTTAGGCATAAAGAAGCTGCCAAGATTATTCTTTGGGATAGAGAAACTCATCAGTTCACCTTCAGGGGAGAGGCACTGAGGAGGAGCCACCATCAGACAGTATTAGGGACAAGCTGGCTGCCCTTGAGTGACTTCAATTTCAGCCTGTGAGGCTCCAGTGCTGCAAGATGAGAAAGCACCCAAGAAAGTCATGCCAGGGATAACTATGTGGAGAAGTGTCAAAGCATGGTGTAGGTGGCTTGGTGGAACAGAAAACAAACTTTTATCAACAAGGCACCATCCCACTGCATTGCTTGAGGGAGGTAGAACATTCCTTGAGGTGGTACAACAGGGGAAGGAGATGGGATGCTCCAAGATTTCCAGAAATGTGTGTTCAAAGTGATTAACACCTGCATTTTACTGTGTGTCACATTCTCCTTTTAGTTAGCCCAACAGATCACAGTAAATGTCATGCATGGAAGGATGGAGGGGAAATGTCCTATCTTGTATCTGTGTTACAAATTTCCCAATGCTTAATATCCAACCAAAAATGTCCTTGGAACAGTGAGAATATGCAGAGTATGGGACCAGATAGTAAAGACACTGAATAACACATCATCAATCACTGGAGCAGGGCCTTTTCTGTTATTCAACACATGTATGGCAAGTTCTTCTGGGAAGACACTCTGTTTCATCACCTGAATGTGTGTGAGCTTAGCAGTGAAAATCATATTTTTGCATATTTTGGGGAGAAATTTGTGCTTTCTCCCAGTGTCTCAGGGATACCAGAGTGAAAAGAGCTGTTCTCTTCAAAATGCACCTGAGTCTTTTTAATGACACGGTAGGTAGGAGGTCTTATTTTCCACAATTCTACTCTAAGTATGTAACTGTCTGAATTTCAAAATGCCTTTCAAGTTGCAAAAAGCCTGCTGCAATCAAGATGTGAAATTAATTACCACATAAAATTACAGTCACAGATTCACAGAATCACAGACTGATCTGAGTTGGAAGAGACCCCAAGGCTCAGCGAGTTCCAACCCTCCTGACACAGGCAGGGCCAAAAACCTCCAGGCTGCATCTAGACGAGGTTGCCCAGGGCCCCATCCAACCTGGCCTTCAACACCTCCAGGCTTGGGGCATCCCCCACCTCTCTGGGCAGCCCCTTCTAGCCCCTCACCAATCTCTCCATCAAGAACTTCCCCCTGAGCTCCAACCTGACCCTTCCCTCCTCCAGCTTCACTCCAGCCCCTTGTCCCACCACTCTCTGCCCTTGGGAAACCCCATTCCCTCCTGTCCATCGGCTGCCTTGAAGTCCTGGGGGGCTGCAGTGAGGTCCCCCCACAGCTTCTCCAGGCTGCCCCAGCCCAGCTCCCTCAGCCTGTCCTTGCAGGGGAGCTGCTCCAGCCCCTGAGCATCTCTGTGGCCCTTTACAGTCATGGTACTGGTCTCCATTCCAGTTTGGGAGGCTACTTACATGGTACTGCCCCCTCCCCATTGCATTTATGGCTACTTCTCTTCTAAAGAAGTAAGACAAGAACTTGCTTTGGGCAATTTGGAAAAAAATGTATTGCAACATTTGAAGAAACTTAAAATTGGCAAAAAATAATGAAGTTTTGTGGTGCATCTCTTTGTCTTCCCATGCAGAACAGAGGATATTTTATTTTATTATAAAATAAAGGCACTATTTACAATAAAATTTTTATATACTACTGTAAATGTGGGTAAATAAAACCGAGAGATATAGAAATATATGTTCCATAAAAGAATAAATTGGATGTATACATCCTGTAGCAGGCTAAAGCCACATGGAGCATTGCCTTAAGCTATCCCTACTGCTGTATGAGCAGAAAAGATTTTCCAGGTAATCCTGTAGGATGTAGCTACTAAGTCAAAAAATCCTACAGGTTTTCTCTGAAATGTTGGAGTAGACTAAAAAGTAGGTATGGTTCAGTTTTGTATGTAATCTTGGGTCATTTTTAGTATTGTATTTAAAAATATTTTTTGAGAGGGAAAATGCTTTTTTTTCTATTTTTTGATTTTTTTTTCCTCACATGAACAAAAAAATACAAACACAACAACAGAAGCTGGTGCATATTTTCAATTACTTTAAAAAAATAATAAAACTGCTTAACTAGGTCAAAACATTCAGTCAAATTATTTTTTCCAGTAACTAACTCCAGTTTTCTATAAAACAAGGGGTTTTTTTCATACAAAAACCTTTCATATAAACACCTTTCAGTGAAAAAAGGTTCAATCTCTCCCAACATAAATGTTTTATATTGCATCTTTACAACACAAATGGAAGCTGCTCAAACCTAGGATTCAGGAACTCAAAAGGACATCGGATCTTTCTAATAATGGAGAAGTATGTTAGCTGTCATGAAACAAGCAGGAAGATCACCTCATAGAAAGAAAATACTGGCAGCCTTTCCTTGGTCACATTATGAGAAAATGCCTTGGAAACATGAGGTGTTATAGAACAAAATCTTCATGCTTTACATTAACAATATAATCTCTGCTTTAATGCAGTCTACTTACTGAGAATATTTATAGATCAGAATCTGGCAACGAGCTGAAATCACAGAATCACAGAATCATAGAATGTTTTAGATTGGAAGGGACTCCCAGAGGTCATCTAGCCCAACCCCCTGCAAGAAGCAGGGACACCCCCAACTAGATCAGCTTGCTCAGGGCCTCATCCAACCTGGCCTTGAACGTCTCCAGGGATCCAGGGGCATCCACCACCTCCCTGGGCAACCTGTTCCAGTGCTCCACCACTCTCACAGCAAAGAACTTTTTCCTAATCTCCAATCTAAATCTCCCTCCCTCTATTTTAAACCCTTTATCAGCCCTTGTCCTGTCACAACAGGCCCTACTGAACAGCCTCTCCCCATCTTTCTTGTAGGCCCCCTTGAGGTCCTGGCAGAGCGCTAGAAGGTCTCCCCGGAGCCTCCTCTTCTCCAGGCTCAACAGCCCCAACTCTCTCAGCCTGTCCTCGTAGGAAAGGTGCTCCAGCCCCTTTAGCATCTTTGTGGCCTCCTCTGGCCCCTCTCCAACTGGTTCATGTCCTTCTCATGTTGGGGGTTCCAGCACTGGCCCCAGTACTCCAGGTGAGGTCTCCCGAGGGCAGGTAGAGGGGGAGAATCCCCTCCCTCGCCCTGCTGGCCACACTCCTCTGGATGCAGCCCAGGATGGGGTTGGCTGCTGGGCCCCAGAGCACATTGTCGGCCATGTTGAGCCTCTCACCCACCAGCACTCCCCAGTCCTTCTCCTCAGGGCTGCTCTCCATCCCTTCTTCCCCCAGCCTGTACTGATACTGGGGGTTACCCCAAGCCAGGTGCATGACCTTGCATTAGGCCTTGTTGAACCTCATGAGGTTCTCACAGGCCCACCTCTCCAGCCTGTAAATCACCCAGGAGTAGCTTTCAGTTTGTTAGAGATGCAGCTATGAGGATCTGCATGACGTGCACTGTTGGGATGGTGTCTGACCAGAGCTCACCATTCCAGTATATGGTAATTTCTAGAGTATAATCAAGGCACTTTTCCCTACTGCAGCAAAATTCTGATTTTCAGTGGGCCATCAGGAAGGACTGAAGTGAGGATTCAAGGACTGTCTGTCACCAGGGCTGGACTGTTACTTCCCAGCAATCTCTGGTTTTCTGTCCATGCATTTCCCTTGTAAATGTGCATGATGCTTTGTGTTTGAGGTACATTCATGTGGAAAAAGTTTAAAAATATCCCTTGTTCTCTCACATGATTGGGTATTTTACAGTGAGTATTTTACTCTGTGCCTTCCAATCCACTCCCATCTGCCTAGCTATGCTGAAACTTCTCTTTCAATGGCATGGCTGTCAATTTATCTGTTTATAATTACTTTCATGATGGCCAGAATATGGAAAATATATTAATGTCAATACAATATTCCCTTCACATGCAATATGGGTACTGGAAAGACAGTTTCCATGCTTATCAACTGCTGGCTCACACATTAGATTGTTTATACTTGCCCTGTCTGTATTAGCAAGGGAATAACCTCTGTTTTCTTCTACTGCTCTATTCCTCTTCCCTAATGTTAGATAATTGGTTGTTAACTTCTGGTGGGAATGGTAGAGGTTGATAAGATATTATCTGGCCTTTTAGGCCTTTTCTCAAATTTTGCATAATTAAGTTAACCTTTTGCCTTGGAATTTGTCATTACCCTTTTCTGTGAAATATAGCATTTACCCATGCATTATGCATTTTACCAGCTCTCACCTGAATGTGTTTATTACCAGCCCTGCCTCTGTCTGCTGAGGAACAGCTCTTGGTTTGAGCGACCGATCCCCATCCAAGTGTCCTTTGAGTACTTTGGCCACCCATGGATGTGACTACCCCAGCAGCAGCCACCTAACCCCATCTTTGCTGTACATCCCCCAGATCCACTACCTACAGCTCAGCTGCACCTATGCCTCAGTAGGAGCTCAAGACAGGATCCAAGAGGTCACTCAGGATCCAAGAGGTCACTTCATGCAGACGACCTCCACGCATCCAAAGCCTTACTGTAAACCTCAGCACAAGGAAACAGAAGGAAGTTACTCAGGTAACCACTTTGGTGGTGCTTTTCACAGTGTGGCAGGGTGGAATTTTCAGTGCCCATCCACCCACTGTAATTCTGACTTCATTCAAACAGCACAGGACAAGAAACTACAAGCTTTCTCAAATGCAGCTCTTGGAGTGTAATTATCCCTTGAGCCACCGAAGAAAAATATGGGGAAAACATTTTTCTTTTAAACTGCAGCTTTAAAGATGGAAAGCATTTTCAGTGTATGGAAATGTCTTTTAACCTAGCTCTGCTGGGTATAAAATGAACTTTATTTTGAGTGACAGTCTGCTATTTTCTTCTCAGAATCTTCAGTCTAACTCTATTTCATGGTGTGTCGACTCTCTATATGATTACTCCAATATTCAGGTGCAGAGAAGTAAATGTTTCATGAAAGTGATGTCCCTGTCAGTAGTGTGCATATCATCTGGCCCCCTGAGCTGTCAGTGAACAGATTGTAGAATTACCATTAGAATACAGGAGCCCATAGCTGCAGGCAGTAAATGGAGAGCCGGTAAGCATATGTCACCAGCGTGATATTTTAGCTTCGTATGAATTTGTAAAGTGGAAATAAGCCAGCAGTACCACTGCAACTGCTAACTGTTCTGACTATCCATGTTTCCACATTACACCATATGTTCACAAAATTTGCAGGAAAAAAAGAAATAAAAACTGCATTTCACTTTTTGTGAAATATAACTTCATGGGATGGGGTTTAAAATTTCATTAGTCTAATGCTCTAGATCTGTGGTTAGGCTGATGAAATTTACTTTTTAAGATATCTCAGGATTTCTATGGATGTCTACCTAGGAAATTAGGTTTAGCTGCCAGCGGGATGAAAACAAGGCACATCTGGTTTGGTCCTCTAGGGAGGAAGGTGCTAGATACATTTGGATTTCAAAGTCAAAATATATTTTTAATCATATTCAGGATGTGGTTGGATAGAGGTCCACCCATGCAAGGCAGATGCAGCGTTCGGCGCTGGCTACGGCTTCCTGCTATTAACCTTGGTGAGTTTTGTCTCTCAAATCTGCTGTGATTGCTCTGAATCAAAGGCCAGGTGTCAGTGAAGAGGTGCTTTTACCTTAAATGTCAATCATTTGTTTTTAAATGTGCATATGACAAATTAAAGTAAGACATAGTAATGCCATCAGGTCTTAAGCCACCATAAAAAATTAAGATGTTTACATTACTTTCTGTGGCACGTGTTACACTTCCCTTAGTCATAAAATTTGCACTGAATAACACAGACTCCTCTCTCTAACTACCAGCATCTAGTGTAAAACAGTAATTGACCAAAATCCTCGGATTTGGACACATATTAAGTCTGAATCACACTCTGCACCTTGCCATCTACTCTGGGTTAAACCGAGTGCGACGGGAGTGACACTGCACCAAACACCCCTCTATGAAGAGCTGCAGAACAGCTCAACCCTAAGCCAAGATGGTGTAAATTTAGGATCTAGAGGCCAACAGATAAACCTGTTTCCTGGGTGAATAAAGCAAATGGTGGTCTGGCCCTTCACCCAAGAGCTCCAAGGCTTCAGAGGGAGAAAAAAATTTTTGCACCATAGAGCATGAGCCTTTGGTCACTCATTCCCAGTTGTGATACATAATTAATCACCCATTGTCTTGTAGAGGCTAGCTGGTAACATTAGAACAACTGTAACTTTTAATAATGACTCAACCAATTAATAAATACAGGGCTATTTCCTTGGCTGGAACATGATAAATAGAAGTAGTGACATCAGAAAATGTTTTGTCTCAATAGCTGACAATGTCATACTCACTGGGGCACATAACACATACAACAAAACAAAACAAAAATGTTTAATTCTTCTGTTTGTTGTTAAAAAAAAAATCAACCAAAAAACACCCACCCAACCAGTCAAATGTCATGACCTTCTGAGCATCCTAGAAGAGCCATTTATTTGATAAAGCATTTGGGCAAGTTCAGATTGTATTTCTTGGAGGTGAAATAGAAAACACAGTTCTCTGTGGTTCTGATTTATTGGCTAGCTGAGTTAATTTGTTCTCTCTCTGGGATTATTGCTATGCTGTTTGGTAGCCATCATTTTGAATTGTAAATCTAATTAATTTTATGGGCACCTAGAGCTTTTCTATGGGTGTTTTTATATTGCTCAGGTCTAGATAAATAAATGTATAATAATAAAGCGAGGCTAGCATGAGGTTACAAAATAAGGGGCTCTGAAAGAATAAAAAGATGAAATGGCAAACAAAATCCTCAGTCATTGACTGCCCTGTGAAGGAATATTGTCATTGAAATCTGGATTTTTCTTTTTTTTTTTTTTCCTTTGAGTGTGTGTGTTCACACTCAGGGTCCATGATCTATGACTGCACCAGTTTTCAAGGTTCTACTCAATGGCACTGTGAAAAATCACCAATGTGCCTGCAGCATACTTGCTTGCTTTCAGCAATTTTCTTGGCTACAATCAGGTAAAGAGATCTGGTGACCTTTAGTCACCTTAATTTTTCCAAACTGAAGGCTTTCTGCACCTTAGTATAGATAGAAGGGAACAGGTTCACATACCAAGACCGACAAATGGATGGTTCAGACTGGATGAAAATAACTGACAAGTCAGCTTTCAGCATCAAGATATTTGTCCATTCTCTGCTCATAATGATTGCATAAATTATACTAGATCTATATAATAGACCTAAAAATACTAGATCTGAAGATTGTAAGTTGGAATATGGAAATTTCACCATGAATCATCCACTGCAAACACCTATATTGTATATATAATAAATAATGTGTGCATGTTTGGGTTTGTTGGGTTTGTTCTTGGCTACAGTTTCAAAGTAAGCACTAGCTACTTTGATTGTAATCTCAAGAACAGAGCTGTGCTTTGTTAGTCTTGAGCAAATCAGAGTAAACTTGGGGTGTTGGTTTTAGTCAAAGGGCATTAGTCCTTCTAGATTTCTCCTGCTATATGGCACAAAAAGCATCCATTCAAAAATCTTGTAATAAAACAGAAAATCAGTGTCTTCCACTCCTTTCTTTCAATTAAATCTTAATGGAGAATGAGAATTTTTCAGTATGTTATAAGGCATGAAAGAAAACTATAAAAGCTTCACTTTGAATCTTAAAACATTCTGTTATTATTACATTTATACAAAACATCGAGGCAGATTTATATTTTTTTAACTCTTCTTGAGTGTGCATTTGTGTACATGTACCTATATTTATGGTACAGAATCACAGGGTTTTTCTGTTATCCTCTGATGTTTGAAGTATTCACCACACAGACATTCCACAAAGCCCTGGCTGTTGTGGGACTATTAGTTTATCACTTGGAAAACCATCAGCTGTCATCAATACCAAAAGTGACAATAATATGCTGGTCTCAAAGCCCCTTGTTTACTCACAACTCCAGTTTGAAATATGACCCCTCTCTCTGACATGATGCTTCTCTCTGTGTAGATAATTGTATGAAAAGGGATAGAAATCTTGAGAATACGTTTAGATCAGCCTGACAATAACTAGTTGGAGCACTGCATTAGCTTTTCTGACACATTTCTATTGCCTTATTTCCCTTTTATACCTTTTTATCCACATTGAAAATAAAATTTATACTTGGTTAAAGTTCACTGGGTTCAAATTTCAACTCTCTTATGTATGAACATAATGTAACATAATTCACCAGAAAGTTTTATGTGGAATTCTAATTTTCACCTGTCTGTCCCTAAACTGACATCTTGGATAATTTCCTTCAGCATCTCTGGAATCAGACAAGTTCTTTGTGTGCAATGTGACATCAAGAGCTTCTCATTCTGCCTCAAAAGCCTGAGAGCATCTAGATACTTCTTTCTCCTTATACAAAACTCCTTGTGATGAACCAAGCAATGGGCTCAGAGATGTGTCTCTGAGTAGGTTAAGTCTTCAGAGCATGCAGGAAACCTTGAAGAACTGGGTGTCCACCAACAGGTCCTTGTGTTTGTACACACCAGATAGAACCAGATAGAAGGGAGCTCATCTGCCCTTCAGCAAAGGCTGGTTTCAGCTAGCCCATGCCAGTGAAAAGCAAAGCTGAACTGCCCACCATGGCATAGGTAGTACTCAGAAAGCTCAGATAAATCATCAAAATTCCAACAGAGCNCTGAACTGCCCACCATGGCATAGGCAGTACTCAGAAAGCTCTTCTCTGTATTTTCCTCCATCCTCTGATCTAAAAGTGCAACAATTGTCAAGATGGGAGGATAAATCATTGAAATTTCAGCAGTTATCCTATAAACTCTTCCACACTCCACTCTATAAACACCTCCTGCTGAATGAGGGTCTTTCTGCAAGCTATGGGAGCACCAGAATAAAGCAGAATCTGAACATACAAACCCAAGTTCCAACTGCAGAGATGAGAGGTTGATAAAACAGATCACTCATGAAGCTCCAGTATCACTGAGGCTCGTGGTGCTTCATCTGGTGTGTGTTCCCTGTCACCTGGAAGGGGGATCTGTGCTCGAGCCCGTTGAATGAGAGAGTGTTAGACATGAAATATCTGAAACACTGAGAAGAAGCAGACTATGCTGGGCAAGACAAGTTGTTTCTTTTTCTTATTTTCCATTGAGTTTTTTTCTCTTTTTTTTTTTTTTCACTTAGACAATTCTCTAAAGTGAGTTTCATCTTAAACCTGTGCTGGTTTTTAATTACACCAGGACAAATAAAAACTTTGCACACATCTGTTTCTGTTTGTGTTTGTATACATTATGAAGAAATTTATTTTTTTTTTTAAAGAAATCTGTAGAAGAATTTGCTACCCTCACTGAGGCCTCATTTGCCAAATTCTATCTGGGATCTAATCCTATAGCTGGGTAATAAATCCTGAAAATTATGTTTATACTGGAAATGCTGACAGAACTTTCACCATAATTACAGCATGTTACTATAAATATACATGTCTGTGCAGCATATACATGTAACTTATCCACATGCATATGCTGTATGCACTGTTTTTATTAGTCATGAGGCATTTCATGTTTGACATTTTTTCAGAAGTCGAAATGTTGCAGCCCTGAACATCTTCTAACAACAGACAGTAATAAAATTATTGCTATATTTACTGTGACAGCTTCACACAGCTGTCACCTACGATGAGGGTCTATTCATACAGAGCACTGCAAGAGTAACCCACTGGCCAGTCAGTATTGAAAAAGGTTCAACCAGCCCAAGTGCAGGGTTCTTGCATCTGGATCGGGGCAATCCCAGGCACAACT
>VXBZ01001749.1:59473-81846 GCA_013399135.1 Heliornis fulica | reverse complement strand
CCCTGGGTGTATTTAACAGATGGGAGATGAGGTGCTCAGGGAGATGGTTTAGGAGAGGACAGGGATGGTTGGATTCAAGGTATTTTCCAACCTGGTCATTCTGTGAATCTCTGATTCTGTGAAAAGAAAGTATTTTTTCATACTGTGTGTAACCAAGGTGGTGAACTTGCTGCTAGAGGTGATTATGGGTGCTCCAAGCTCACTTCAGCTCGAGAGTGAACAAGGAAGATACATCTAGGAATGGAAACACCTAGATAGCAGACTTGGCACAGGAGACTCCTGCCTTTCAACTAGTGAAGGCTCTATGGGGAAATATGAGTGTATGTCTTCACCTTCTTCTGTATTTCCCTGGGTACTCACCTTCATCACTGCCAGAGCCAGGATGCCAGGCTGGATGAGGTTGGATCTGATCCAGAGCATCTGTTCTGATGTTATGCAATGCTGTAAAACTCTATATATCTAGAGATGGCCTTGTGTTCCTCCTGCATGCTACATGTTATGTTCCAAAGGCAGAAAAATGACCTCTGCTGTATCTACAGAAGAGTGGTTTGGGCCTATGTCCACATCTCAGATTGGGGAGCAGGGAGGGGTGTTCCCCTCACCCTGGAGCCAGGATAGGTAGGAACCAGTAGATCTGGAAGTCTGATCCTCATCCTGCCCCAACACAAGAAAGACTTTTAGGGCTTAAGATAACATTCCAGGGCTCAGTTCTGTGACTGGGAGCCAAGGGCATTTGGTGCTTGTTAGGAGACACTAATACATCCAAACAGCTGATGGTTGTGGTGTCACTGGTTCCAGCTATAAAACCTCCAATGCTGGAGCACTTGGGGTTTTTTTACAAAACACAGATCCTTTAGAGCTTATTTGAAAAGACAATTTCTCATTAAGAACATTTTGTGACCTAAAAATCAATGTATTTAATAAATGTACAGGGACTCTAATTGTCTTAGTCTATTGAGACTGGTAAAGTAATGAAGAAATGGACATATGCAGGTGTTTGACTAAAAGCTTTGCTTCAAACTCCTGTAAGAGGAAGTATTAGAGGAAAAGCTCATGTTCATCTGTATTTTCCTTTTAATAATCTCGTCATGCTTAATGTTGTACTATTACATAGTTCTTATTTTGCATAAATACATGATGATTATAGCTGTATAACCTTGGCAACACAGTGTCCTCTTGAGGCAGCCTGAAATAGAAGAGAAATGCAGATTCTACTACACAACTGCCCTTTTGGGAACAATATTTTATTATGTTTTATTTCCTTTCCATAAAATTCAAAGAAAATGAAGGTAATTTGGGTTCCACAAAACCAATGATAAGCTGGTGGAGGGAATTCCTAAATCACCCTCGGGCACAGCTACACACACAGATGTAGACAAAGATGAGTGAGAAGATCAGGGTATACCCATGAACACCTTGAACCCCACCTTCTGAACCGAGAAGTTTGAGATTTCCAGCAGCAGCTTGTATAAAAATAATTAATTGTATGAAAATTGGAAGGCCAGATCTCAGACACAGGAAACAACCCTGGGTTACTACTGGGTGGAAAATGACACATGGGGGAAAGGAAGTACTAAAAAACGGTGGGTCCAGTTGTTCATTAGTTTATACAGCCTGAGAATGTGGCCCAGGGAGTCTCTCAGGCTGGCCATTAGGGCTGTTGTAAAAGCCATTAGGACTGGCCTGTGATGTCAGTGATAAGCTCAGCTTTCATTTAATAACACAAAATAAAGGCCTTTTTCATGGTGACAGATAGAATCTCAGTCAGCTTGCCCACCACTGGAAGAAAACAAAACCAAAAACCCTTTCCTATAGACAGGCAACTTGCTATTTTTTGACACTAAATTGACTCTTGGTCTATAATCTGGGGCAGACTGAAATGTCACTTCTTATAACCAATCCAGTATTCATTTGTTTAGGGGAAGCATTTTCTGTTTAGTGCCTCATCAGGAGCAGGATGAAAATGCTTCAGAGAGCAATGGTACTTTATACCCTAGACATGCAAACTGTGAGTGTTGCCTATGTGAGGAGAAAAGGGCTAAACCCTTTACCATAGCATGAAAAGGATAAAGCTAAAAAGATTGTTGGATGAATCAGTGAAATAACCTCTGAGGAATCCCACAGGAGTAAACCTAAAGCTAAAGGAAGGATGCAGCTTCACCACTGAAGGGCTGGTGCTTTTATTCTCTGGCATGGAAAGTGAAAGAGTGCTTCATTAGCATGTGAGCCCATTAATCTTGCACTTGGCATACGAATTCCCACGTGATTTGAACATCTGCCTGGAAGGTACCTCTCTAATTAGAACAGATATGTTATTCTGGAATTAAAATAAATATCAAAACATATTTCTCTCTTTCAGCTAGCTTTCTTCATGCTACCTGTGCAGAAGTGCTCAGGGATGAAACTTGTCAAGTCCTGAAGGTGCTAATGTTTCATTAAGAAAGCACAAGGTAGTGGGGTAATTCAATACTTTCTATGGAATGTGTCTCTACAAGGTTAGATTGCTGCTAGATCACAGGAGCACCAGATAGGACTGGCAAAACCCTTGCCAGCAGCTCACAACACAGGCATCTTTAAATAATATACTTCTGTTTAAATCCATTTTAACAACGGTTCCTCCAGTGATGTTGGAGACAACACTTGCAGCATAAGAAGTGCTACTCGAGAAGTTGTGAGAGGATTTGTCCTCTAGCCTCAAACAGTCACAAACCAAACATCCAGTCTGGCTGGAGCTGGTTTGTCTCATCAAAGGACTGACCACCACATCTTGCATGAATGAGTCCTGGCAGCTTCAGTGGGCAGCTTCTGTTTGAGCATAGAGTGACTGACTGGTTGTCAGCAAACTCCTTGCAATGACAGAGTAACTGGGGCCCATGTGAGACTGAAGGACCTGGCAGAGATTAAAAATAAATCTCCTCCAGTTTTCCAGGCTTCCTCAATGCACAAGTTCTTTTCTGGAAGTTACTATCCTTTATTACTTATTAATTGGCCTTTATCTCTCTGGAGATATTCCAGACCCATCTGGATGCTGAACTGTGTGGCCTACTCTAAGGAACCTGCTTTGGCAGTGGGCTTGGACTAAATGATCTCTCAAGGTCCCTTCCAACCTGTGAATCTGTGAATTACTGTTTGTGAGGACTTTAAGAGAAAATATAGGCAAAGATGGGACTACAAAAGAGTGAAGAACTCTCTCTGTGATGCCTTTTTAACAGAAACATAAAGGAAAATCATCTCTGGGAAGGATGTGTCAGATGCCACAGCCACAGCCACACTGACAAAACAGAGGTGACCCCGAGTTGTAGGATAAAGGTAGTTTTTACACAAAATCACAGAAGGACAGGGGTTGGAAGGGACCTCTGGAGAGAATCTATTCTAACCCTTGTGCTAAAGTAGGATCACCTAGAGCAGGTTGCACAGGATCACGTCCAGGTGGGTTTTGAATGTCTCCATACCAGGTCTACAGGCAGGTATGCCTGTCCCACCTGGTATTTCACAAGAAATACACTTAATTCCATGGAGTGGCTGGGCTACAGTATTTCCAGCCAGGCCAGGAAGGTGTCAAACATGCAGTCTCTTGAATTTTTTTACTCTTTTTTTAGTGAGTGAGAAGGAGAAGGGATGCCCTGCATATTCTACTCATTCAAGTCATTCAGAAATTCACTTAGTCCTAAAACCTTAAAATTTCTTTCTGTCTTTTGAGGGATTTCTGCAGACTTGGAATGCACTCGGAGGTGAGGGACCCTCCATACAGTTCAATCACACTTCTACAGCCTCACATACTGCATGAAGTAATACACATTGAATAATGTGCAGAGCTAAGATCTGCTGTCCCTGGTCACATGGGACACTTGGCCATGACAACAATTCCCAACAGCCTTGGTATTGATATTTGAGCTGGTGTCAACAGGATACTTCAAATCACAGACCCAGCAAACAGTCCCAGTGATGACAGTTAAAACTTATGCCTCACTTTCTGTATGAAGGACACCCAGTTTGTCTTACCACCATCTGGAATTAATATTAATAAAATCTGGGCCAATTCTGGTAATTATTTGTATTTAAAATTAATTTAAAGGAACTGGTGACACTCAAATGCACCTGGGTGATTGAAGCATAGTCAGTAGCCGACTGAAGTTAGCAGAAGTCTTTTATTGATTTCAGTGGAGCTCAGACCATGCTATTTAATCCATTTTACTTATAGGTCTCATTTATCCCATGAGTGAACACAAGTTGAAAAAATAGATTGAATATAAATGAAAAAGGGCCCAGTGAAACTGTATCTCAGTTTCTTCATGGTAGAAAAAAGATTGTCTGAGTAGATCTACCTAAGAATACATAGATAGATAGATAGATAGATAGATAGATATAGAGATAGATAGATAGATAGATAGATAGATAGATAGATAGATAGATAGATAGATAGATAGATAGATGATAGTCAGACAGATAATATTCCTCTATTTCCTTTATCTTCCATTCTTAGCACTTCCCCTATTTTTGGTTAATGTGTTTTCACCTGTACTATAGAAACATTAAAGCACGTTGTGGATTCTTCTGAAATCTGAATAATAAGTAACAATGATGGTGATGAAGCATCATTCTGAAGTCTTACAAGTAGCTACAGAGAGCTAGTAAAGGGACTGCTGAACATCATTAGGCATCTTTTTTTTGTTCTTTTTCTGGTAGCCATTTCTCTGAGATTTGGTAATGAGCGAAGAAGGACATTTGGCTTCATTTTCTTTTAGGATTTCTTTCAGGATTTCTTTCAAACAACCATTTATGAAATCTGGCAATTGTAGGAACATGTAGGAATCAACTAAGATGTTGATTTAATAAGTGTGAGTAGATGAGTTGAAAAGTTAATTACATACTGGACAGACAGAGCAGCGCGGTATATGAGCTATACCTCCCTGTGAGGTTTTTCAATACCAGACACAATATGAGTCCAATTCTGTGTGAAAACCTCAGGGCATGGTTGAAATCCAAGCAACATATGAATGTACATTTCTGAGTCCTTTGAAACTCCTGTGAGAAACTTCCCTGGATACTTCATTCTGCAGAGTTATGGAAAGATGAAATTTGAGTTTCCTTGACTTTGCAGTTGTTGAATTCGTGTAACCTCAATAATGCAGGTTTGGTGAACCTGATGAAGTTGCTGCACTTGATTGTAACTACCTTTTAGACAATCAGTTTATACATGGTAATGATGTAGAATTATTATTATTAGTGCAGGTATAAAGATCTTAGTACTTTTTGTGGATCCTATTGTATCTACTGCATATCAGGAACTGAGCTTCAGTGAAGAAAATACCCAAAAATGTTCAAGAAATTGAACTTCTCACGTAGCATTTCAAACTCACAACTTTTTCAGGTCTTTCAGTCAAGCATAATTTCTCCCTTACTTACCAAACGTTTCAAAACACAGCTGCACAAGGCAGAGTGCACCTCAGATCCTCAGCCTTCTGCTCTTCATCATTCCCCAAGGCCCTCAGCAGACAGATGGTTTCCAGACCTGGGCAGACTTGTTTTGACTTGGTGTTACTCTCTGCATTGTGCAGGTTTTGTTTTGATTCTATATGGAATTAGAAGTGAGATATTGTCATGAATTCAGCACGACACTAGAAGACACCTCAGTCACAGGGGTGGCTTGGGAAGGACAGGTATAGACCAGCGGACAGCCTGGGATGTATGTGGATCCCAATCACCATCCTCACCACACACAAGTGTCATAAAAAAACTCCCTCTGTTCTCATTGGTACCAGATTGAGCTGTTGATTTTACTCTGGCTGTTAAAGCTACAGCAGGCAATAACACTTTTTACATCTGCCATCACAAGAAAGATAATAAATTTGAAGTGATTCTGGTCTGCAGTCTGGAGACAAGGAGACACACAGGATTTGGGAATCAGTAAAACACACAGACATTGTTCACAATAGCATTGATTAGAATACAACAGAAACAACATACTTTTCTTTCTTAAAAAGTGATCTGTTTCACTGACCTTTCTTTTCCCAAAAGTAAATGCCACAGATTATTCCTCATGCAAGCAGAACTTTCACAGATGCCAATAAATATACAGTTCTAATGCAACTTCATTAGAAAATATCAATAATAATGCAAGTGTCTGTCTGAAGAACAGATGAACAAAAAAACCCTCAACTTCTCCACAAGTGGGGTTTTATTCTGTGTGTTTATTTTCTTTTAGTTCAAAATTACTTGGTTAGAAAGTTTGAGAGTTTATTTAGCTTTAAATGTACAGGGGAAAAAAAAATCTTCTGGCCAAATGGTGCAAACTGGTTGTTTCCCTAAACTTCTTTCAACATTGTCACTTCACTGGTTCATTGACCTCCTGGCATCAGGGAAAACATACAGGTGATTTTAGAGAACTGCCAATCTGGAAAGAATGGACAGATTCTAATATGGAGCACTGTTTGTGGGGACTGGAATCCATTCAAAGCTTTGTTTGCTTTTCTTGCAGTTAATTTTAGACACTTAACTGAGGTTCTTCACTCACCCCATGGGGGCAAAGTGACAGAGAAAAGCACTTAGAAGAGAGCAATGTGACAGGCAAGATCTCCATCTGCCTCCTTCCCTCCACTGACTCTTCAGTGAACTCAAAGCAGCTCCATCTTTAACTTGGGTGCCTCAGACAGGTGCTGAAGGTTGAAAGATTCCAGGTTTAGGAACAACAGACCATTGCAACACTTCTTAGCTGGCAATATTAGGCATCTCATCTCTGTGGAAAACTTTCAGAACCAAGAGAGTTCAGGGATTAGAGGGATATATTATCACCTAAAGCAAAACTGCTTGGAAGGTGTGGTTTAATTTGTTGGTTTGTTTTTACAATGTCATGCAAAGTGTTTTTAAGTATAGTGTAACACTGGTGATCTTGTCTTGTGGTGAAACTGCAGTGTCTCATCTTCACAGTCTCTTTATCCTGGAATGGTTCAAGCATGTTAGTGGCTCTCAAATGAAAACCCAACTGTCTTTGGCAGTGTAGTTCAGGACTTTGCATATAACAGTCAGCAACAAACAGAGCTGATTGTTGATTTCCAGATGCTTGGAAAACTAGCAGTATTTCACTGGCAATATTACTCAGGTAAAAAAAAAGGCATTTAGAAGGTCATTGCATAAAACTAAAATATATTATGCTTAGAAAACCTGCAGGAATGGTGATAAAGTCATAGGAACATGGTTATCTTGAATTATATCTCAAAACAGTTCTGCAATCTTTGTCTTCTGACTGTTTTGCTGCCCTGGTCATACACCCCACAGGATGTTCCAGTTTATGCAAAGGTCCCTCCTTTCACCCTGTTTGTGTCTGATCTTTCCTAGAAGAATACAGGGGAATCACCCTGATTCAGCAAGAATTACTGCCACCACAAGAGGAAAAATGTGAAATCTCAATGCTCTCCTCACATCTATAGCTACACTTACACTGCTTAGGAAGCTCATAGCAGTCCTTGGTCCCCAAATGATGTGATTCTGAATGGCTGGTGTCCATGTGGATCTGAGCTAACCTCTTCAAGAGCAAACCAGTTGCATCTAATGCTGCCAGAGGCAGATTTCTGCTAGCACACCTGTGCAGGGGTTGTTTGTTTTGGTTGCTTGGTTGGCTGGTTGGTTGGTTTGTTTGTTTTCCTAGTTCAAAATGTTTGAAATAAAGTGAGAAGTGTTTTACAGCCCACCAGAGCAAATGTTCTTGGAATTGCCACCAAATTTCATCCCAGAAAGGATTTACTGCTGTACTCTGAAAGAGATCTTGGGTCTGAGGTTCTGCTCACAGTTATGATGAAGAGATTGGGACTTGGAGTAAACAAGGGAGGTGACTTTTATGATAGGGTAGACACTCATATACTTAGGAGACATTATAATGGACCTTGTAGAAATATCTAACAAACCCTAAGTAGATATTTGGATTGGATCACAGATGTTATTATAGGTTTCCCTTTAGAAATCTCTTATATTTTGCTCCATAAAATACTTCCTGTTAGACTACAGTCATTCTGCATTCTTTATTCTTTATTAACTTAAATACAGCTGTTGGGCACAAGCTGTGATACAGGAACTTCCATTTGGACATAGATAAAATCTTTTTTACCATGACCATGATCAAATAAGTTGTCTGAAGAGACTGTGGAATTTCCTTTCTCAGGAATATTCAAAATCTAAGTGAACATAGTCCTGAACAACCTGCTATGGGTGGCCCCACTTTGAGCAGGTGGGTGATTCTGTTATTCTATAACCGTGTTTTGTTTTATTTTATTTTATTTTATTTTATTTTATTTTATTTTATTTTATTTTATTTTGAAAATTCAGTTTTTTTCATACTCTAAGTCTCATCATCTTCTTAATGTAAACAGTAGTCAAAATGTGTCAGTTTATGCTTTTCTGCTATGCTGGAATCCAAAGAGAACAATACTTAACACAGCACAAAAAGAACAAAACTGGGCAGCATATTGGGTCTTTTTCCATCTTCTTTCAGACAGTTATTAACTCCCATATTTTATATTCAGAAAAGTAATTCACCAATTATCTACACTTAGTCTAGATGGTCTATGTCATTTTTTTTTTCTGCTAATGGAAATAAAACAATGAAATTACATTGCTAATTGTACACATGGACCAGGGTTCTCTAAATTCTGCCTGGCAGTACTGGGAAATGTCCCTGGACACTCCTGTGTTATGCATTGGTTTGCCCTCTGGTGAACCAAGAGTGAACATGGACTGTCAAAAGCTCTGTGAAACATTTTAATCACCATAAATAGCTATTCCATTTATTTTTCTTTCTTATAAACCTTAGAGTAACACTGATATTATGCAGTGGGTTTGTGATATTTGTAACAGATTGGAAAACTTGCATTTCTGAAAGAATTCTATATATGACTTATTTAATTTCCAAGATGCATGTGATGTGTTGATGAGTTATGGAGTTGACAATCAAGTAGCATTTTGTATTGATCTATAGATCTGACAAATAAGAAGTATTTTTCATTGATGTATATGGATTGAAAAATTCATAACACAGAAATAGAACAGTGTTTTTAATTTCTTTCCAGAATTTTAAAGAATTCACATGCAAATTCAGATTTTATGGACTTAAAGACATATGGATTCATTATTGATTAAACAATATCTAAAATAACTTCAGTTAAATCAACTAGAAAAATTAAAGAGCACAACATGAGACTAGTGATATCAGAAATCAAATCTAATAGTTCAAATCTAACTTCTTAACTTCATACAAGTAGCCATCCCATGTAAAGGCCATAAGTTCTTTTCTACTGACTTTGTGATCCATATGAAATTGTTTGAAACTTTCCTTATTTTTGCTTTGATTTGAAAACAAACCTTCAAAGTCTGGATTCACCAGTAACTGGGAATATCTTCATTATAGACAGTAAACAGAAGAACAAACCTTTCCTCACTGCAAGCAAAGTGATTGGACAGGAGATGGAACAGCTAAAGATAATTGAATTTATTTCCAGCTTAAGTATTCTTTCACAGAGTCTATAAGTATATTACAGGCTAATTGCAAAACCAGAGCTTTATTTTAACTCTGAATTCCTGGAAATATGTCTTTTCCTCATTCCCACCTGATCCTTTGAAACGGTTCGATTTCTGTCCAGTGGTGAAAGCTCCCAGTGGTGGGATCATCATTTCATATGATGTCTTTGGGATGTAGAGAAACACTTAAGTATTAATCACCCTTTTCTTTGAGACAGGAGTTGAACATCTTCTGCTAATGGCTTAGTAAGTTCAAAGGCACTTATTTTCTACAGCAATTAAGCGAAATGAATAATGAACTGCAGTATTGGGGTGCTTTCTGCTCTGATGCTTACTTTTCACGACTGTAACTTCATTGATTTCCACAAAGATATTCCTGATTTATTTAGTCTTTGCTCTGATTGTTGACCCTGCTAGAAAGAGAATTAATTAATGTCAGATACAGTGGAGAATCACTGCCTATCAAATGGGATTGACGTCATCAGCTCTTTTCACCTTGAGTGCAAAACTGTCAAAGAATCAAAATAAATTCTGAGCTCTTTCAAGCAGCTCCATTCTCAAAGCAGTGACCTCTTCTGAATCCAGACCAGAACCATCTATTTTATTATTTATCATGGGGGGAGGGGGTTTAAGTATTATCATTTCTAAAACCTCTTCTTAAAAAATTAAAATGACTGTATGACATGGCAGGGAAAACCAATCCTTGTGTGATATTTATGATTGAAAGTTTTAAACTGGCTGCGTCTGTGGTGATAGAAAATCAGTTTTAAAAGCCAGCTATTTACTTATATTTCTTTGATTGCAGCAAAAATAGAGTTTCTGCTTTTAAAACTTTTTCCACTATTTCCATAACTGATGTGACACTTTCATCATCAACACTCATGTTCCCTGGAGAAAGAAAACCCAGTAAATTCTTAGTGTCTCTAAACAATGCAAAAGGTTTTCTCTTTAGAGTTCAGTACAGATGCTGAATGATTTTGAATGATTGAATAATAACATTTTTAATATGCCATAATACCAAATCATGTGATCATGCAGCCTTATTGACAAAACTTGATACCTGAGTGTTGCTGTAACCCCCTTGTTGTTTTGTTGTGTTTTTTTTTAAGAGAAATGGCAAAGTAACCCCTTCCAAATCCTTAAGAACCTTCATTAATGTTGTATTATTTATTTTTTTGCCATTCTCCAGCATGTGCAGCTTACTGGATGACAATTAACTCCTACCCAGTGTTTTGCTGGCAGTTACAAGCCTGAAAGCAAGGCACAAATTCTGCACTTGTGCTGAGCAACAAAAAAAAACTCATCTGTAAAAAAAAAGGGATGAAGCATAATGTGAAGCTCAGTGAGCAAAGCAAGATTTAAACAAAGGGAAATGCAGTTCCAAAGGGGTGCTGTTATCACCTAGTAGATAACTAGGGGTGTTACTCAAAACTCTTGTCTTGGAAAGACTGGAGGAAGAAGACAAACAGCACAGGGGCTGACCTCTGGTTAAAGCTGTCTGTGCACTGACTTCTGCTTGTTGTATCGATCGAGAGCTTTGTCTCACTCCTGCATTCTGATCCCACTTTGCTCTTGCACCTACTTATTCCATAGGGCTTATGCAGCTTGATGCAGACTTCACTGTATGTAGCCCAGGAAAAGACTTTTAAAATCTAAGTTTTAAACCAGATTGAAGCCTTGATGAGGCAGAGTTTAAGGATAAGTTGGGGGATTTTTTTTTGTAATTTCTTTCAACTAAAACCAATTAAAAATTATACAGCCATTTTCTCTATTAAATTTACCAGTAAATTCAGTTGGTTTTTTTTACATAAAAAAAAAAATTATAAAAGAAGACAAAATTCACCACAATCTTTTCAAATTCTAAAAGCATATTAGCTCTGATAGAAAAAGCCTCAGTGTTCCCCCAGTATAACAATATTTCATCCAGAAATGAAGGAATGTTTGTGCCTGTCCACTACACTACCTCATTTCATGAATGACATTTGACATTGCCATGGTCATAATTGTAATATGCCAGCACATCCTCTCTGAATTCCTGCCTGAGCTCTAGATAATGAAAGGAGTAGCATTAACATTATTGGAGTCAGCACTGCAGCACTGATAAAACCTGTTAATTATAGATATTTTCATACAAGTTTATGTAAAAATCCCTTTTTGCTCAAAGAGTCATTTAATAGGAGTTTGGTGAGGTTTTTTCTCTTTCTGTAGTTGGCCCATTCAAATGAACTTTTTTATTAGAACTAGCTGTAAATAAAATTTGCATATCAGAAATTATTTATGAAGCTTGAAAATACCTTAATCTTACTTATTTTTACATAAACCTCAGGCCAGACTCCAAATTCTAGCAATTCTGCAAGTGGATGGTTTATTTTTCTGGGTTTTGTTAAGGTCAGGCTCTTTGGTCAGATCTTCCATCTAATCTCATGATTTTGGAGAGTTAAAAATCTCAAGTCAAGGTCAAGATCCTGAAGCCCTGCTGCATGTTGTAGTTGACATGAATGATGTAGAAGAGGAAAAAAAAAGTAGATTGTAAGTGTATCCTCAAGCCTCTGAAGCAAAAATGAAAGTATTCAACATATATAGAACATAATAGAGGAAAATTACAAATTCACTATTTGTTTTTCAATGTAAAAAAACTGTTATGCTGAACTAACACTCACTTTGAAACTTCGTAAGCAAACAGCTTCACACCGAAAAAGGGTGTCAACAAAGTGTTTTCAGACAAAAATTCACAAGTATATCTAATATTTATCTTTGACTAGACCCCTCCTAGAGCCCCATTCCTTCTTGGTGCTGACTGCACCGTGGGGTGGTGCTGGATATTGTGGTTGACACCGTGATCTTCTCACACAGAAACGAAAGTAGCACCAACCCATCTGTACTTTGTAGGAGAAATGGAAGTGACAAGTGCCTACAGTTTATTCAAGAAACTTATAAGATAATTTTTTCTCAATGAAATAAATCCACATTCCTCCAACCAGTTCAACAGCCTGCTTTTTTCTCTGGGACCACATTAGTCATTACAGTTTTATCTCACCTCATTTCTGTGACTGAAAATTACAGTAAGAACAAAAAGAAACAGAAATGAGAATACATTAATTTATTCCCATGATAAAGATTAAAAGGACACGGGCTACATAATTTTGGCAGATTATTAAAGATCCCAAATGGTTAATTCCTTTCCTTATCATTGCCCTTAGAGTAGATTCTTCAATTTTCCAGATTTTGGCAACCCTCTTTAATGCATATTTGAGCAAATGCCAGCTTGTTCCTCCTCCCCAAAGTCTGCCTGGGATCATGATGCTTCATGTCCACAGAGACAAGACGGCCACCAATTCCTAGATTGATGAAGTTCTGTGCTTTATTGTTCAGCCAAGCACCAGCTTGACATATAACCTGCAAACATAAGAAAAAGGATACAGAGCACTCCTAAAGTCAAAATAAATTTTTCATTACTCAATGCTGACAATAAAAAAAAAATTATATCTATATATATATATCTTTGATTAAAAATAATTCTAAGGTTGGAATTTCTGGATCAAACCTAGAATAAAAAGAGAGAAAACTTGCCACTAAACTGTTGAACTATTGATTTTCTTGTTAGAAAGTGAAGCTTCAAGTCCCTAGAATGAGGTTGAATGAGCCTTGGCATTTCATTCCCCCAGATCAGCTCCACTGAGCATCTGATACCGCTGGGCTACTGGTTTTTTCAGCATGCAGCTCTCTTGGTTTCTCTACAGAAAGGTCCTTCAATGATTAGTGGGTTTATTTTGTGTCAAGAAGACAAAAAACAATAACACTTAAGAGCAATTTTTCAAGATGAGTAAACCAAATTCTGCTAATCCAGCTCCAAGCAAACTGTCTCTGCTAATTTTCATATTTAATCTTGCATAAGTGAGCAACTACAGCAGAAGAATCTACAGGAGAGATAGGTAAGAGATCAAAGGAACTAGGACCAATCTATACCTACTCTTACAGAATGACATGTGGAAGCATAAAGAGCTGATGAAATAAAAAAAACCAAACCCATAAATAGAAATTGAAAAGTTGAGGAAGACTTTAATACATGAAGACAAGAGTGAAGATTTAAAAAAAAAATCAAAATAGAGGAAGAATCCTTTTGGATTTTTACTTTTAGCTTATGTAATCAGGTATTTCTCTTCAGGCTTTTGAACAGAACTGCTGTGAGAACAATTATATGTTATTCCACTATCAATTGTAATAATTCTTGAGAGGTGGTAGAAGGTTGGAAGGGACATTACACTTCCTTGTCCCACATGAAAGAGTGGCAGAAAGCAGTTAAGAAAACAGGAATACAAATGCAGCTTGTCCCTGAGAATTTTCACTCACAACTGGGGAGGATAGGGAGAATGGAAGAGTTATGGTGAAAATAAATAACTTTTAATGTATGCCTGTGAGTATGGGTTTGCATTAAAAGACCTGGAAGCATTTCTTTTTCCAGATTTTTTTTTTAAAAAGGCTGATTTGTGGAATCAATAAATACTTCAGCCCCTGCCTCCCTGCATTTGCTCTGAGAGTTCTTTGCAATTTTCTGGCATAGATGGGCTTTAATCCCACAATTTTCCCATCAATTTCCTAGTCCCCTTGCTCATTACAGCCAGAAAATTGTTATCTCATCATCTTCATCGGATTCTTTTACACAGACACTAACATATGGAAGGACAGAACAATTGCCAGCCTCAATCATCTTAACGTTTAGCCTGACAACTAGCAAATGATTCTTATTACGTTTTACCACCCCTGATCTTTGTGCAAATGCCTCTATTCACTCTATTAAAAAGAAAAAGAGAGAGAATAAGACCCAAAACAGAAAACCAGCTTTAATATGAGCTGTTAGATTTCAAAATCCTTTTATCTCTTTCCAGCTTTTCCATCCTAAATTCAAAGATTACCTTTTGACGTAGCTACGTTGTCCAATATCCACGTTTTCAGCTCTGTGTAAAGTGAGGCTGTTTGGTGGTTTGTTTTCTTTTCTTCTGCTGTTGCACTTTAAAGTTTCCTTATTGACTTCATTTGAATTCATTAGATAATTTCTCAGTGTTATTTAATTGTTTGAATCTGACACTGACATATGAGGAGTATCACAGAATCACAGAATCACAGAATCACAGAATGTCAGGAGTTGGAAGGGACCTTGAAAGATCATCTAGTCCACCCCCCCTGCCCAAGCAGGATCACCTAGATTAAATCACACAAGAACACGTNAGGAATGGGTCCAGATTAGTCTTCAATGTCTCCAGAGAAGGAGACTCCACAACCTCTCTGGGCAGCCTGGCCCAGAGCTCTGCCCTCACAGGGGAAGAGTTTCTCCTGACATTCCCATGGAGCCTCCTCTCCTCTAGCTTGTACCCATTTCCCCTTGTCCTGTCCCTGGCCATCCCTGAGAAGAGCCTGGCTCTGTCCTGCTGACACTCACCCTTTGCATATGGATAGACATTAATGAGGTGACCCCTCAGTCTCAGGGGTCCAAGCTCCTCTGGGGATTCTTCTCCATNCTTCCTGGCCACGAGGGCACATTGCTGGCTCATGGTCACCCTGCTGTCCCCCAGGACCCCCAGGTCCCTCTCCCCTCCACTGCTCTCCAACAGGCCAGTTCCCAACCTCTCCTGGTACCTGGGGTTGTCCCTCCCCAGCCCCCAGACCCTGCCCTTGCCCTTGTTCCTTGCGCTCTCCCTGCCCAGCTCTCCAGCCTGGCTGAGTCTCGTTGAGTGTCATCACACCTGAGCATGTGGCACTGGAGGTACAGCAAGGGGCTTTCAGCAGGATCAAGCCACCTTGTCAGCCATGTTAGCCCAGAAGGACGGTGCAGGATGTCAGAAAGCCATAACAGTGTCAGATATTTCATTCCTCATTAAGGCACTGGCTGCTACCTTATGCAAACCAAAGGTTGAGAGATTTCACTTAATGATGATTGTGAGGTCTACTAATATTGACTGCTGTCTCCAGTATTGATCAGGAGTGCTAGTAAAACTCCCTCAGCCCACAATGCAGGTTTTTGAGAAGTGGCTGCATTCTCCTCCTCCCACTGAACAGCTTAGTCCCACATCTCATTAAAATTAATGATGATTTTGTGTCTGATGACGGCAGGTTGACTTGCAGTTCTGCTGGCTTTGAGGGTCATTTTTCCTCCGATGCTTCCTGCAATTATTCCTTGGCTAAATAATTCATAGTAATCATGGTATTAACCATATTTATTTCTTTTCAACTAATATTTTTTAAATGGAAAAGGTTTTTAAAAAGGAAGAAGAAAAGTAGGTAAGAGGAAACTCAGTGTTTTCTATTTGTCTATAGGGCCTCTTGTTCTTTCACATCATAAAATTGTGGCTGGGTTGCTGTGTGAGGGTCTTGAACACATCATGAACTGTCCCCTCCCTCAACATCACTATATATATGTAGATATATATAGGAAAAATCTTTCCTATATATAGGAAAGATTTTGAATATCAAATATTGACAGCTTTGTGAGGTATTCTGTAGTTTGAAGCAGATGACTGAAATTAAGGAAAGCTGAAATTTTGGAAAATTTTAAGAAGGTTTAACAAAAATGAACATATTCAAATAAAAAGACTTTTGTAACAGAACAAGACAAAAATATCTTGGGAAAAATATAGATTGAAGTATATATATATACTGAAAATATTTATTGGTTTATATAAATTATAAATTTGAATATTTGTTTATATAAATGGAAAGTATTCACACAGCACTTCTCCAGTAAGGAACAGATATGCTATAGACAGGACCTGCAACTCTTGGGAATAATTTTTTAGATTCTGGTAGTTCTTGGATCTGGGTCAAGTGTTTCTTTAAGAAAGAAGATGAACCTAAAATTCTGAAAATTTGTAAAATTCTAAAATTTCTATCTTTGTTTTACAAGTCCTTCCAAATTTAGTTAATTTAACTGCTTGCACATGCACCCATGGATAATCCTAACTTTTATCCATGTTGTTTAAACAAAGTTGTTTACAGGAGACTGTGGCCACATAGGAGGACATCAGTGATGGCACCTGAGGTGTCAGGGACATGCTTAGGGTCTGTCCTTCCCCTTGCTTCTTCGCTGGTCCTCCCAGTCCCCAGCATTCTCCACAGGGAAGCTCTCAATTCTCCCATATACCAGATTTCCCTGGCTCACATCTAAATATCAAAGGTCAAACAGAAAGAAGATCTGTGTAGAACATGTTCTCTCAAGATAAACTGCTTTTTTTTTCAACTGCAAAAGACAGATGAGCAGATGATTCTTCAGAGCAAGCTTCAGCAGACACAGCTTTGGAGGAGGTCTCTCATCTTAAGCACTGATAGAGCAGATGTTATTTCTCCTGAGCACAGAAGTCAGTCCTGTACCTCTGAAAAAAATAATAAAAAAATACATGTATTTTTCATAGAAACCAAGGAATCCACCAGGCAAGGATTTACATAGTCCTTAATCATGTAGTGGGAGGAATCCTCCAGATACCTGTTTCCTGCAGATATTTCATGTTTGGAGGAGAGTTACCTGGCTTCATTCTCCTACCTTTTTCAGGTGAATCAAAGAACAATGATCCACAGTCTTAATGAGGAATTTTTCTTGGCTTAAGTGGAAACTTAATCAGTATGAAGACTAATCAGTACAGGAGTGTGTTATCAGGCCATCCTCAGCAATGACACCACTGCAATGGGAAGAAAACCAGATAAAGAGCCAGAGAGTACAAATAAGAGCCTGTCCATAGTTTATCTTGCTTTCTTTGACAACTTTAGAACTCCCCAACTTGGTTCTGAACCCTTGGAACTACCTTTTTATCCTGAATTCTATGTTAAGTTATATATTTTCTTTTCCTTTTGTTGAAAGTCCAGTTGTCTTTTCTCATTTTGGCTCCAAAGATTGCATCTGGATCTGAACTATTGTTTCCTGAAATCCTGCAACAATAAGTATGATCTAGGTCCCAAAATTTAAAACCTAAAATTCTCTGAGCTTAAGTCTGGAATAGATTGTTTTTTTTTTTCAGCTGAGATGTTGGGGGAAGAAAAACCAGCCTAGACAGTCAAGATTTTACAATGGGAAAATAGCTAGGAGCACTGCATGGTGCACAAACAGGAAGATCTGAACCCATCTATTAATTTTAACAAACCCAGTGAATCACACATTAATTATAAAGGACACATTCCTTTACAAGATTCTTCAGTGCCTGTATCTGATTTAGACAGAAAGGTAATTGTCCTATTTCTTCAAGACACAGAAAGAGCATTTGGCAGAACTTGAGGAGAACAGCTCAGAAAGTTGGTGGTTTTGTTAATTTATTTATTATTTAATATTAAGTTCCTTTCTGCTCCCTTTCCAGTTAGGGCACATGAGAATTTTGCAAGCTCTGGAAGTTAAAGTAGCTTTGTTAAGAACTACATCTGTTAAGGTTCTCTGATTTTGAAAACCATAATTACTTTTTTTCAAACATTCCTTGTAAAATTGTCTTCCACATTGTTTAATTGGGAAGAAAACTACTTAACTCATTCCATTAATCTTTTAAGAAATGATATTTCTGTACCTGCCCTTCTTACAATTTTCATTGCAGTGACTTTCTTCTAAAAGCCAGTGAAACTAGAAACACTTGTTAAAAACCTCTATGAAGTTTATCTCTTGAGGAGTAGATTTTGCCCTTTTGTAGTCTGTTCACATAAGTATGAATGTTCTCCAGGAGTCTCCATTGCATGTACATTGATTAAATACGTGCAACTACTCACAGTTCTGGGCCCATCAGTTCCAGAAGGACATAGAACTCCTTGGAAGAGCCCAGGGCAGGGCCACCAAGATGGTGAAGGGAGTGGAACACCTTCCTGCTGAGGACAGGCTGAGGGAGCTGGGGCTCTGGAGCTTGGAGAAGAGGAGACTGAGGGGTCACCTCATTCATGTCTATCAATATCTAAAGGGTGAGTGTCAGGAGGATGGATCCAGGCTCTTCTCAGGAATGGCCAGGGACAGGACAAGGGGAAATGGTTCCAAACTGGAACATAGAAAGTTCCATCTTAATATAAGGAGGAACTTTTTCCCTGTGAGGGTGACAGATCACTGGAACAGGCTGCCCAGAGAGATTGTGGAGTCTCCTTCTCTGGAGACATTCCAAACCCATCTGGACACGTTCCTTTGTGATCTACTCTATATGACCCTGCTCATGCAGGGGGTTTGGACTGGATGGTCTTTCAAGGTCTCTTCCAACTCCTGACATCCTGTGATTCTGTGATACTGGTTTCTGATCTGACAGCAGTTACCTGCTTAATATTTACTTCAGGACTCCGAATTGAATGCTTATCATCACAGTACCACCCTAAGAATTAATTACTATTTCATTTTAGATCGGGATCTTCACCTTATTTTTTGTGCAAAAAGTAAAAAACTGATCATAGTAGATTCATTATTTTAATCAATTCATATGGAATTTAGGAAGTACAGGGCAAGTGCCTCTACTACAGTAAAGTCACTTTTTGATGTTGAAGCAAAAAGACATAAAAAGGAAATGTATAGGTTAATACCATTTCAGCCCAGCACTGCAGTGGTTTGTGGTTTTAACTGCATATGCCAACAGATGATCTCTTTGATCTATGAACAGGACAGTGGAGAAGTTAGGGAACCTCTCCAGAGAGAGCTGAGATGAAGGACATGCAGGATCTTCAGGTTGACGAGTGGTGTGGTGAAGGACAGCTAAGATAGAGTCACTGCAGGATGAGAAAGGACATCACCTTCCTACTTCTAGTTGTACCATCATGCTTTATGTTTCTACCACATACTGAAGTCCTTCAGGGTGAGTTTCTAGTCCCAAGGGCTACATCTATACAGGTAAACAAAACAAAGCTTGGACAGAGGTTTGAGCAGCGATGAGTAACTTTCTGTAACTCTTAATTTTTATCATATTCCCTTGCATGATTTAAACCCACATGAACAAGCACTGGTGATTGACTAGTTATAGGTCATATTATAATTCAGGCTATAAGAAAGGGAAAAAAAATACCAGGAAGATGTGAACAAGAAGAACTTCACTGGGAACAACTACAGATCTTTCTATGGCATAACCTACAACCATAATTCCCTGCTGTGAAATTTGGGAATTTAGCATTGACAAACCTCTATATCTTGCATTATGGAGTTGTGGAAGAGTTGGCCCAGCATAATGTCTCTATGACACTGCAGTTGTTTTAAAATAACTTCTGAAATCCAGATGCTTGGAACAAAGCCATTGATGTGTGACTATTTCTAAAAGGATAAATGAGCAAATCCAGGTAATTACAAGTCTGTCAATCCAACATTGATCTTTGGCAAAAGAATGGGAAATCTGCTATGGGGATTGATTCATAAAGAATTAATGCAAGGAAATACAAGTCCAATAAAGATGGGAAGCAGATGGGATCAAACTCACTTGGTGACTTTTTAGGATCAGACAGGAGGTGTTGTTAGCAGAGGTAAAATGGGCTGATAGAACAGACTTATCTCCAGGGCTGGTACTGCATGACATTTTATTTGCCAATAAACTCAGAATTATATAAAGTCAAGTTGACATGCACCATATAGATTGGAAACAAGCTATTGATCAGTCTCAAATTGTAATCTTACATGAAGAATTATCATTAAGCAATTATGTTTCTTCTGGGAGATCTACACTGCTTAAAACGTTGTCAACACAGTCTGTGCAATAACTTTAAAAATCATTACTAATGAAGTTTGCATATGTCATCTAAATAAGGGTAGCAAAATAGGAAAAAAGAAGAAAGGAGGCCAATGATTGGATAGCTATGAAGTACTAGTGAAGTACATTTATTGGAGAGGTGGGCCTGTGCCAACCTCATGAGGTTCAACCAGGCCAAGTGCAGGGTCCTGCATCTGGGTCAGGGCAATCCCAGGCACAACTACAGACTCGGTGGAGAGTGGCTCCAGAGCAGCCCTGAGGAGAAGGACTGGGGAGTGCTGGTGGGTGAGAGACTCAACATGGCCGACAATGTGCTCTGGGGCCCAGCAGCCAACCCCATCCTGGGCTGCATCCAGAGGAGCGTGGCCAGCAGGGCGAGGGAGGGGATTCTCCCCCTCTACTCTGCCCTCGGGAGACCTCACCTGGAGTACTGGGGCCAGTGCTGGAACCCCCAACATGAGAAGGACATGGAGCAGTTGGAGAGGGGCCAGAGGAGGCCACAAAGATGCTAAAGGGGCTGGAGCACCTTTCCTACGAGGACAGGCTGAGAGAGTTGGGGCTGTTGAGCCTGGAGAAGAGGAGGCTCCGGGGAGACCTTCTAGCGCTCTGCCAGGACCTCAAGGGGGCCTCCAAGAAAGATGGGGAGAGGCTGTTCAGTAGGGCCTGTTGTGACAGGACAAGGGCTGATAAAGGGTTTAAAATAGAGGGAGGGAGATTTAGATTGGAGATTAGGAAAAAGTTCTTTGCTGTGAGAGTGGTGGAGCACTGGAACAGGTTGCCCAGGGAGGTGGTGGATGCCCCTGGATCCCTGGAGACGTTCAAGGCCAGGTTGGATGAGGCCCTGAGCAAGCTGATCTAGTTGGGGGTGTCCCTGCTTCTTGCAGGGGGTTGGACTAGATGGCCTCTGGGAGTTCCTTTCAACTCTAGCCAGTCTAGGATTCTATGATTCTATATGGTTTCTCCATAAACAGGAGCTTATATTCATCTTCTTGGATTCTTATTCTTCAGACTCTGTTACATTGTCAAGGTATGTCACACTATAAAGTCACTGTCTACTGTGGCTCTTCCCTCCAGATATATAGTTTATCTGCTATTTAAGCCGTTCTAGGAAAGTCATGAACAGAGAGATTTGGTTTATTTAAGCCAATCTTTCTTCACACTCTCCTAGACCCAGGCTGAGATATTGGTGACCCACCAGTGGTATTTTAATAGCTTTCAGAAAATGTTTTAATGTGATCTGATAGCTGCTTTTTTTTTTTTTTGTAATATGAAGTGTTACATTCTTGGGGAGAAAAATTGCTGACTATTAACTCTGCCTACTTGAATAAGAACCTGCCTACATAAGTCAGCTTGGAAATGTAACTAGAAGTTGCTGTCCTCACTGATTGTCTTTCAGTTCAGTTTCTAGAATGCATGTAATGAGTTTACACAGAAACAATTGTTTTGAGCAAACTAATACTCTGTCTAATAGTCAATCCAGGTTATTAACATATGATCATTACCTGCTGGTACTTTGTCACCTGGATGTTTCACTTGAAATCAGAGAATCATCGTTGCGGGAACTGCCTTTGCCCGGACAGTTTATGGCTTAACAGTTGAGACAGATGAATGCACTTCATCTCTAGTAATGAGGATTTTGCAGAGCAATTTACTTTCTGTTATGCTTGATTAAACCTATTATGCCTTTACTGACACTTGTGCAACCCCATTACCCTTCATAGGTTTACACAGGTATAACAGGTTGGACCTCTAACAGGAATTAATTCTGTGATCTCTGACTAAGAATAAGTAGGAGCTCCTAAGATCTCTCTCTCTCTCTCTTAGCTGTGTGAGCTTAGCAGGACAGACAGCACTGAAAATTACTTGCAATGAAAATGTATTTTTGGTTCCAAATTACAGGTATGTGACAAGATACATACAGAGGGAAGAGATCTCTGCTGAAGAGAAAGATGTTTCAGTATACCTTTAAAAATAAGACTTTAAATAAAAGGAGAATGCTTCAAAAATGATAACATGGTTTCTCTGAATAATATACAATGAAATAAAATTGCTCCTAGTACATTAAGGAAAGAATCAGTTGGTAAATCTGAATAAGTGGAAGTGGTATTAGAATCATATAATCATAGAATGATTAGGGTTGGAAGGGACTCCCAGAGATCATCTAGTCCAACCCCCTGCAAGAAGCAGGGACACCCCCAA